>JAEQBH010004009.1:0-100772 GCA_016808115.1 Tetrastigma voinierianum | reverse complement strand
TAACTCAACTCAAGCTATCGAAACATTAGTGAGAGGAGACTTGGAAATTTCAAATGGGTGTTTGCGGTATATCACTATCAACAAGATACCTCAAATATGCTAGAACATATTAACTGGTTTGCTTGTTTAAAGTAGGAGAGAGGGTAGCCTATAACTAATGATATTAGGATCTACTTATTGTGGTATTAACATTTTAAGGTTAACATGAACAAAACATGCAAGATTTCTCATCTAGAAATATGTTGGGGATTTCATAAAACAACTTGCATTCAACACCTAATCACATCTTTGCATGATCTTAGGAATCAAACATCTCCCTGGATTGTTGTTAGTAAACTAAACTACCTCATATCACTTATTAAATATCCTTTATCACTTATGATGTGTATTCTTTGTATATATATATATATATAAAGCAGTCTATGGTGTGTTATTTTATAACAAAGGTCATACCTAAGTTGTTGGTTGCATAGATGTAGACTGAGTTTGTTCACACAAATGAAGAGGGTGATGCATCTGAAATAGATGGTCACAGTGATGAAGTTTGGCTTAGGATGATCATCCTTGGCCTCTTAGAAAGCTTGATAGCTAACATATCGTATAAGGGGCCTCTTCCCTCTAGGGTTTGAGAATAGAGAGTGAAATACCGCCTTAGTGAAGGAGGCATAGCTCTAGGAAGAATGCGCGAAGTATCATTAAATATCAAAATATATCATCATTCATAGACTTCTCAGTGGAAATGCGCCTTTTTCAAACCAATGCTTTAGGGTTTGAAAGATGGAGAATTCTGGAAAAAAGGATTGGTAGCATGATTGGACGGTGGCAAATGACCTTCGGGTGGAATAGTTGGCAATCGTGAAGAAGGCTAGGGTTCTTCTCACTTGGCTATCTATAACTCGTTTGACATGGCAATGGGCGGGAATGAACAATGAAGTAAAGAGGTGAGAAGATGAACAGTCATGTTCCCCTCTTGGGAATTTTTACAAGTAAAATGGATTTCACATTTGGCTCTAGTATTTAAGTAGTTTGCACATGGATTACGAATTTTCAAAAACCCATTTCAAATTTGGACAAAGAGGTACTTCTTTAACTATAGCCATCCCAATTTTGCAAACCACTTGAGAAATTTCGTAAGGGCCCCCTATGAAAGTCTAGAGAGAAGAATTTTTTAGTTTATCTTATCTTCCTGAATACACTTTGCTCTCTAGGAAGCTTTTATTTATATAATAATTAGATCAAACAAAAAGAACACCTAGATATGCAAAAACACAAGAAAGTAAATTAAAATAAAAAAATTGAGAAAATCTATTATAGGTTTTAAAAAAAAAAGGAAGAATAAATCAAAGTGAAATAAAGAAAAATGAAAATGAAATCTGAGATGAGTTGCACTTATAGAAGACTAGCCCATAAAACCAAAATAGGTCATGGTGAGGGGAGGTTCAGGAGGAGTAAGTTCCTTCTTCTCTTGCACCATAGGAATTCAAATGGATTGAGTCATTGCCCAGTAACTTCCATGCTTTAGATGACAGTTTGCTACAACTCAATGGGAGTGCATTATTTGAAGTAAATTTGGATTCATCCCATCTTGATTGCAATTTGCACGGAAACATATATTTCAATCATACAAAAGGAATTTTTGGCCTTGATGGTTCCTTCTCAAGAAATTTTCATCATGCACCTTTAACCTTGCTTTAGCAATCTTAGAGTTTATATACTCCAATTAATTTATGTCAAGGAATCTTTTGAGTCCAGCTCCTTGGATGTCAAAATTAATCTTCGTTTAGGCTAATCATGCGTTGTATTCAATCTCAAAGGTAGGTGACAAGCATTCCCAAATACAAAGCGATAAGGAGACATGCCAAGGATAGTTTTGAAAGAGATTCTATGACCCCAAAGAGCATCAACAAGTTTCAATACATAATCTTTCCTATTGGTTACAACTACCTTCATAAGAATATTCCTGATCTCCGAGTTTGCAATTTCAAACTTGGCCGTTTTTTTGTGGGTGATATAGAGTTGCCACTTTATGCCTCACTCATACTTGGCAAGGAGATTCTCAAATGGCATATTGCAAAACTACTTGCCCCAATTACTAATAATGGACTTAGGTACTCAAAATCTTGAAACAATGTTGTCTTTACAGGAATTTAGGCACCGCTTTAATAGTCATTAAACATGCAACCACCACCCACTTAGAAACATAGTCTACTTCTATGACATAGAAGAATAGCCAAATGAGGATGGGAAGGATCACATAAAATCAATGCCCCAAACCTTGAATTTTTCCACAAAAAGTATTGGGTTCTAGGGCATCATATATCTCCTTGTCAACTTGCTAAGTCTTAGGCATCTTTCGCAACTCTAGCACATGGAATTGACATCCTTGAACAGTGCAGGCCAATAAAAATCCGATTGTAGCACCTTCAAAGCTATCTTTTGTGTGGAAAAATGTCCTCCACGAGTTAGCTCATGACATTGCTTAAGAATCCCTAGCTACTCATCATCATAGACCCATTTCCTTATCACTTGATCCACATAATATTTATAAAGGAAAAACTCATTAAAAAAAAATGTATGTTGGACACATAAAATCAGTGAACTTGACCAATCTACTCTCTGAGGTAATTCCTCAATCACCAAATAATTTGCAATCTCGCCATACCAAGGAGTTGTGGTTGCGTGGATGAGAGATTCATCTTGGAAGTCTTCATTAATTAATTAAAGCTAGGAGGAATATAATGGTTAGAAGTCCTAAATAGATGATATGCTATCACATTTTCACTCTTTTATTATCCTTAATCTACAAGTTAGTTATTAGAGCAAATCTCCATCTAGTTGGTCTTGCTTTGGCACCTTGCTTTCATAGAAGGTACTTAAGAGTTAAATGGTTTGTGAAGACTACCATAGAATCCCACCAAATATGAACTCAAATTCAGTAGGCATTCTACTGCAGAAATCTACTCCTTTTCTATTTGTGGTGTAGTTCTTTGGAGATTCATTAAGGAGCTGCTTGCATAATAGATCATATAAACTTTTATTTTCCTCTTTGCTTTGGATGGCTCCGATAGCTTGGACAGTGTCCGCAAAATCAGTGGAGTGCTCTTATAATAGTTCACTAGTCAACAAACTCTTCAACTCATCATAGCTATTTTAACATTTTTTTCGTCCCATTTAGGGCCAGTTTGACATTGTTTCTTGTAAGAGTGCTTCTAGCCAAGACACTTACATTGACAACGCTTATATCAAAAACATTTTTATAGGAATTTGAAAATATGATTGTACTAAAGTTTTTTATAACATGTCGTATATGTAAAAAAATGCTTTTATATAGTTAAAATTACATTGGCATTTAATATTTAATTACAAAAATATGATCTTATAATAAATAATAATTCTATTACAAACTTATAAAAATACATATAAAATTTATATTAATAAAACCTAAATCAATTATTTTTATGATTATAGAAAATTTAAAAATATTAACATAAATAAGTTAATTAATAAATATTTGTATTAATAAAAACCTAAAAAAAATATTTTTACGATTATAAAAATATTTACAAAAAGATTTGAACTAACATATAAATATACATAAACATTTGTATTAATAAAAACCTAAAATAATTATTCATATGACTATGAAAAATATTTATAAAAAGATTTGAATTAATTAATTAACGTATGCGAAAATTTGTATTAAGAAAATTTAAAATAATTATTTTTATAAAATGATATTGTTAGCCCAAGGGTACCTCCCTAGTTGAGGCTTTGATGATAACAAACCAAGGTTATTGGTTACTAATGGTTAAAGTTGAGTAGAGTGATAGGTGGAACTTGATCAAGCATCAGATGGAGATATTACAAGCTAAAGATGACAATGATATGGTTGATCAAGCTCTTGGAAGTGAAGTTCACTCAAATCAAAGAACCAAGATGACAAGTAACCAAGACTACATGCTCAAACATCATATGAAGAATTTGTTAGCTTAGGAATCGTTGTAAGGTGAATGCATTGGTGCACTTTAGGATATCATCATTAATCATGCATCACTCACAAACTCGGTTTTCAAATCCAAAATTGCATATCTTTTGAAAACTTGTCTTTAAGCATAAAACTTTAGACTTAATAATCCTAAAATGAGTTTTAATGTTTATCTAAGGTTTATAAGTGTTTTAAATTAAACAACACATAAATTTGAACATTTAAAGGGGCAACCGGTTGAGGATGTGCCTCAACCGATCGACCTATTTGAGGTAGCTTGGATGAACAGATCAACCAGTTAGTGTTGATTCGGGTGAAACGGTCGACCGGTTGGATGCAATAGTTGATCCAAAGACTAGAAGAGGAAACAATCGACTGATTGTGTGAAACGGTCGATCGATTGAGTGAAATGGTAATATTTCAAAGGCTAGAAAATAGTGACCAAGAGTGCTCATGATGAAATGGTCGACTGATTGTGCGAAACGATCGACTTATTGTGCGAAACGGTCGACTGGTTAGATAATGATAATATTCCAATGGCTATTAAATGATACCTTTTACGTGCATGCTGACTGGTATATAGGAAGCGATCAATAATTGGATGGTGGTTTGAGGACCAGGATATTAATAAGGTCTAAATAATGGACATTAGGATCATGATATGATGTGGATATGTTCTGTTGTTAACTGCTCTTTTGAATCAATTCTTAAACTAAGATTGTCAGTGCATTCACTACATGTTCATATTGTAGAGAGCATCTTTGTGTTCATCAAAGCTAGGGTTGTAATATCTTGCTAGATTGAGTGAAGGTGTCTCATTGTGCTTAAGTCAGAAAGCTTCAAGTGTGTATAGCTTGAAGGATTTGTGAAGAAACCCCATTAGCAAAATCGAGTGTAAAACAAGCTGAGATTGGAGCTTGGGCTTCAAGTGTGTATAGTTTGAAGCGATGCCCATTAGAACCATAATCCAATTGTAAAGAAGCTTGGCTTGGAGCTTGGCACTAGTGGAATACTCATCGGTTGAAGGTTGAGGAGAAGTGGAGGTAGGCAAGGTTGTGCTGAACCACTATAAATATGGGTTTTGTTTTCTCTATCTTTATCTCTTTACTTTATCATTATTGTATTAGATTTATGGTTGTGCACTAGCACTAAAACTAGCACAAGCCTATTTCATGTCGAAAGTTTTCCCATAAATAAACCACATTTCCTTGTTGGGTCCGATTATCAACTTTTGAAAAACAAAATGTCTTGGTATTTAGAATCTCTTGATTTGAAAGTATGGATAAAAATCTTATTTGGTTACACCTTCCATACAAAAGACGTTGATGGAGGAAAAATAAAAAAAACTTGACGAATATAACAAAGAAGAAAGTAGAAAATTTCAATTAAATTATAGAGCCATTTACATTCTTTTATGTGCTATGGATAGAAATGAGTATAATAGAAATTAGTCAATGTAAAACGGCTAAGGAGATTTGGAGGATACTAGAAATTACCCATGAAGGAACTAACCAAGTCAAAGATTTTAAAGTTAGAATTCTTGAAAATGATTATTAAATGTTCAAAATGAAACCTAATGAATCTATTGTTGAAATGTTTACTAGGTTTATAGATGTTGTAAATGGTCTTGAAGGCTCCGGGAAAAGGGTAAGTGAACAAGACAATGTATCTAAATTTCTAAGATGCCTACCTCCCAAATGGAATTCCAAAACAGAAGGTATTGAGGAACAAAATAATTTGAAAGAGCTACCTCTTGAGGAACTTATAAGTTCTTTGATGACCTATGAAATGAAGATTGCTAGATAAGAAAAATAAATGCAAGAGGAAGAAGGAGAAAAAAAAAGAAAGAAGTATTGCCTCAAGCTCAAGAATGAGTGAAACAAAAATCAACGGCTTATGGAAGATGTTATCGCCTTCATACAAAGAAGAGTGAAAAGCTATTAATGAAGGATAATTTTGGTGGAAGGACCTAAATAAAAGAAACGAAGCGAGGTCCTTGAAAGAAGAAAAAGAGAAAAGAGAAGGAGCTAAAGAAGTAACTTGCTACAATTGCAAGAAACCAAGTCCTATCTGTGACGTCCCAAAACCCGGGGGTCCGTTGACAACCCGTCAACCCACAGAATACTCGTGAATGTTGGGTAACCCGACACTACTCACGAAAATCGGGCAGAGTCTCCCTTGTACGGGGAGCTCTACCTAATTACCACCTGTCCCAACATCAACATCAGAAGACATATACACGAGTAAAAACGACCACTTGGGCCCATACAACAATACTCATCAATATACATCAACTATATACCATATTTTCAAGAGTTAATAATATACTCTTATACAACACATATTAAAAGTTTAAAACATTTGTACATGTAATAACTAAAACACAAAGCCCACTGACTTGAGCTTTCCTACGATGTGTGACCTCTGTGGTTGAGTAAATCTCCCTCAGGCACTCTGTACTTGGAATAATATATTGCTTACGGCGATTGAACTAATGCCCGAGTAGTGGAATCACCTAAATGGGTTACTCCCACCTACATGCATATGCAATGATCAAATCATAAACACACATTCAAACGGAAATTCGGTGATCTGCTTGAATGTCTAAATGACTAACCCATGTCCCAAGTCCTCACCGACTCCCTCACACTTGCCTAAGCCATGTATGAGAAAAATATCATTTTTCAAAACAAAACTTGTTGTTCTTGAAAATACACTACGAAATGTCGGTAAAAATATGGGACTACCCTCCGAGGTGAATGTGTTGGAGAACCTTCCAAACAATACATGGGCTCCTCCGACTTGTAATTGTAGGAACATCTCCCAACACCATTCTCTGGAAAATCATCCTGTGAAATTCCTTTCGCAACCATTTTCATTTTGAAATTCATGTCATGCACACACACACCTAATTTAAATTACCAGTGCATATGAAATACATGATGCCATTTCAACACAATTTATACAACACATGCTAATATATAAAACATGTATATATGTTTAACATAATAAAGCACATAAAACATGTTATACTGATATATCAATTACACCCAAAAATTAGCTCACATGGGCTAATTAACAAACACGAGCAATTCAATTTGAATTACTCAACCAAACACATTTTCTCACAAAAATATTTCATGAACACTATTCACGTGAACAGTAAAACCCTCGGGTTACTATTCACAGCCAATCATCCAACAACGGTTTCACTTTTTGAACCAGAATTTCATAGCATTCAGAAGCTATACGTATATAATTAAATTTATTTCATAAATTATGAAACAAACACCCAAAACAGCCCCTACACAGTCACGGACTTTCCAAATGGGCCTCATAAATTCCAAAATTTCAGTTCCAAGATTTGGGACCGATCAAACGGCCGTTCAAGGCCTCAAACCATCCGAATCATCAACAAAGCACTTAAACCAAGAGTAAAACAAGTAGGAGAAAACCCCTACCTCATGGAGTTTGTCGAAACTCCAAGAAACCGGTGCAGCGTTGCCTATGGCGTGAGGCGACTCTTCTTCTTGCTTTCGAGAATCAGACAATCGGGATTAGCCGAGGAAATCTAGAGAGAGAGTCTCTTACTCTCTCTAACTAAAATCACAAATCTCCCTACCCATCTCCCATTTCCCTTTGCTTGTTTGGTCTCTTTTTGTCTCTAAATGAAAGACAACACTCTTGGCTATTTGTCTTTATCTCATTAAAATTAAAAAATGCCATTTGTGTCCCTAAGCTTGGATTTTCGACATTTGACACTATCTCGATTAAATTAGTTTCCCATCATCTCCTATTCACGCAGCATGTGTCATAAGACTATATGTTATGGAAAAGCTTTTGTCACATCACATTAGTTTCCGTTGTCCAGATACGATGCCTCGGCGATGCAAATTCCGATTGTCGAAATTCGACGAATTAATTGTGGTATTGGGTGCTGTGAGCGATTCAATGGTGAAAATCTGTTTTGTCATCGAAGATCTAGCAAAATTTTGGTTTTGATCAAAATTACGATTTTGCCATTTTCGAACATTGGAATTTTCTCGGGTCTTACATTACCATATCATGAAATTTCGTCTGAAATTCTGAGCGATCACCATCACTCACATGCATATGCAACGTTCACTATACCATGTGCATGTGGCTTCGTCATTTAAATATTAAGCAGGCCCGAACCACGTACCTTCATCCTAAACAGAAGGGATAGGTGGCCCTTTGTCGATGTCCTCGCGCTCCCACGTTTACTCCTCCCTCCCATGGTCTTGCCGCTTACCCTCGCTAGCACCTCACCCGGTCTTGGGTGTAAAACCCCGATCACGACTGTAAAATGCATGCTAATTCCTCCTCGAAGGTCCCATGAAAGTGTCAACCTCAATCTCTCTCAATCCACCACATGAAATTTGGATCTGGGTATACTTCTAGAGCATGGAGCGTAAAAATACCTAAGTGGACACGACATCTTAGGGCGGTAAAGCCAACCGGTATGCAATAGTGCCTACCCTCTCGAGTATCTCGAAAGGCCCAATAAACCTCGGCGATAGCTTCCCGCGCTTGCCGAACCTGACCACTCCCCTCTTAGGCATTACCCTCAAGAAGACGTGATCCCCAACCTCGAACTCTAAGGGTCGACGTCGTACATCAGCATAGCACTTCTTCAGGCATTGAGCCGTGAGAAGACGCTGTCATATCAAGCTCACCTTTTCGATGGTGTCTCTAATCAGATCAGGACTAGTGACAAAACTCTCTCCTACATCGGTCCAACATAACGGTGATCTACATGGCCTCCCATACAATGCCTCATTTGGTGCCATCTGTATACTCGCCTGATAACTATTGTTGTAGGCGAATTCCACTAAGGGAAAATGTTCTTCCCAGCTACCCTTATGATCCAGGACGCATGCTCGTAGCATGTCCTCTAACACTTGTATAGTCCTCGGGCCCGACCATTTGTGCGTGGGTGGAAGTTGTACTCATGGTCGACCATGTGCCCGTATCCTTTGAAACTCTTTGAAGTCTGCGCTATAAACCTTGAGTCCTATCAGGCACTATGGATACTGATACTCCACTAGCAGCCCCGACTATCTCTCGAATGTACAGCCAGGAAGAATCTCAATGAAAGTCATCCACACTGACTAGAAAATGTGCCGACCGTGGCGGTCTATATCACCCATTCCGCATCGTAATATACGTGGCGTCAGGTGGTAAGTGGGTCACAAAATCCATCGTGACGTGCTCCCGCTACTGACCTCGACGATTTAGAAGTAGCCCCTTGCTCGCGCTCCCGGTGCTTTCGGCCTTAACACAGGTGACCGTGAGACATCGTGAACAAGTCCCCTACGTGTCTCTTCATTTCAGCTCGGTAATGCGGCGACAAGATCCTGGTACATCTTCATGCCACCTAGATGCATGAGAAATCCAGAGCAGTGAAACTCGCTGAGAATCTCCTCTCTCAAATCGGTCAACTGGGGAACCACTACCCTTCCTCTATACCAAAGACTACTATCTGAGTGGACGGTCCAGCCCTCGTCACCCATACCTGACTGTACCCGGTCCCTGATGGACACTATCTTCACGTCATGCCCCTTGGACTCCATCACTCTGCTCAATAGAGAAGGTGTAGCCACTAAACTCCCAAATGTACCCTATGCCTGCTCGCTGTACTGTAACCCAAACTGTCCCACAATCTCGAGCATCTGCCACTCCCGGGAAGCTATACTAGCGAATACTCCCCGTGATTTCTGACTAAGCTCATCAGCCCCCACATTTGCCTTACCAGGGTGGTAATGCAAAGTGAACTATTAATCCTATAGGAACTCCATCCATCTACGTTTCCTCATATTGAGATCACATTGCTGATGAAAATACTTCAAACTTTGTGGTGCAATTTTTGGATATAGTAGCATCAGTGGTGGTAGCTCGTCTGGGAGGAGCTGATTGTGACTCGAATATTGGGGGTAATTTTTTTTTTTGCATCAGTTCTTGATGGCAGGGCATTATTTACACACGGGTTTATCGACACATCAATCAGGTATAGAACATGTGACACACTTTGTTTTTATCATAGGTTATCAAGGGTGATGTAGTCATACTATTCAAACTCTGGAATACTCCTCGCAAATGAGTCAAAATCGGTAAAGACGACTCTTGGGGTTGGTCTGATCATAATTGTAAATTAAATAGGAAGTCTACAAATAGATGTCTGTATTTGTGATCTCAGGGCTTTATGTGTCTAGACAGACTGACTTTTGACTCTCTGACTAATCTGGGCCTCAGCTTCAGGATTAAATTTAGGCTTTGAATGTTTGTCATTCAGAAAATATCAGTGGATGAACTAAAATGTACTCCAGAGGGCTTGGCATACTGGGTGATGGTTATATATTATTTGTAACACAATCCTGAATGATGCTGTATCCTTTTGGTAGGATTAGATAAAATCATCATCGCCGGAGCTACAACCGGCTGATCCTGAATGGGGTGGAATACCCTAGCCATGAGATCGATGAATCTGTGGTCATTCATTGATCGAGGGCATCTACCATAAACTCAAGTGCCTATAGTAGCGTCCTAGCATTGTCTTGCAGGGATATCTTGTCTACTAACCCACGAGTTGATGGTAACAAGTGCGAAGGTCTATCCT
Organism: Tetrastigma voinierianum; assembly: GCA_016808115.1. Taxonomy (NCBI): domain Eukaryota; kingdom Viridiplantae; phylum Streptophyta; class Magnoliopsida; order Vitales; family Vitaceae; genus Tetrastigma; species Tetrastigma voinierianum. The sequence continues at coordinate 90,150 of JAEQBH010004009.1, read as the reverse complement.
TTAGAGTAGACTACGCACTCCTCTCAGCCGTCAAACAAATCGTCAATCCTTGGCAATGAGTAGATTCTTGATCGTAACCTGTTTATTGTAATCGGTAATCAATGCATGATCGGGGAGTTCTTGTCCTTCTTCTTCGCAAATAGAACCGGGCGCCCCATGGTGAAAGTGCTCGGTCTAATGAACCCCCTGTCATTAGCTCCTATAGCGGACTCACAGTTTCTTACAGCTCAACTAGTGCCATCCTCTGCTTGAGTCATGAGATGGCGAGTGCAGGGTGGCTTCGTCTGAAGTCTACAACCCTCTGCGGAGGCAATCCCAGTAGCTCATCCGGAAAAACATCCACATACTCACAAACTACTCGAGGTAGATCTAAGTCTGGTCTCACCTCATCCTCTAGGGTAAGGCTTGCTAGCAAACCCACTAACTATCCATGACACTTGAACTTCATTGTTATGCAAACAGGGCAAATATCATGCTTGTCCCCATAAAATACCACGATCTGAGTCTTGTAGCGGTAACTCTCTCGCTCCTGATATGACCTGTGGCGTCAACCAATCCATCCCAGGATGACATGAACTTCGACATGTCAGTGATCCTTAGGTCCACTGAATAGAGTCCAGTGATCTCAACTTCGCAACCATGACATATCATCCCTATTCTCGCCCTCGTCCTAGGAGAACTCACCTCCACAGGAAGCTCCTCAAGGTCTCAACCTCTAAGCCCAACTCTTTCTAGTGATGATGCAATGAATGAATCCCGGCCTGAATCGACAACACTCTTGCCATAAGGCGAGATAGCAAAAACATACCACAGCAAGCGGATGATCCTCACCCGACTCGACTGCGGTGTGATGCGCGTGGGCACACCTGAACTGATGTCCCTACTTGTGGGCCTCGTCCTCCTACCTGGTGACCCTAAAGCGCCTCTTTGAGTGCTTGGCCACGGGGAGGTGCCAGTGGCTCCGGCTTGAAGCTGAGCCCCTCTGAGTACCGGAGCTTGTGGAGGAATGTCTTATGTCCTCTGCCTTCCTTCCATGGCAGGTTGTGTTGTCCCAAACACGAATCCTTGTCTTTGGGGCAATCCTCCTCATATGTCCAACCCTTAGCGTGGTAGCACACCATCTGCCGGCGACTAACAACTCGATTCGTCACGGCGGGATTACCACGATCTTGGAACCCTCGTGAACTAGAAGCCCTCTGCTTCTTTCTCGAACTTGAAGAAGACTCACTCTCTTCTTTTTGCTACTAACACAAGCATCCCGAGTGCTCCGAGCATCTTCTATCTCTCTCTATGGTGGGGTTGTCCAACCATGGGTCCTAAATACGTGAGCGAAGTCCTACAATCCTGGCCCGAATGGACAACTTCAGCCCATTATTGAATCTCCTCACCTTGGCCATGTCTGTGGCCATGTAATCCTCAGCAAAACGGGCTAGCTACGTAGTATCCTAGCCCACATAATCATCTTGATCATCATCCCAGCCCAGTCTAGACTCCTGGGCATGCATGCCTAGTAGTATCGGAAAGTACTTATAGACAGCTGAAACTCGCCATGTCATTGCCTACAGATCCTGCGGAGGTCTTTCCCAGTTCCACCATACTTGGGCCTCACCCTCTGGCTGGGCTGTAATTTGGGTCTTGATCTGACCAGTCGAAGTAATCTTCATAGCCTGCGCTATCAATGCATGAACCAATGGTGCATGCCTGAGATCTCCCCACACATTGTGAATGTGGGAGGATGATGTGCCACTGAAGCCTCTAGGGTTTGGGACCTCCACAACTCACATATACCGACTTGTACGATAGCGGCTTCCGCAATACCTACGACCTCAACAAGGCACATTGATCCAAATGCGGTGGTGCGGCTGGTATCTGCGGACATCTCGTCCTCGCCCTCCACTAGCCATCTATAATGTTTAATTGCAAGTTAAATACAATGTAGTATCTCTAAGGTATAAACACAGCTCTGCGACACTATTCATAGACAATACAGTTTATATACTATGTCCTTGCATTTATAAGTAATGCCAGACATAATTACATTATATTAATAATTTTTACAACAAAAATTTTATTTTTGAAAATTTTATTTTTCCTAAATTTTATCTCATTTTATTTGATTTGATTTGATTTTACTTTATTCATTAAAAAAAATCGAAAACTTTTTGTGAACAGTGTTTATGAACAATGTTTATGAACAGTGTCCAAATAGTGACTCGAAAGCGATCTTGAGTCAAAGCTAGGTCAAAGCGGGCCGGGCGCCTGTGCACCCAACTTGGCCTAGCCTACGCGCCTGTGGGCGCGCGGTGTCTTGCGGATGCCATGTGGATTGCTGGCTAATCACAGTAGTGTCCATTGGCTAGTACGACCAATATGGCGCGTGGCCGTGTCGCAGGCGTTGTGTCGTCGCCTTGCTTAGCACGTGCCGAGGGCTTTGCCTTGTCTGGCCACGCCTTATGCTCCTGCTTAGTCCTGGCCACCATAGTGTATTACGTCTAAAAACCGGCTGACCGGCCCTGCTTCGGTCTGTCTAACGCGGTGTGTTGTGATGGCTTGACCATCTAACCGCGCCCAGGTCACAATACAGAGGTGTATTCTGCGACACCTTATCCCTAGCCAGCGCCTCTTGTCACAATACAATGGTTTGTATTGTGGCACACACACATCAACAGGCCATGGCTCAAAACCTCACATTGTCCTGTTAATTTCCATTATATTGTGACACGGTTAAACATTCGAACCAACCAATTTTTCTCACTTTTTTTTCCTTTTCCACACACACACACACACACACATATATATATATAAATTTTTTCACACATTTTCTATTGAAAATACACACAAATATCTTTCCTATATTGTTTCTCATTTTCAGAACATAAATAAATTTATAAAAATTTGTGTACATTTGATTTTCTTGAGTTTACAAGCGCAAAACCTTAGAAAATAATTTTCTTCATCTTTTTTTTTCCATTTAATTACGGATCATTTTGTCAAAAATTTCCTCAAAAACCTTGATCTAACATAACCACCAATTAATTCACCTTTAGAATTGTGAAATTTTATTTTATTGTCCAATAAACCAAATAAATTTATTAAAATTTATTTCATTTATTTTCTTTTTCCAGTTTTACACACTGTAAAACTCCCAAAAATTTTCTAACACTTCTATGTGCTACTCACTAAGCACACAAACCAATCACAACACATAACAATTCAAAATACAAACCACACAATCTTTTTACCAAACACATGCATTCGGTGTTCTAGTTTTGTCAGGTGCCTTTCTAGGTAATCTCGTACCTACACCTACATCCTAACAACGCCAAGTGGTGATGGATGGCCAAACACAGGCCCCTAGGTATTCGTATACCTAAGCTCGTGCCAAGTTGGGACGTACCCAAAACCCAGGGTCGGTTGACAGCCCATCAGCTTGAGTGGAATGCTAGGTGGATGTCGAGATAACCGACACTACTCACCAATCGGGTATATTCTCCTTGTACGGGAGCTCTACCCAATTACAACGTCCCAAACATCAACATCGGAAGACATATACCTTGATTAAAATTGGCCGCCAGGCTGTATACAACAATACTCATCAATATACATCAACTATATGCATTAGTTTCAAAGAGTTAATAATTTACTCTTGCTCTGACACATATTAAGCGTTTAAAACATTCCTAGCCATGTGTCCAACTAAAACACAGAAGCCACAACCAGCTTTCTTTGGTATGACCTCTAGGGTGAAGCGAGTCTCTTGGTGCTCCACATTACGAAATATTATATTCCCTCGTAGGGGGTGAGCTAATGCCTAGTAATTGGAATCACCTAAAATGGGTTTACTCCCACCTCGTACATATGCATATGCAATGACCAAATGTAAACACCACGTTCGAGCAAATTCGTGATCCTCTTGAATGTCTGTGATAACCCATGTCCCGAGTCCTCACCGACTCCTCACACACTTACAAGCCATGTATGGAAAATATCCTTTCAAACAAAACTTGTTGTTCTTGAAAGTACCACTCACAAGATATCGGTAAAAATATAGGACTACCCTTCGAGGAAAATGTGTTCTGAGAACCTTCCAAAACAATATAGGCTCCTCAGAGGCGTGTAATTGTAGGACCATCTCCCAACACCATTCTCCGGAAAATCATCCTGTGAAATTCCTTTCACAACCATTTTAATTTTTTAGAAATTTCATGTCATGCACACACACCTAATTTCTAGGTTACCCTGGTGCATATGAAATGCATGATGCCATTTCAACACAATTTATACAACACATGCTAATATATATTAGCATAATAAAGCATATAAAACATGTTATGCACATTCACCATCAATTACACTAAAAATTAGCTCACATGGGCTAATTAACAAACACGATCAATTCAATTTGAATTACTCAACCAAACCCATTTTCTCACAAAAATATTTCATGAACCTTATTCACATGAGCGGTAAAACCCTCATTTCTTATTCACGGCCCCAAATCATCGACATCGGTTTCACTTTTGTGAACCTCAGTTCATAGCCATTTCCGCCTCCCCTTACACACCCGCAATTCAATTTATTTCATAAATTATGAAACAAACATCCAAAACAGCCCCTACACAATCACGGACTGTCCAATGGGCCTCATAAATTCCAAGATTTGGGACCTATCAAACGGCCTTTCAAGGCCTCAAACCATTCGAATCATCAACAAAGCACTTAAATCAAGAGTAAAATAAGTAGGATAAAGCCCTTACCTCACAGATTTTGTCGAAACTCCAAGAAACCGGTACCTACACGTTGCCCTCGCCACGTAGAACGACTTTCCTTCTTGCTCCAAAGAAATCCGACGGTCAGATTACCTAGAAATCTTGAGAGAAGTCCCTTACTCTCTCAATAAAAATCACAAATCTCACCTACTGCATCTCCCATTTCCCTTTGCTTCCCGTTTGGTCTCTTTTTGGCTCCTAAATGAAGAAGACAACACTGTTGGCTATTTTGTCTTTATCTCCTTAAGAATTCAAAAATGCCATTTGTGTCCCTAAGCTTGGATTTTCGACATTTGACACTATCTCGGTTGTCCATTTCCATCATCTCTCTACTCCTGCAACATGTGTCACATGACTACATGTTATAGGTGACTTTTGTCACATAATATTTCGTTTCACGGCACCCGATACCGATGCCTTGAAAAACGTGCAAATTCCGACTGTCTCGGAATTGAACAAAATTTGACGTGGTAGCTAGATTTTGCGAGACGATTCCAATGGTGAAATCCATTTCATCATCCGAGATCTAGAAAAATTTTGGGTTTTGACTGAAATTATGATTTTGCCATTTTTCCGAACCTTGGAATTTTCTCGGTTCTTACAATATCAAATATGATTTTCCTCACTACAAAGACAAGAGAGAAAAGAGAAGAGCTATGATGGCAACATGGAGTCAAAGTGAAAACTCGTAAATGATGAAAGGTAGAAAATAGAAGTTGCCACTTGTGTGCTTCTGTGGGCGTTTAAAGATCAAGATAGATAAATTCTTTCTAATGATGATGAGGAAGTTATGTTTGAACCATAATTGGTGACCATATACAAGTTTGATGAAAATGAAGAAATTTTTTGAGCTTCAAAAAGAACTTGATCAAATCAAAGAAACGTTTTCAAAAGTTGAAGCATCAAAATTTTCTCTTGGGAAGAAAAATGAGGAACTACTCAAAAGAGTGAATGATTTAGTCTTCACTTTAAAATTCTCTTGTGGATAAAAATGCTGAATGATCTAGCTAGTCAAAAATGTGTTGACAAAGGGGCTAGGATACAAATCTTCAAAAAATGAAAAATATTTTAAAAATTACTTTGTCAAGGAATCCACAAGTGAAAGTCCCTCAACCATTTGTAATTTTTATGGCATAGGAGGACACATTAGTAGTACTTTTCCTCTTAGAAATGGATCCCAAAAGGTCTCAACATCTATGTCAAAGAAGGCTTGGGTTTAAAAATGAAAGGTCACTAACCACCAAGGACCTGAGTTTCTGTTGTAGGGGAATCAAAGAAGGAAAAATGGTTCTTGGATAGTGGTTGCTTAAGGCACATGACTAGAGATGAGTCAAAATTTGCCTTCCTCACAAGAAGAAAAGAAGGGTACGTGACTTTCGGAGATAATGGAGAAGGTAGAATCATTGGACATGGTTGTATAGGTAACAACTCTTCATCTCTTATTGAAAATGTTTTGCTTGTTGATGGTTTGAAACATAATCTTTTGAGCATAAGTCAACTTTGTGACAAAGGTTTTAAAGTGACTTTTGATTCTTCTCATTACATCATCAAGGATTCTCAAAATGAAAAAATCATCTTCATGGGCCACAAAAATGAAAATGTTTATACAATTAATATTTCAAAATATGAAGGATAAAATAGATGTTTTTCTAGCATGCATGATGTGGCATAGGAAATTGGGACAGTACGAACATAGATCTCGTACACAACTTCAATAAAGCGAAGACTAGTTAGAGGCCTTCCCAGAATGTCTTTTGAAAAAGATAAAGTTTGTGAAGCATTCCAAATGGGAGAGAAAATAAAAAAATCTTTTAAAAACAAAAATTTCATTTCTACATCAAGACCTCTAGAACTTCTCCATATGGATTTGTTAGGACCCTCAAGGACTACTAGTATAGAAGGTAAATTATATGCATTTATGATTGTGGATGACTTCTTTATATATACATGAGTCTTGTTTTTAGCTCAAAAAAATGATGCCTTCCATGAGTTTTCAAAGCTTTGTAGAAAAATTCAAAATGAAAAAGGTTTTACCATCTCTTGTATAAGAAGTGATCATGGAAGGGAATTTGAAAATGTTGACTTTGAGAGTTTTTGTGACGAGCATGGAATTGAACATACCTTTTCAGCTCCTAGAACTCTCCAACAAAATGGGATTATTGACAGGAAAAATAGAACCTTGCAAGAAATGCATCAAGAATGTTCTTCATGAAAACCATTTTCCAAATTATTTTTGGGATGATCATGCCCATTAAATGCCCATTTACTTCAAAGTCTTGGAAGTAAATGCTTTATTTTAAATACCAAGGACTACCTTGGAAAGAATTTGATACAAATCTAATGTTGGGATATTTCTTAGTATTCTTCATCTAGTGAAAACATGAAGTTTTTTTTAAAAAAAGGCCATGGTTGTACAGGAGTCCGTTCATGTAGTATTTGAGGAATCTAATGAGTCCCTGGAAAGAAAAGAGAATGTTGATGAGGATGTAGGTTTGGGATCTTTCATGGGAAGATTGCAAATTGATGATAGAGTTCATCAACAGGAGAAAGAATTAATTCAAAAATGGAAGGAATACTTTTGGCCCTCATAAGGCACTTTAACTTAGCGAGAGAATCTAGTCAAGGACTTCCAAAAGAATGGAAATTTGTCACAAATCATCCACAAGATCAAATTATAGGTAATCGATCAACTAGGGTAAGAAATAGATCCTTGATTTGTGGCACAATAGGTGTATTGGAATCAACAATATTTATATCATAAAACTCTTACTGCCGTAGAAAAGCTACTATAGTATAGTGGCTCTAGGGTTGAACTCAGGGATGGGTGTTCTTCATGCAAAATGATTTACGGTTGATTGAAAATGGTGTTTTCACTTTGGATTTAGGGTTTTCATAAAAACAGTGGAGTTGATGGTTTGAAAAACTGGAAATGTAGTGAAATAAAGTGTAAAAGAACTTCTTTAAGTCTCGGGCCACTAGTCTTGGGGTTCTAAGGCAACTGAAATGTCCTCGGGTCCTTTTCCTCGCGTTGGGGATGATGACCTATAGTCATTTCTCGAACCGGATCTTTGTTTAGATATAAAGAAACTAACCTAAAAAGTTTTTTCTCTAAGATACAACATTTATGGACCATTAATGTTTCAAAGCAGGGAAAACGAGTCCCTGAACCTAACCTGCAGAGGCAAATAAATGGAAACTAAGTGAGCATCAAGGGATCTAGCAATAAGTATCCCTTGAGCCCTTAAAGCTTGCCAAGTAGTGGCCAATCAGGGTACATCACAAGGATTTAAACCTATAGTGAGATGTAGAGACATAAATGGTAATAAATGCCTGCGTTTGCAACAGGAGGATAATGTTTTACCTCAAGAACCTTGACCCAGTGATCCTTCTCTTCAAGGATGAGGGAGGTTTAGCCAAACATCCCTTGAGTTGTCATCCACAAGGGGTGTTTGGTAGGTGAGAAAGTTTAAGAAAGGGAGAGAAAATGAGAAAAATACCAAAGCGGAAGTTGAAGTTTTGGTGCCATTTTATTCTGATTGATAGTAGTGGTGATTTTAGGGAGCTTGGCGGGAAGCATATCTTGCTTTCGAGTCAAGGAAGTACAAAAAGTATGAAACAACAAAATTACATGGAGGACGGTTTGGGAAAAAAAATCTGCCGGTCAAAAAGTTGATCAAATAGCAGGGCGGATTATGAGAATTTCTGGCTGCGAAATTACCCAAGTTCACGAAGGTCGCAACCTTTTAGATCTCATAATCCTCCCACTTCTCCTTCCCTTTTATTGAAATTTCCTTCTGACTTGTACATGCGACTTCGAGCTCGGCTCAGGTTCTTCCCGCATTTGATCGATTAAGAAAACTTAATGAATGAATTGGCTTGCAAAAGTACAAAAATAACCACAAATTATGATCAGTAGCATAGTCGGGACCTTAGTGCGCCAATTGGGTTATTTAAGTTGATTAGTACACAAAAAGTGCTCAAAACCCACACTAAACAGAGCTCAAAATAGCACTATTTGGGTACTAATTACTCCCCCAACTGACACATTGCTAGTCCCTTAGGAATGACAAAGAAAGGAAGCTCTTGAGCAAGTTATGCTCATGCAAGAGGTAGGTATTCTAAAGTATATGGATAAGTAATGCCTACCCCCTCGGTGTGAATCACCCAGATCTGCTTGTACTTAGCCAGCCATCTCGGGAGAAAGAGTGCCATACAGAACCAAGATTCAGAAGAGTATCCAACCTAAGGGAATCGACCTAAAATTTCCACCAAAAGGTAAGTGTTTATGTGATCAGTTTTTAACAATAACCTACTAAGCTGCTCTCCCCCCCAACCAAGCTACTGCCAAGACCTAGAACATTGACCAACCTAAATTAATCTGGCCCCATTCTTATTTCATATTTCTTTTTGTATTGTATGGTGCAATGCTGACGAATCGACCTCACCAAAGTCCATGTAACGGGGGTCCATCGATGACTCCCAACCATCTAAGGCTTATGGCTTCAAGTCATAAGGATATTTCGACCACTAACTCTTCAGGTTTGACCGCGGACTCTGAATGATTTCAAAACTCGAGAACCTATAACTACTTCGACCTCACCCATCCACCCATGTAGCTAGCACCAAGTCGGTGGCTCCCAACCAGCTGGTTTAGGGCACCAGGCTTTAAAGGCTTTCGCCATATACCTCTCAGACCGTACTCGGGTTTCAAGGCGAAGCGTCGCGGATTTTCTATTCTTTTTCTTTTTCTTTTTAGAAGACTTCATTGGCCTTATTTTCTTGGGGGTCCTAAACCTATTAAAGGTGGTCAACGAAACTAGGGTAAGTTTTGCAAAGTAAGGGAGCTATGCAGTTTCTTAACCTATTTGAAGAAAACTGATGTGCACTGTGTGTGGTTAGCTAAAGGTGGAAAAAGAAGGCCGAACACCATTAGACTTCAACTAATCATCTACTTAATCACGGATGGAACTAATCTAACATCAATGGCATTGGGTGGTGTGTCAATTTTCCAACTTGAAGGCTAGGCAAAACCCAAAAAGAAAAAAAAAAGGGGCAAAAATGGTTTCAATTTGAATTAAGAAAATGAGCTGTATGGAACATATAGAAATGTATGTCACTATGTTTTCAGATTTTTCAAAAACAAGCAAATAGCTTTCACAAAAAAGAGTAAACAACAAGCCACTAAACATACAAAATGGGCTTTTCTTAAACAGACAGTGGACTCAAAAGTGTAAAAAAAAATTATATCAAAAGTGTAAAAGTAACTTCCTTTGCTAGCAACTCTACTGACAAATGTGAGGTAGCCATGATAGGTCGGATTGGAATGTTAGAGAAGGAAGTGCTACCTTCTCTTAGTCGATGGCCCAGGTGAAGAGTCGTTCGCCTTGTACGTTTGAGGTGCTCTTGGTGGAGTGGCTAAGACTCTTTGTGGCTACTAACTTTTACATCAAGGGAGTTTGCAGGGGCTGGTTGTGGAGTGGGTACTAGTCTGTCGGAGAAGGCTTGGGACGTAGGGCAGCCACATGGGAAATCATGGGTAGGCCCTAGATGACTTTGAATCTTCGTAGGGATGGCTGGATGCACGATAGCAGTATGTATTGGTCGAGCCATGGCAACTTGTCGGTGCTGAATCCCATCCTCATGAGGGCCGCGTAGAGGTGTAGTGATGCGTGTGGGAGGGAATGTGGGACGGCATCCATGATGGCTAGAAGTCTCGGGTGGAAATAGTGATATCTTTGTGGAGGAGATCTTGGATCTTGGGCCCAACAACATGCGTAGGGGTGAGTATTGGGGGCGGAGAGATACGGGGTCACGAGAGGACGCGGAGCCCGGTGGGTAATGGAGTAAGGCGGGGATGGAACTTTGATGCTCCTCTATGCACTACCAGTGGAGGTTGCTCCTCTGAAGGAAGGCTGGCTGCCGGCTGGTCCTCGTCTAAATCCGGAGGCGGGAGGTGATAGGAAAAGGGCATAATCAGCCACGATCAACCGTAAGGATGGCCTTGCGATCACGACGGGGCTATAACCTAGGCTCAGCAGGGAAGCCGATGTGCTCTAACACCTGGCACAGGAGTCTAGGGAAAATGAGGGGTGTGGACTCGACTCTGGTCAGGTGCCTACGATGAACCTTGTCCTTAAAGTGGAACAAGGCAGTCGTGATAAGCTTGGTCGAGTTGAACCAGTAACCCTAGGAGATGTGGTATAGAGCCTCTAGAATGGCTCCTCTCCTCTAGACTATGTGCTGGAGGTGAAAAAGATTATACCGCAGTATGTGGTTTATTAAGAGCATACGTGGCGGAAGCTGCCTCCTGAACAAGATGGTCCCAGTAGTTGTGTCCCGAGCTAGCAGATGAACCATCTCCTTGGTCGAGGGATGGGGCCACTACATATAATCAACAGAGTTGGCAAGGACGATCGGTAGATGGAAAGCAGCTGTTATATCTGAAGCTCGAAGTATCCATAGGCAACCATCTATGGAGAAATGAATGGCTGTGAGATTGGGCTCTCGCTTGGAGGTCATCGTGTGATAAAACTCGATGACCACTCCAGGGTAGTAAAACCGATGCGGGGTTATGAATGGCTCTAAGGAGTACCTCTACACTAGGAGCATCGAATCTCGGAACTCCAAGTCTTCAACAAAGGCTGGGAGATCATAATGAACCTCGTCGTGTAAATCCTTCCCACTACAATAAACATTCCCTAGAATGAAATTTTGTAATGGAAAGTGGCGCTGATGATGAGGGCGGGACGGAGCCCCGATGGGGCGGTGATTGTGGCTCTTGAGGCTTGGAGCTGGGGGACTCTTCTAAGCCTGAGGTCCGGGCTCTTTTCGACTGTGGAGCCCTTCGGGATGACCTAGGATGTGGCGGAGAGGGTGGAGTGGGGCCAACCCGAGTGTGGTATCTCCTTAAGGCAAGGGAAGCAACACTAGGGGGATAGGGGGCAGGATCAGCAACAGGGTATGCCAGCCAGGCTCATAGCGTCTTGCTACGGCGGCGGCGAGAGGCGGCTTCTGGTGCGGCGACCGACAAGTGGGTTGGGGCTCTGCTTGATGTGGCAATGGCGAGGCGAAGCTAGAAGGTGGGAGTTGTAGCGTGATTTTTGCATTGGAGAGGCTGTCGATGGGGAGAGAAAAAGGAGCGGGAGCACCATGGCGGAGAGGTGTGTCCTAGTGGGTCTTCACCATGGCTAGGCAAGAGAAGGAGGAGGGACTTCCAGTGGAAATGGAGATTTTAAATTGAAGGATAACGAGGGAGGTTTAAATAAGGGGTATTAGGAGTGGAGGTTTTGGCGATTAATTGCCACTTGTTCCTCACGAAGAGTACCTACTACCTTGCTTAAATTGGAGTAACCTTCCAGCAGGAGAAAGAAGGAGGAGGCTGCTTCTTCTTTGTCTTTGAATTAATTTGCCTTCTTTGTTGACTGCTCCTTGGGAACATATACGAGGTTTAGCTTCCATGATAGGTTCGGATGATTCCTCCAATTAGGGTTATAGGTGTTTCCATACGGAGCATTTGTTGGTGGCTTATTTTGACCTAAGACATGGGCATGCTCTAACATCAAATCCCTTACTGAAGGAACCATAGGACAATGCTCCCCAAGATGGCTACTTGACTGACAATTAAAACAAGATGGGTGAGATGCAGGCAATTCAATCACTGCTTGCACTTCATGCTGATTTCTCATTTTAAGCTCATCGACCTTGAACAAAAGTGCCGGTTGCTTTCATCTCAGTGTCTTGAAGTACATAAATGCCTCCTCTTTGGTGATTCGAAGGCCTCATTGTTTCAACCTCTCTTGGATTGAGTTCGTCCCATGTTGAGTTTCCACGCCCATAGTTCAAAAGTCCGTAGCTTAATTTGGGTGCTTGCTTTCGGGAAGTCCCTCCACACATGGTTTTCAGTGGTTAGCGCCATGTTTGAGACATACCATAGAAGTGATTCACAGAGATATCAATGTATGAAAACCATAGTGGACATGCACTGATGGTCTCCAAAAACCTCTCCCAACACTGATAAAAGTTCTCATTATCGTAGGCCGAGTAAGTGTAGATTTGCCTCTTCAAACTATTGGTCTTGGTTGTACTCAAAAATTTCTTCAAAAATTCATGTTGAAGTTCAGACCAATTTCTAATTGTTCTCGGCCTCAATGAATTGAGCTAAATCTTGGCCTTGTCTTTCAGTGTCAATGGAAATGCTTTCAGCTTAAGCAAGTCCATGTCAGGTGCACCATCTTTAAAAGTTGTGCAAACTTCCTCGAACTCCCGGATATGCTTATATGGATTTTCATTCTCCATTCCATGAAAAGTGGGAAGCAGGGGCATCAAATAGGGTCTTACTACCACATCATCAGCAGGTGGTATGATGCAGGAAGGTGCACTCACTCTAAGATGGTGTATGTGGTCCCTTATTGACCTATATGCTGTAGGATTTATTGAACCTCCTTGCTGACTTTGCTATTCTTCAGGTATAGGATCCATTTGCTCACTGTGTACACTGACTTCACAACCTTGTTCAATTGGTTTACTAACTCTCTGTAATCTACCTGATATATCCCTATCCCAGTGGTCCATAAGCACATGTGAAACAAAAAGAGACAAAGCAAAGAACATCAATAGGGCTTGGCAAAAAGATAAGTGTTATCTAAGAAATAAAATGATTTCTTACATTAAAATAGCCCGTCGATGACTCTTGAGAAAAAAATAAAATTGAAATTCGAATAATGGGTCGAAAAGGTTTAAAAGGTCACCAATACTTGTAATGAGGATTACAAGTACTCATCAACTCATCATCTATACGAGGCACCATCCTAGGCAGGCGCCATTTTGATTAAATTATACCATAGTAGGTGTTATAATCAACAAAATTTATAACTTCAATTACTCCCTCTTGCCTTAGCGTCTTCTGCTTGATATAAGCGCTCTAGGATCGAACACAGGGATGGGTTTTCTTTTTACAAATGATTTGATAATGAGTCATAATGGTGAGGCTTTTGTTTAGATTTAGTTTGTATAAAAATAGTGGTTGTTTTCACTATGATGATAGCCGAAGGCGGGTTTGAAATAAGATGTAAAAAGAAGTCCTTAAGGGTTTAGAGGCACTACTTTGGTATGATAGGGTTGCAAAGGTGTCCTCGGGTTGTTCCCCTCGCATTAGGGGAAAAATGACCTATAATTATTTCCAAAGCTAGGATCTTAAGTTAACTTTAAAAACTAACCATGGCTACCATTTCTCTTTAAAACATAGCATTTCGCCGAGCATTTCGTGTTCGAAGTTTGAAATCAGCATTTAACCTACTTCCGATGGCTCATAAATGACAATAATGGATAATCGGTGTATCAAACACTAAAATACAAAGAACCTAAAGGTTGCAGGTGTGACAAATAAAGTACATCAAATAGCTTTTAAACATAGTTTTGAAAGTTTGAAACATAAATAAGCGATTACCTTAGTGAAAAATAGGATCACCTTTGAACCTTATCAACCTACCCTACTTGACCCTCCTCTTCAAGGTTTAGAGGCTTTAGCGAGCATCCTTTAAGTTGTCACCCTCAGGGTGTGTTTGGTTACTGAGAGTGAGAAAGAGAGAGAGAATAGAAATTATGAAGACCAAAAAGCAGGCCCGTGCTAGAGAATGCTTCAAATTAAGAGTTAGGATTTACAAAATGTTCAGAAAATGACATAGCCTTACAACCAGGTGAAAATACCAATCTAACCTAAATAGTATAATTACATTGAGGGTAGAAATGAAATGAACCAAAACAAAGTTGTTTGTACAAAAAAAAACAGGGAGTAGAGAGTTTCGCTACAGGTGAAATTTTCGCTACAATAGCGAAAATTTGCTATGTAGCGGAATTGCTATAGTTAGCAAAAATTTCTCTATTATAGCGAAATTTTGCTGCTATAGCGAAATTCCCTGCTTGCCCCTGCTTCCTCCTAAATCAATTTCTTCATTCCTAGCTTGATGTAATCGAAGATAAATCATACGAACTCGATGTAAATCAGCTCGACCATTAATAGCAGCTTGATATGATAGAATAGGTTTTAGAGCTTGCAAAGAAACTACCAGAACGACCTCGAAATACAATCATTAGTACCAAAGGGACCAACATGTGTCAATCGGCTTAACTAATATGATTAGTACACAAAAAGTACTTAGAACGTATCTTAAATAGGGTTAAAAATAACACTTTTGGGCTTTAATCAAGTGCAATCACGTTTTCATTTAATTTTTTATCCTTATTTAAACCCCCCTCAATCATTTATTAGGGTTCCCATACCCTTAGTATCACGAAAAAATCGATTTGCGAGGCTTGGTGATCAGATACCACGGATCGATGCAGGTATTAACTCTTGTATGGTGAGTGAAAATCTTGGTACCACTTTGATTGTCTGGGTACCATTTGGCCTCTGTATAGGGTGCAGAAGTACTGTTGCGTCTGGGGGTACCACTTGTGGGAATGCCCAAAATGGAATTTTTGCCAATTTGAAACCAATTCTTCTTCTCTAAACTTCTTCACTCCCATCCTACATCAAAACCCACCATGGAATCCATCAAAAACTACCCCCACGAACTCTTAAAATGGTGGTTTAGAATTTCTTAACCCAAACCTAGGCAAAAATTCCAAGAATCCATACCAACGTCCACCAATTTATACAAAACCATAGAAATAGGAAGGATTCCATGTTCATCTTAAATCAACTAGGGTTTTACCCACACAACTTTCAACAAATCTAAGGTTAGGAGGAATTCCTAACTAAACCCTAGAAAAGAACAACTAATATCCATGGAAATCCATACAAAACCTAAATATCCAATAAACCATACCAAAATCATAGAGTCCATAAAAAAAGCTAGACTTCAATACCTTAATTTGTTCTCCCTCTTCTTCTTCTCTTCTCCTCTCTTATTTTCTCCAAAACGTGGAGCCTAACGTGACCAAAGCAGATGTTTATTTGTCTCCCTTTTTATATTATCATCTTTCCCTTAATTACAATTAGGTCCTCAAATTACATCCCATTTGCACCATACTTTTGCTATTTCTACAATAGCATACCCTCTTCTAATATGATGACTTTCATATCCTTTTTGGCCAATTTAAAATTAACCCTTGTTCTAGTTCCAAATTTCGGGTTCAATCAATTTATCATTTCACAACTCCATGTAAAACAACACCAATATGCTACTACAATGGCTCTCAAATAATTAAGAAAGTCTTTGGTGCATATATGCAACCCTACGGTTACACGTATCATACACCCTCTCGAGACGGGGCGTTACATTTTCCATGTTTTCCTTTTTCTATTTTTATTTCTAAAATAAATGACTTTTATGTTTTTTTTTTTTTTTAATGAGTTGAGATAACATGTGCATTTTTATGGAAATAAAGTCAAATATATATTTTGATTTCTTAGTTGTCGTTTCACTCATTTCTTTATCATGGGGACCTAATTGCCTAGTTATCACATGAATGTCTTCAACTGTTTCTATCAAATAAGTTGGTTAAAAACTTGTCCATCCTAGTTGATGAAATATGCTCCAAAACCATACCCAGAAGTGAAGATAATTTTTTTAATGTTAGTAACTGTGTAGTGGTAGGCTAGTAAGATAGGGGTAGTTGCTTATATATATATATATATATATATGCGGTGTGGCTCACCCTGAAACCCCTGACCGTTCCTTCCAACGACTAGAGAATCCTGAGAAGTTAACTCGTGTTGTGTGCTGAAAACCTGTATAAAAATTTTATTTTCTAAACTTGTGATTACATAAAAATTTGGCAGCATAACAGCTGCATACAGGATATACCCCAAAACTTGTATATACAGTTTACACATTTAAAACATGGCAACATACAACACTTCTTCAAAAGAGCCTCAGGCTCATCACATTTTCATAAACAAACTATGTACATACATATACACAACTATACAAGTTCCCAGTATGTGGCAAAAAGAGTTGGATTGTCTGACACTTATGAAGTCGGTACAATCTTAATATGTTCGACATTTAGCGTACGTACTGGAAAATAGTCTTAAATGAGGAAAATAATGAGCTAAAGAGCTTGCGGGTGTATGCTTCTAAAATTCTTTATTTTTATTAAACGTCTCAAAACTGTAAAACTATCCTTTACAAAACATTTTCCAGAATCCTTGCTTGCTTGCTATAAAAGTTTGTAAAACTTTTGATCATATGCTTGCCAGCTTTGCTTTAAAAAGTTTCATAAAAAACTTTTCTTAATGATTTCTTGCTGCTTTTCGAGGTTTCTAAAAACATTTATTTACTTGCTTGCTTTTCTTTGCAGCAAAATTTTCTAAAACTTTCATCGTAAACGCTTTAATAGTTTCATAAAACTTTTCATCATATGCTTGCATTACTTACCAGTTGTTGATTTCTTAAAATTGTGTGAAAAATGCTTATAAATAATTATCAACCACTGGAGGCCTTTCTTAGTTGTTGTACCTTAGTGAACACAGGAGCCTGGGCTTCGACTGTGCTGGAGGAAGGACCTAGGTCCGCATCACCTTTTTCGGTAAATGAACACGGGAGCCTATGCTTCGACAGTGCCGGCGGAAGGACATGGGTCCACATCACCTTTTCCAGTAATTGACGGATCTGTGAGGCCCACCGTCTGTTCGGAGGACATTGGGTCCCACATCTTTTTGAGATAAATGAACAAGAGCACGACTGACCATGCGATTGGAAGGACATGGTCAGCATCACCTTTAAATTAAATGAACATGGGAGCTTGGGTTTTGACCGTGCGATTGGAAGGACAGCGGATCCACGTCATACATGTTGTAAACAAGAGAACTGGCGTGCCTGTGCGATGGAAGGGCCTAATGTCTCCAGTCACCATACCAATAGCTTCTTACGTAGAACTGTTGTAAGGCCTAATTTTTGCTTGCTTGCTTTTTGACATATGGTTTGACAAATCAAAACCATTGCCGCTCATACTCAAGTGGTTGCATTAAAACCATTGCTTGCCTTTCTAATATGGTTTCAATGACCATGGTGCTTGATATGGTTTGCTCAAATCAAACCATTGTTTGCTTGCTTGCTTAATAAAACATATTGTTTACTTGCTTGCTTTACAAATATGGTTTAATAATTCAAAACCGTTGCTTGAAATATGGTTTAACAATTCAAAACCATAAGCTTGAAATATGGTTTAATAATTCAAAACCATAAGCTTGAAATATGGTTTAACAATTCAAAACCATAACATACCAGCGTAAAAAAATTTATAAACAATACACTAGTATTGAAAAATGAGGTTTAGAACACTCACATTTCCGGTTTACAATAATCGAGCACGACTTCAAAATTTCTTCCGCCTCTGCTTTTACTCTTTTACCCTACACATTCGATGTATTAGATCACACACGTTAGCACAACCAAGAAATTTGCACACTTGGTGCTACAACTAAAATTTTAAAAAAATATGTGGGCACCAAATGTTATTCATGAGCATATGGCTAAATTCTAGACTCAAGGACTCCCATGAGTCAAAAAACGCACCAAACATTGCGAATGTTTAATAATCAGGATGTCAGAATGAAATCGACATTTCAACGGTGTCCTAAAAGCAGTCAGTCGGTCGGATGTAAACTTGATCGAAAAATCCCTAAAAATTCACAAACTCATTCCAAAAATTTTAGGGTATGAAATTCTGACCTCCGGCCTTTAAGAAAATTTCAAGCCATTACATGCCTTTAAGGCTAAAATAACTAAAGTAGGAATATTTCCTATCTTGAGTTGTGAAAGCGCTAAAAGATTTTGATGCGCTAAAGTAGCTCGTCGCGTGAATTGACTTTATACGCTCCCAGATAAAATCTATGGTCAAATTTCCTTAAATCCGAGAGAGAAGCGAAAAGGAAAATAAAAATAAACCTCTCTCCGTCTTTCCTTTCACCTTTTACTTCGTTGCTCCTTTCTCTTATTTTCTTTTTTTGTTTTTAATCTGTTCTTTTCCTTTTTGCTTTCTTTTTTTATTCTTACCTTTCTTATCTACTGAACATTTACTCCATCCTCTTTTCTATTTTTTAATTCCCTATTATTATTATTTTTTGAATAATATAGCTTGTATTGCCTAATTAGGTCTGTTTCTTCTCGAAGTGATTGTTATTTCAGTCCACTTTATTTAAATGAACTTGGCTCAAGTCATTTCCGACCCCAGATTTTCGTAAAAATCTCATCCTTAAGGAATCATGACTTATCGCAAGAAATTCGTAAAATATTCCAACTATCTCAGAATTCGACGAAATTATTTCTAGGTCACTAGATTTCATGAGACGAATTTAACGGCGCACTCCGTTTTGTCATTCGAGATCTAGATAATTTTCTTGGTTTCCTTGAACCATTATGGCAATTTATTATTATTTTCCTTTAACAAATTAAAGTTTCCATGACTTGTACTTTCACCCCACCACTTCCCTTAATTGCAAAAGTGTCACTGTTCTTTGAAAACTTCACAATTTAATCCTTAAATTAACTTTCAAAAATACTACTCTGGCACTCAAATAATTAATGAAGCCCTTGGTGCACATATGCGACCCTATAGTTACACATACTGTACACCCTCTCGGGACGGGGCGTTACAAATCCTCTCTCCTTTACAACATTTCGTCCTCAAAATGATCAAACTAAACTCAAAGGAAAGGAAAATACCTAAATCAAAAAATAGTTGAGGATACTGACGATGCATCGAGCCTCGGCTCCCGGTGAGCTCACTCTCGCAGAAGTTCCTCCAGGGATTTTAACAAAAGGAATCACCTTAGTCCTCAACACATTCCTTCTGATCTATCTACTGCTTGGTGTTTCCTCATAAGTCAGGTTCTCCTTTAGCTGCACTGGCTGCTCTTTGAACACATGTGAAGGATCTGGGATGTATTTCCTTAACATCGACACATGGAAGGTGTCATGAATCCTGGATAACTCTAGGGGTAACTTCAACCTGTAAGCTACTTGCCCCACCTTGCTCAAAATCTCATAAGGTCTTATAAATCTCGGAATGAGCTTGCCTCGCCTCCTAAATCTCAAAAAACCCTTCCAAGTGGAAATGATTAGTGCCCAACAAGTGCTATTTTGAACCCTATTTAAGATAGGTTCTAAGTACTTTATTAATACTAATCATAATGGATAAAACGATTGACACGTGTCGGTCCCTTTGGTACTAATGATTGTATTTCGAGGCTGTTTGTGGTAGTTTTTACAGGTTTTATAACCTATTCTATCATATTAAGATAAGATTATTGAAGTTGAACTGATTTACATCGAGTTCGTATGATTTATCTTTGATTGCATCAAGCCAATAATGAAGAAGTTGATCTAGGAGGAAGCAGGAGGAAGTAGGGCAAGCGAGGGAACAAGCGGGGCAATTTAAGCTATTATAGTGAGAATTTTAAACTTTGTATAACAATTTAGCTACACAGCGAATTCTCGCTAGTGTGTGAAATTCTACACATGGTGAAATTTCTCTGCATGGCCAATTTTAGCTACATAGCGAGGAGATTTCGCTACATGTGAGATTTTCTTCTGAGAGAAAATTTCTGATGTGAAACCATACGCTCCTGTTTGTGTATAAGCGACCGGATTTGTTTAATTTCAAATTCTACCCTCTTCTTGCCAATTATATTATTGGTTGATTGGTATTTTCCTCTTTGTAAGACTATATAAGCCATTTATGACAATTTAGCCAAACCTAACTTTCATTTAAGGCATTTTCCATTATGGACCCCTGTTTTTGGCCTTCATTTTCTCTCTTCTCTCTCCTCTTTATCTCACATTCTAGGCAACCAAACACACCCTTTTAGGATGACAACTCAAAATATGTTTGGCTAAAGCCTCTAAACCTTGAAGAGGAGGGTTTCTAGGTAGGTTGATAAGGTTTGCAGGTGTTCCTCTATTTTTCATGGCTTGGTGCTGTGTTATGTTCAAACTTTCAAAAATAGGTTTAAAAAGCTATTTGATGTACTCTTTTGTCAATACTTGGCAGCTTGCAGGGTTCAGTGTATTCTTAGTGTTAGATACACTGACATCCAGTGGATTGTCATTTATGAGCCATGGGGTGTAGGTTAAATGTTAGATTTCAACCGAGGACATTTTAATGCTCATTAAAGGCTATGTGTCCAAAGAGAAATGAATGTTGAGGTTAGTCAGTTAAACGGTCAGTTTTTGGAAATGACTATGGGTCCATCTTCCCTAATGCAGTAAAAACCCGAGGACACCTTTGCAACCTTATCATACCAAATAAAATTGGCCCAAAACTTCAGGGACACAACTTTTATTTATTTCAGATTACCTTCATTTAGCATAGTGACATAACCGTATTTTGTACAAATCAAAATCAAACAAAAGTCTACCATTTGACTCATTAAATCATTTTTAAGACCAAAAACCATCCCGGTGTTCGATCATAGAGCGCTATCTTTGCGAGTAGTTGTGCTACGACGGTAAGTAGTTAGGTATAAATTTTGTTGATTCATAACACCAACTTTGCATGCAAATCAAATGGTGCCGTTGCCGAGGATGGTGCCTTATTACAGATGATGAATTTATGAGTACTTGTAATCCTCATTACAAGTATTGGTGACCTTTTAAACCTTTTTGAATTCCATTGTTTAGAATTTCAAGTTTTTTTTTCGATCCTTTGTGAAATTTGTTTTTATGAATAACAGTCATTTCATTTCTTTGCTAACTCTGATATTTTTAGCAAGCCACATTGTTGTTCTTTGCTTTGTCTCTTTTGTTTCATAGGTGTTTATGTACTGCCGGGATGAGATATTTCAAAGTAGGTGCGAGAGTTAGAACACCAATTGAACAAGGTTGTAGAGTCGTGCACGGTGAAAGCAAATGGATCCTACACACGAAGAACAACGAAATTCGTGAGGAGCTCAATGAATCCTGCAACATATGGGTGTGAGGTGACATACTTCCTAGAGTGAGTGCACCTTCCTGCATCATACCACCTGCTGATGATGTGGCGGTAAGACCCTAATTGATGCCTCTGCTTCCCACTTTTCATGGAATTGAGAATGAAAATCCATATATGCATATCCGGGAGTTCGAGGAAGTATGCACAACTTTTAAAGGTGTACGACATGGACTTGTAAGGCAGCATTTCCATTGACTTGCTTGAAAGACAAGCCAAAGATTTGGCTAAATTCATTAAATGAGAACAATTAGAATTAGAGGTGAACTTCAAACTGAATTTTTGAAGAAATTTGTCGATCTGACGAGACCAACGGTATGAAGAGGCAAATTTTACCTTACTCGGCCTATGATAGCGGTTTTATCGGTGTTAGGAGAGGTTCATGGAATATCGTGCATGTCCCACACCATGGTTTCGATACTTGAATGCTTGTGAATCACTTCTATGATGGTATGTCTCCGGCCATGAAGCAACTACTGGAAACCATGTGTGGAGGGGACTTCTTGAGCAAGCACCCAGATGAAGCCATGGACTTTTTGAACTATATGGCCGAAACATCTAAGGCATGGGATGAACCGAATCCAAGAGAGGCTGAAAAAATGAGGCCTTCAACCCACCAAAGGGGAGGCATTTATGCACTTTCCGAACCGCGGAGATGAGAAAAATTGACCGCTGTGGGGTTGGAAGAGATTGAAATGAGAAATCAACATGAAGTGCAAGCAGTGATTGAATTTCCTGCATCTCACCCAGCCTGTTTTAATTGTTAGTCAAGTAGACATCTAGTGGAGCACTGTCCAATGGTTCCTTCAGTGAGGGATTTGATGCAGGAGCATGCCCATGTCTTAGGTCAAAATAAGCCATCGACAAATGCTCCATATGGCAACACATATAACCCTAATTGGAGGAATCATCCGAACCTATGGGAAACCAAAACCGCCTACATAGGCTCCTAAGAACATCGACAATTAGCTCCACCTCGACATAAGCGGTAACAACCTCCACCTTCTTCTCCTTTTTAGCAAGCAATTAGATTTAAGCAAGTAGTAGCAGTACCTTTGTGGAGGAATAAAAGGTGAATGTTTCAAACTAATCGAATTGAGAGACGATGCGAGCTCACTCCAACAAGAAAATAGACAATATGCATTACGAGATCTCAACAAATATGACAACTTGCAGGGTTCCATTTCAGTGTACTTGTGTAGGAGTCTTGAAAGGAAAATTCCTTCAGGACAGTGAAAACCCGAGGGGAATGAGACCAGGCTCACTTCGAGTGATCTAATGAAGAATTGATGAAGTCAAAGCGTGGTAGCATTGAGAGTGGTAAAGAACTAAAACTAGTGATTATTTAGCGAAGAGTTCCCACGATTAAAGTTTGAATCACTGGGAAGACAACCGGCGGGGAAGAAAATTTGAAATCTGATGTGCCCCTCGTTTCCCCTGAGAACTTGAAAAGAAAATTCAATTAGCAAACTGAAATTTTACAAGTACTATGTAAGTGAAGAGGTTCTTGTCCTCTTCTCGATATATGATCAAGCAAGTCCCCACGTATGCAAGTTTTGAAGGACCTATGGTAAAAGATGCTTTAATGTGGATAAAAGGCCTTTTTGATGGAAGCGAATGAGTGCCATCGTGAATTCACAAGACTCTGGCTGAAGTATAAAAGATCAGGAGTGTCCTACAATCTCCGTTAACATAGGAGGCACTTGTGTGGAAAAGGCATTGCTAGATTTGGGGGCAAGTGTTAAGCTACTGCCTTTTCCATGTACCAGCAGCTTAGGCTAGGCGAACATAAGCCAACCACTATCACTTTGTCTCTAGTCGATAGGTCCATCAAAATACCAAAGGACGGTTAGGTTGTTTTGATTCGAAGTGGAAAGTCTACCTCACGATTAGTTTTTGTACTTGATGTCGAACCGGTCGTGACGGGGGCTAACCATGTGCCAATCATCACGGAAGGCCATTTGTACTTTAATGCGATCATTAATTGTCGAATGAGGTGATACAGCTAACCTTTGGAAATATGACCTTAGAGCTCGATATGTTCCAAATTGAGCAAAAGCACATGCACCAACGGGGATGTGAGTGGAGTGGTTTGTGCGATAGAGGCCATCAGAATAACAAGAAAATGAGAATGCTTTGTGCAGATGTATTAAGCGGGAGTTGGATGGCCAGTGGCAAGACCAGGGAGCTTCAAGAGTGAGCCTCTTTGCGTAGAAATGGAAGAGGTTGAAGTGTACCTCTGCTTACAGGAGGTGAGATTTTGAGGTCTCAACTGAGTTAGATCTTAGCCCACCTATTGAATTGAAATATGCATTTTGGGAGGGAAAAATGCAATGTCAGTGATGATTTCTTCACTGTGAAACTTCAATCCACAGAGGTCGATTTACTTCCGTCCTCAGCGTGAACAAGAAAGCAATCGGATGGAAGATTTCTGATTTGAAAGGCATCAACCCGACCGTAGCACCCATATCTGCAAAGAAGTGGAATCAAAGCGGTTGACGACCATAGGAGATTGAATCCGCCTTAGCCACGAAGGTGGTACAAGTGATGTTGAGTACTAAGTCGGCATCGTAGACTATCAGGTAGCTATTGGGTAGGATTCGGCCAAGTAGTACTGTCATCGGGGTTACTAGTTCTTTCATTAAAAAGGAGAAAATGCCGACTTACTACGGGCTAGAGGGTATGTATCGACTACAGAAGGCTGAATGAGGTGACCCGAAAGGATCAATTTCCCTTACCCTTCATGGACCAGCTCCTAGAGAGAGTATCGAGTCATCCCTTCTACTGCTTTCTAGATGGGCATTCCAATTATTTCAAGATCGAGATCGCTACAGATGATCAGGAGAAGACCTCTTTCACTTGTCCTTTTGGTACATATGCCTATAGGAGGATGCCCTTCGATCTATGCAATGCCCCGACCACTTTTCAGCGTTGTATGCTAAGTATTTTCAGTGACATGGTGGAGCGTATTATGGAGGTTTATATGGATGTCATAATAGTTTACAGGGAAAGCTTCGATGAATGCCTAGTCCATTTGGAAACTCTCTTCCACAGGTGCATTGAAAAGAACCTAGTACTAAACTGGGAAAAATGCCATTTTATGGTAAATCAGGGCGTAGTGTTGGGGCACATCATTTATGAGAGAGGAATTGAAGTGGATAAATCCAAGGTAGAATTGATCTCGAAATTGCCATCTCCTACTAATTTGAAGACAGTTCGGAAATTCTTGCGACATGAAGGCTTCTATCCTTGAGTTCATCGGAGTAGCTATAGAAAATTACGAAGTCCTTCTAAATCCTTGAGAAAAGTCACAAAGTTTGAATGGGATGCCCAGTACGAAAGTTCGAAGACTTAAGGCATATTTGACTACAACACCCATTGTGAGAGCCCCTTTCTGGTACTTGCCTTTTGAGGTAATGTGCGATTCTAGTGACCTTGCTGTCGAAGCGGTTCTCATAAAGAGAGTAGAGGGAAAGGCGTATGTGGTATATTATACGAGCAAAACGTTAAATGAAGCTCAGAGAAACTACACTACTACGGAGAAAGAATTTCTAGTAGTGGTCTATGCTTTAGATAAGTTCCGATCTTATTTGATTGGGTCAGATATTGTAATCTTCATAGATCATTCAGCATTGAAATATCTACTCACAAAGCAATTCAAGGCTCGAAGCTTATAGATGGGTTCTAATGCTACAAGAGTTCAACATCTAGATTAGAGATAAGAAGGGTGTGGAGAAACGTTATTTCCGATCTTCTCTCCAAATTAACCATAGCACACAATACCCCTGACCCTCCATATTTGTGAATTTCTTGAGAGTCTCTGAGCGGTGAGTGTAGCACCATGGTATGCTCACATTGCTAATTTTATTAACGAAAGTTACCGGTGGGTGGATAACCTGAAGACAAGGTTCTTCCATGCAAGGGTTCATTCGTATTATTGGGAGGAGTCTTATTTGTTAAAGTATTGTGCTGATCAGATAATAAGGAAATGTGTGCCAGAAGAAGAACAGGAAAGAATTTTCAGCCATTGCCATGACAGTGCGTGTGGAGGGCATTTCGCTTCACAGAAAACAGCCACGAAAGTGCTGCATTCAGGCTTTTATTGGCCGTCATTGTTTAAGAATGCATACACCATGTGCAAGGAGTGTGATAAGTGCCAAAGACTTGGAAAGATTTCCCATCGTCACATGATTCCCTTGAACCCCATTTTAGTAGTTTAATTGTTTGATGTATGGGGCATCGACTTCATGGGACCATTCCCTAGTTCCTTCGGCTATGCCGACATCCTTGTGGGGGTGGACTACGTGTCCAAGTGGGTTGAAGCAGCACCATGCAGGGCAGCTGACCACAAAGCAGTGATTAAATTCTTGAAGGAGAACATTTTCTCTAGATTCGGGGTTCCTAAAGCAATTATCAGTGATGGAGGTTCTCACTTTTGTAACAAACCCTTTGAGAACCTGTTATCCAAATATGGTTTTAAGCACAAGGTAGCCACCCCGCATCATCCTCAAAAAAGTGTTCAAGTGGAGCTCGCCTTGAAATAAAGATCATTCGGTAGAGTTGTTAATTCTAGCAGGAAGGATTGGTCTTTGAAGCTTCTAGACTCCATTGTGGGCATACCCGAGACAACATAAGACCATCCTCGGCATGTCCCACATCACTTAGTTTATGGCAAGGGTTTCCGTTTACCGGTGTATTCAGATACAAGGGCGTGGTGGGCAATCTACGAACTTGAACATGGATATGAGCAGGAGTTGGCTGAAAAAGAATGCTTGAGATCGATGAGTTAGAAGAGTGAAATAGCTTCATACCAAGTTCAGAGTGCAAAAGGATAAAGCGGAAGAAGTGGCATGATCGACAGCCAGGAAAACTTTCAATGAGGATCGAGTCCTCTATTATGATTCTTTTAATTCTCTGTTGGTGACTCGGAACGCGGCGAATGGAAGACGTTCAATGTTCCATCGGAAAAAATACTGAATGATGGAGATTCAATAGATATTGGAAGTAGAGTTCGAGACAGTGATGAAGATGAGCAACTATTCAATAACATTTGTGTAGAGGCTTTATCCTGATGGCATGACTATTCAGACTGGAAGCGCAGGGACATTGACAATGTAACAGTGGCTCCTTGCCTCATTTTGTTTTGTTTTTGGTCAAATTTTAATTTATTTTATTTTTAGTATTTTTATTTTATTTCAGTTTTTAATCAAAACCTTCTTTGATATCATCAGCTTAATGTTTTTTTATTTTATTTTATTTATTTTATTTTTGTTTTTATTTGTAGGACAAATACTGTTTGAGGGTAGAATTTTTTCTCAAGTATCGAAAATTCGCCCCCGGTAGCAAAAAGTCACCCTTGCGGCTTTTGAAGCACAAGGAGGACCCTTCGTCTCGTGGCCTTTTCTTCTTGGAAGCCATTGCGGGCCTCCCCGTCATTACATTCGGACCTCCCACATCCCTCCACCCGCCTAAACCGCCACGCCAGTGACCATCCTGCCCTCCCCCGGCGCACGCCCGGAGCAATCCCTTACCGCATCCTCCACCTCACCCATTTGCCTTTGCGGCTGACTAGCCCTTGCCAGCGATTAGTGCCCAAAAAGTGCTATTTTGAGTCCCTATTTAAGATAGGTTTGAGTGCTTTGGGTGTTAATCATATTAATTCAACCAATTGACATGTGTGAGTCGATTAGTACCCTACGGTTGTTTCGAGTTGTTTTTCATGGTTTACTTTTTGTTTCGTAAGCCTCCACCATGATATCAAGCTTGGCATTGTAATTGTGTTGATTTATGTTAAGTTCATATGAAATCTTGGCGATTTCATCAAGCATGGGATGAAGAAATATCAAGCTGGAAAAGGAGAAATGAAGAATTTGGAGGATCTCGACGGCTTATTAATGGCTTGGAAATTTCTCTATGGCATAGCAAAATTTTTGCAATGATGGCGAAATTTTGCATCTTCAGTAGTACACAGTCAAACGAAAATTTAGCTGTAAACTAAACCACCGCTATGATGAAAATTTTCTCTATGATAGCGAGAAATTTAGCTATGATAGCGAAATGCGTACCAAAAGCGAAAATTTCAATTACCATATCATAGCGAAAATTCAGCACAAATGCATAGAAAATCCTGCTCCTTGTTTTTGTGATTCAAACGACTGTTTTGTTTAATTCCTCTTTTTCCCTCAATGTAATCCTATTATTTAGGACAATTTGGTATTTTCGCATGTTTGTGGGGCTATATAAGCCATGTTATGAACATTTTGTAACCTAACTATTCATTTGATGCAGCTTTTCACACAATCCCTGTTTTGGTTCCCATTTTCTCTCTTCTCTGTCCTCTTTCTTTCATTTTACAGCAGGCTTACTTAAACACACACCCCTTTGAGGATGAAAACTCAGGATGTTTGGCTAAACCTCAAAACCTTGAAGAAGGAGGGTTCAGGTTGGTTGATGTGGGTTTGCGAGGTGTTCTCTGTTTTTCATAGGCAGTGCTGCGTATTTGTGTTTCAAACTTTCAAAACTAGGTTTAAATGCTATTTAATGTATTTTCTTTGGTCAATACTTGGTATGCTTTAGGGTTCAGTGTATTCTTAATGGTAGATACACTGACATCCATTAGATGTCATTTATGAGTCATTGAAAATAGGTTAAATCGTATTTTCAGCACTGGGAAACATTAAATGCTGATGGTATTTGGTTCAAATAGGAATGTTAGCAGGGTTGGTTTTAAAGTTAAACAAAATCCAGATTTTGGAAATGACATATGTCATTTGCCACTAATGCAGAAATCTTGAGGACACCTCTACGACCCACATCATATCAAACTAGTGGCCCAAACTTCAAGGTGTTCTTTTCTTACATGCTTATTTTAAACCCGCTTCATAGCTTAGTGACACCTGACCACACTTTTAATGCAAATCAGAAAATCAAATAAGCCTCACCATTTTGAATCATGATACAAAGTCATTTGTGAGATGAAAACCCATCTGAGTTCGGCCACCAGAACCGCTATACCGCGATAGCTTATTTCTGACTGATGAAGGAAATTTAGGATCTGAATATTGTTGATTCGGATAACCTACTATGAGCGCAGTGCTTACGCCCCTCCCATTTCAGCCCTGATTCCAATGAGATAGCCTTCCACCATGATTTAGCACCCTTTGATCTGGCGATTGACGGGGTCGGACCCATTACCCACAAGAGTTGGCGAGGGGCGCTTCCGAGCATGCGAGGCCACTCTCGGCTGGGATGCTGAGGCACCTTCTTCACGTCACGTGCTACGGCTGATCACGAGTCCGCTCTGGCGATATTCGGAGGAGTCTTGGGGTCGTGACCCCCATCCGTCACCATACTTGGGTGGGACCTCGACCCCCCTCTCCCGTGCATCCACGACCACCACGGAGGGCACCGCCTTCCAAGCGGGCTCGGACATAAGCCCGAGCCTTTAAAGCCTCATGCTTCCCAGGATCCTACATAGTCATCGCCTCATTTATCACGCCCGGATTAGTAGTCACTATTTGAATTGTGACCCTTAATGCACCGAGAGACATAAATTATCGTGCCAAGGACTTTCACGGAGAGTCCTACTATGATATACCAACACTGGCAGCGGACCCACGGTTCATAGATTCTATGCGATAGTTCCACAGGTATTCACTACTCCCATTTATGACTCCGGGGTAGTTTTTCTATCCCCGGGTGGTTCTTGAGTTTTATCATACCATGACATCCTGGGGAGTGTCCAATCAGATGCAGCTTCATTTTAGCATAGATGGTCGTCTTGGGGTACTATGTGCTTTAGATATCCTTTGGCCTGCCAAACTGCTAGTAGTTACGGCTAGCTTTCAGCGGATTATCGGCCGGTGGCCTCACCCTGTGAGAGATGGTTCGCTCTCGAGAGATCTGGCCAGCCGTATCCTTTTCACAGGCGACTTCCTCCGTGAATGCTCTTCTCAGCCACCCATGTACTTCGGTCCAATCATTCTGTATTGTATTTTAATGTGAAGAAAGCTATTCTAAAAGCTTTGTATTGGATAGTCACGAGGGGTTCTGGTTCAATCTACAGCCGAGGAAACTTGTTATGACAGCCTTTGTCTTCACTTGAAGAAGCTCCGCAAGGGCATGGCTCGGGTAAAGGCTATTCCACTTTTGATGCCGAGGTTGTTATGCCATGTTTTAAAGCACCTTGGGTTCCCGGAGGAACCACGTATTGAGCGTCGGCAAAGTTTCTCTATTATTGTATCCCTTGAGCGGACCCTATATATGCCACTCACTTTTTTTTTACACCAGCAGGAGGATGTAGTTGATGATTATGCGGAGAGGCACGCCTAGGTGAAGCGGCTGTCTCGAGTTCGGTTCATCCCTTCAGTTCCACTCCCTGCGCGGCTCACTCTTGAGGCTGGTCCGTCCTCAGCGTCTGTGAGACATCCCGAGCACATCCATGTCACCCAGGGATTTATTAGGCGCCCATGGATGCCATCCGCACATGTGCGGCATACGCATCTTTAATTTGCTTCTCGGACAGCATTGGCCAGAAGCGGATGGCCCGTGGCGAGAGGTCACTCTTGCACGAATCGATTGTTATTATTCTGAATACGATTACCACCTTGGTGCTCCCACCGGGTTACCGTGATAGAACCTGTCTGACCACTACTCTCGCGGGACTGATTCATTCTAATCGACGCAACATCCTCTTTGAATGTGCTGGGGCATCAGTAGTGGCTTCTAATCCCACGAACTGCGCCCACCGGCAAAGTGAAGTGAGTGGCACTTCATATATAGCTTTCCTATCCCACCGGTGAGGACATAGTGATGCTTTGGTTGGGGGGAAAGTGGCTGAGCCAGCGGTGTGTAAAATGTGTCTGCCTAAATCACTTAAGTGCGCAGCGTAGCCCCAAGTAATATAGTGGCCCTTATCGTGCGGATATCGGTCAGGAGACCCCAGTGTATTGACTACGAGGTTCACGCTTTAGGACAATATCTGAATAAATGATTCTAGGGGAAAATTCAATTAATGAAAGATGCGACTAAGCTATTGATTCTAGTGAATTAACGGTGTTTGGGCCTAGGGTTATATCTCCCCCTGTCATGTTCAATGGGTTACCTTTCTAAAGATATTGTTATTGATAATTTATAATATATCAATATTGAGGTGATCTTTAAAGACTGTCTCTCTCAGGAGTATATACTTTATCCGTGAATAGAATCGAGTATATCTCTATCTCGGCTCGGTGATGAGAAATGCTAAGCGTTCTAACCCCAATACCGCGCCAGGGTTCGAATATCTCTATTAACCTTGAGATCGGCTAAAGGCTACCTAAGATTCCACAGAACCACACCCCTCATCTGAATCTCGGATCTTGATGCGATTATACTGTGTTAGTGAACATGTCATATAAGGTAAATACAGTATAGAGTAAGATGTGATAAATTAATAACTGGCCCGAATAACACTGCAGAAGAGTGCATTTAATCATTGTTTACATTGTAAGGTTTGATGTACATAAGAAATAGATCTAGAACATCATGAAAGTAAAGAACAAAGTATCTAGTCTCAAAAACATCATCATAATATCATAAATAATATCTAACAAAATGGGAAGCGGTACAAATCCCGGACACTCTCTCGAAGTCTGGATCCTCTGGAAATAAGGCTCACGTGCCTCTAATCATGTCAGCTGTTCCCTCATTTTAGAATTAGTTAGTGCATTCAAATGATGCAGATCAGGATTCTGAGGCGGACGATCGCGACGTGGTGACGTCGCGGCGTGGAGGGCAATACTTAGCGTGGAGGCGTCGCAACGATGGAAGACTTGATCATGACGTGGCGGTCGACTCCATGTTTGCTCCTCATTGTTCCAAAATTAGCCACGAAAGCCTGCTGCGCTCCCGCCCGAACTGTAAATACGCAGAGACCTAAAAATTGAGGTTATCCACAAGAACTATAGAATTACTATGAAATAGATGTGAAAATGAAGAACCGACGCGAGTGTAAGATGAGTGTTTTAGGCACTCATCACACCCCCAAACTTAGATTCTTGCTTGTCCTCAAGCAAGAACCGACTCTAGACAAAACACACACACCCGACATAATACTGTTCAAAACTAAGGCCCGGTGATGCACATCTTTGAAAAACTGGTAATCGATTTGGGTGACCCATACGCTGTTTATTCGATGTTCATTGAGCATGCCAGATATTTGACTTTAAGGTATTCGATTGAAATAAATTGGCGACTAGTGCATCAAATCCCGTGGTATTGATATTGCTTTCCCAAAACTATGTGCCTATAGTGATGACCTCGAGAATATACTGGGATTCGGAATGCCCCAAACTTAGTTCAACTCACTATTAGGAAGAGAACTAGACAAAGGATAAGGGCATACCCCATTTATTCATGTCCTACGCACCTAGAATATCCTCACGTGTCTAAAACAAAAATAAGAAGAAACTTAGTGCCGAAGTTTTGGTCAAGTGTTGCGTAGCGGGGATCCATTGGTGACTCCCCACCCGGTTGGTTGGGCACCAGGCGATAAATTCCTTCAAACTTCGCCCCCGACACTGTAACCAAACCGATGACTAGGTTCGCGTGAATGATCCGTCTTGTCCCCATGTAACGGGCGGTGAAGTCAATGACTCCCGGCTGATTGGCTCGAGAGCATTAAATGAAGCCCCCTCAGGCCCCGTGCCGAGTTCGATTGGATGATCGCTTATTCTTATGCATATACCTATTTTTGTTATATTTCTTTTTCTTTTTCTTTTTCTCTTTTTCGATTGTTTTTGTATTTTCTCTTTTTGGTTGGGGCTCGATGGCAATCCTCTTTTGATTAGGTGTCCCATCACTCAAATGGTTCGAATCTCCCTAGGTTGATCGAACTTTAGTAGTTGGTTCAACACTTATGCATACTCTGAAAGTCAGTAGTGTGTGAGTGTGCTAGGGTCTTTGAGAATTGGTTTCTTGACTACCCGGGATTGGTTCACTAGCCCTTTTCACTTATTCAACCTAATTACCGAGCATCAAACAACTGTATGCAATTGAACAAGTCTATAGTGAACTCAATCAAAAAATGATCTTCAATTTTCAACATGGCACACATGTATGCAATTCCTACATGCAAGAATGTCCTAAAACATGAGCAAACAACTAACACATGACTCATGAATATGAAAGTGCGATGCAAAATAAACTAAAAACAAAACCTAAGCACCACCTACAACTGCATGTAATACTAAAAACAAAACACATCCACTATGCGGAACAAACTAATTTACCCTATTTTTCTGGGCAAAACTGTGATAGACAACACAAGCAGTTATCATTTAAAATACCCCCAAACAAAATATCCGGTCCCCCACGGTAAAATAAAAACAAAGAAAGGAAAGGGAACTCCCACGAAGGTCCTTCCATGATTGGGTGGTGGTGGATGGTGGAAGCCGGGAGGCTGTTCTTGTTGGGCCTGCATAATGCCCACACGCGCTGCTCTTTTGTAGAATGATGGCGTTGGCGGGAACTATCGCGCATGTCGACGCGCGGCGCCTCCACCATCTGGTGACCGGGGCGGCGGGTCTGGGTCATCGAGAATGCGTTAAACGCTGGTGGTGAGAGCAAGTCCTGGTCTGTGAGGCCCAGGAGGGCGATCGCCGGAGTTCTTTGGGGTGGTGGTGGTGGTGGGTGGGACGGGGCCCGGCCTAGGTGCATCCACAGGTATACGCCCGAAGCTAAAAGCGAGCTCGATGGTGGGCGGCTCGTCCTGGAAATACGGGCTCGTGACCAGAATCATGAACCCTCAGTTGCGGGACACAGTGCCGCCCACGCCGGCCCGAACCTATGACGCCGATTAGATGAAGCGAGGCCTCCGTATCGATCAAAGGGCACCGGCTTGTTGCACAATAGAAGGTCGAAAAAAGAGGTGCGGAGTTCATCTTAGCGTCCCGGTTATGGAGGATAGCATCATCTATAACCTGCCCAACATCGAATGGGATATCCTGAATGATGGTGAGTTGGCGGGAAGCCCCAGGCGGTCGCCCCTCACACACATTCGTCGTCGGGATAAGGCGAGAAGTGATGAAAATGATGCCAAACTAGGAATGTAGGCCAAATGCTTGGCCTTGAAGTGACTCTTAGCCATGGCATTGATCCTCCACTCGCAGACGCTTTGGTCCAGCACGCGGATGACCTCAGGGTAATCGGGGTGCTCGCGGAGCTGATCAAAGGGGCCCGGTGGGATATGCTCTAAGCCATAGAAGCTATTGATCGATTCCGCACTGAAGTCGACCAATACACCTCGCACCCTGACCTTTTTGAGGACGTGGGAGGCGAGGTTGGCGTAGAATTCCTGTACCACGCTCATCGCCGCAGGGCGAGGGGGTTGGCACAAGGCACGCCACCCCTTAGCCTCGATCGTCTTCCGAAAGAAATCATCGGGGTGATGAAACCCCTTTTCTTTAATAAACGAGCGGTTTTTGCAAATGATGCCAAACCGCTCGGCCTTGCTCTCTTCGACCTTCTGGATCACCTAAGACCCCCTCTGCCCGAAATTATGTGTCTAAAGGCAACTGTCAGTGGCCGACACTTACTAAGTTTGGCATATACTTAGATGTTCATGATGTTTGCGAACTATCCTCGAAGTGATGCGCATGTTCTTCTCCCCTTGCCCGAATAGATCAATATATCGTCAATAAACACGATAACAAAGCCAGTCTAGTAAGGCCTAAAAATCCTTGTTCATGGGATCCATAAATCTGTTGGGGCATTCGTAAGTCAAATGGCATGGCCAGAAACTTCAAGAAATGCACCCATCACAGTGTTACCGAATCTTTGTCTTGAACATCCCTCATCATGAAGTCTCCAACATCCAATTCACTAATTAAATCAAGGCTCATGACAACATCTTTGCAAGCCTTAAATCAAGTCATTAGCATCAACAAGTGCAAAACCACCATGCCTTCACCTTAGCAAAAATTACATTTATATCTGAATCAATTCTTCTTCTTAAAACATTAATTCTTACATTCCATTAGGCATTTAATCACTTCCAATTGATTAAAATTAATGGAAACTCAACTTTTCCATACTTCTCCTAGGGTGGTCAAATCCTACATGTCACACATTCATAATTATTTCTTCAATTTCTTTCAGTTTCTTTCAACAAATTATTTTGATAATTCATCCCATGTCAATGATTTACTTAAACTAAATCAAACTAATGCATTTCAATTAGCCCTTTCTTGGCTAACCCTCTCATCTCATTTTCTATTCAACTTTTAATTCCAGCTAATTCCTTCCAAGCATTTCAGTAATGTCATTAAATCAATTAAAACCAATCAAACAACATCACTTCCATTAACAGCCAAAGTTGACTTAAATTGAAAATCCTTATAATATCATTATTTCTTTTCAATTTCTTAGCAAAATCAACCTAGAATCATGTCAATTTAATAACTAAAGCCTTAATATAACTCAATTGAAGGTTTAGATAAATAATCCATAAAACCCTAATTGCTTACTAGAACCTCCCTGAACCCACGTTGACCCACTTCGTTTATGTCCTTGACTATGTGTAGCCTAGGATTTCAAACCCATGCTCCTCTCATCCCTACTTGTGGCTTCCTACTACTGGCCGTGCGTGTGAGGCTGTAAGTCTCTTAATGGTCCAAATCTACGGACTAAGACCTCAAACCAAACCTCTTAAGCCATGATATGGACCTTTTTGGTTTTGATTTTATCTTTCATCATTGGATTAAACTTTTCAACGATGATACATGACTAACTTATAGTGATACCATGACTTGTGGCATTTCTTGGAATAGGACCTCATATCCTACAATTGATTGTGCCGCGATTATGTATAAGATCATGCATTTTATATGTTAATCTATCATTAGAATACGTCCTCTTCAACTTTTTCAACAATCATCTTGACAGGTTCACTCAAAAATATCGATCTCCCATGTCCTCACAATTGCTCATCTTTATTTGAACCCGTAGAACATTATCATTTCCATGTTGAAGTAGTAATAGATTTTCATTCGACGAGATAGACTCCCGTTGGACAAGTCGGTTACATTACTGAAGTCGTATTCCTCTGGGTGTTTGATGATGAGTGGGACTCTTCTACATGCCTGAAACAACCGACTTTTTATGATCTTTTGCTCCACACTATTTATATCCTCCAAAATGTAATCTTTTAAATTAAAGTCCAAAACTCCTTTTTGCTTTCTAGACCTTCCAACAAAAAGATCTAGTATTATTTCCTATAAATAGAAACCTTGGTATTTTGGTGGTGGTACTAATGCCTCGGGAGCTCTCCACAGTGGCGGGTGGCCTCGACGACACATTTTAATAATTAAAATTTAATATGTCATGTAATGCATATACCAATTTTAAATCACATAAATAATTTATACAATTTTAAATAAAACATTAAAACAATCATATGAACATAAAATTTTTTAAATCTTTATAACATTTTTCAAGCGTGGCTCACAGATACCACGTTGAAGGATCCCGACTCGGATTAACCTCATGAACCCAGAGGGACACTCAGGCACTCAATGGATATAGAAACTTTCATCAAAACCATCAAATAAATCCATGGGCGAACCCTTTACAATCCTTAACATATCTTTCAAAATAATGCAGACGAGTGTAATTTTTTTCTTTCGCTTTCTTTTTCAAGCTAGATTTTAAGAAAAAATTAGCCAGGGTTTCCTCTGTTTTCGGACTTTCCCAAATTTTCTGAAGCACAAAACATTTAAAAACACTTCTAATCTTTCAATCTTCAACTTCTCAACTTCAGTTTTAGGACTCTGTCCACAACCCAATCAAAAAAACAATATACTTTATATATATTTTATTCTGAACAGATAAATAGCATTTAACCTTCTTAATTCTTTTGTTTGGTGTTTTTTATAAAAGATTGGGCAATGGGACTTAAGCCGACCGCCTACGTACCTCGTCCACCGAGGATCAACCATGGTTCATTTTAAAAATATATACATTTATACATATATACATGACACAATATTCAATATATACAATATGCAAAATGTTTATACAATGCAATCACAGTCGTCGTCTCCTCAATGGCTCGACTCACTGCACAAGAGGGTCCTCTATCGGCGCAACTGTCTCGGGTCCTGAAATTGTTTTTGAAAACACCGAAGAATGAGCTAAAGGAGCCGGTGGGTGTACATTTTCATTAAAATCACTATATATTAAAGTAATACATACTTATACATTTAAAAATCCATTTATGCCTTAAGATAACATTTCCATTATGTATCAGTATACATACTTATACATTTAAAAATCTATTTATGTTAACATAACATTTTGGTATATATCAAAGTAATACATACTTATACATTTAAAAATCCATTTATCACCTTAAACATTTATGCCTTAAACTTTCTTTCCATAAATACTTATACCATTAAAATCAATTTATGCTTTAAAACATTTTTTTCCTTAAACTTTCTTTCAATAAATACTTATACATTTTAATCCATTTTATGCCTTAAACATTTGTGCATCAAACTTTCCTTCTTTATTTATTTCTTTCTTTACGATGGAACCCGGGGAATAAACACACTGAGCAGTTTAGGGTGTTGACGGTGAGGATAGTCATTCGGTCTTAACCACTATTACTTGGAGAAACTCACGCTTTGCATGAGGTTCAGTCCTTAACTTACCTTATCACGTGTAAGGATATTACTCTAGACACCTAATTCCCTCCTCGGTTAGTAACCTATAGCTTGTACCCTCTATTCCTTACACGCTTAAGAGTACCTCGGCCGATGTCGGTCATAACGATCATATAGGGGTTAAGGTATGCATCAATTAAAACATTTATCAAAATACATTTGCAATCCATTTAAATCCCCTTTACTTTATCATGAAAACTCATATGTATATATATACAAATATACATAAATAAATTCTTTACATTTTAAACTTTTCATAATGCCTTAACATATGCATACATATATAATTTAAAATAAATAAATAATATATATATATATATATATATATATATATATATATATATATATATATATATATATATATATATATATAACTAACTATATATATATATATATATATATATATATATATATATATATTATTGATGCAGATAAACATGTACATTAAATTTTCATTTACATCAAAACTTTTCATTTAGGTAATATAAGCATTTACATTAAACTTTTCATTTAACATCAAAACCATTCACTTTTAAAACTCAATTTACCAAAACATCATTTTGCTCATGATTCACGCTCAATACTTCGCGGTGCGTTTCCCTTCCGATTGTCCTTTTCACCTTTTCAAGAGAAAAACCACAACTAACCCTTAACCATACTTCCATTTTAATCCATCATACACATTCATTTCACCCAACCACATCACATTTACAATCATTTAACCATACTTAAAAAATACATAATCAAGGAAAGACCAAATTACATTTTTCTTTACAAAAGGACCTTAATGCCCTCAATTCAAATCCTTTTCTTGTTACTCTATGAATCTACTTTACTTAGAAATTGGAATAAATCCCATCGGATCATCCCAACTAAATTTATGGCATTTTCATGCCAACTAATAGTCCATTCTGGGTGGGACAGTTTTGTGTATGTTTCAGGTCTTATTCTTATGACATTATCCTTTGTTATATTTTAAGCTAAGGTTCTAAAGGTTCTTCTCCAATTGGAAGTCACCCAAATCGAGCACGAAACTCACGTTAAATCCCAACAATGGGCTAATCTATATTCAAAACTAAAACTGACAGTGGCTTACACATGGCCCTATTTTGAGTAAATTTTTAGACCCCTTATGATTAGAATTTGATGATGCCTATTTCTATATGTATGATTTTCCTTGAAGTATATTTTTAGTAGCAACTTGAATCACTCAAATCGGATCATAAATGACCAAGTTATGGTCAATATGGCTTGGTGAAAGCAGCGGAAGCGAGGCATTTCCTATACCGAGAACCAACAGTGGCTTACATATGGTCCTACTTTGAGTGACTTTTTAGGCCACTTATAATCAGAATTTGACGATACCTATTTCTATATGTTTGGTTCTCCTTGAAGTCTAGTTTAATTAGCCACTTGGATCACGCAAATCGGATAAGATATGAGAAAGTTATGATCAAAATACAAAACCTGGTAAAGCAGGGAAAGCAGTATTTCTTGTACTTAGAGGCGGTCCAGCAATTTTTCAGTTTTGTGTTTTGCTGCCATTTTCCATATTTTCCATCAATTCAACTCTATAGTCCATATACACTTCAAAAGCATTTCATTTTCATCTTGACATCTCTTTTCTATTCAAATCCTCTTTCCTTCATATCTTATCTCAAAACCTTTCATCGGAATTTCTCAAATACCATTCTAATATGGGTTATGACCCATACTCAACTAATATAGTAGTTGGGGTTCAACTCGAACCTCTCAATTTAACCATGAATCCAGACAGAGAGGATTCCATAACTATCATGTCTTCTATGGGTTTTACCATCCTATTTTCAAGAAATCCAAGCGTTTGTGTGATCTCTCAACCAAAACCCTAGGTTTTGAAACAACCCAATCTCCATAGAAAAGTCCTAGCAATCACACCAATAACCCTAGACATCCAAAATACATTTGATTCCATAATAAAAACATACCTTTTGATCTCCTTCTTCTTCTTCTCCTTCTTCTTCCTTTCCTTCCTCTTCTTTTCTCCCTTCTTGCTCTTTTCTACTCTCTCTTGTGCCTTAGCCCAAATGAGACCAAAATGTGATTTTGTTTGTCACCACATTAAATCTCAAGTTTCTTCCCAATTAAAATTAAGTCCTCCGCTTCCAAGAATTTTAAGATCAACTTTCAGTAGTGAAATTTATTTCATCTCCTCAATTTTTGCAATTGTAACTTATTCTATTTGTATTGTGGCCCACGTCTCTGGCAATTTTGATTTTCATGTTCCTTTTTCTTAAGGACAATTGTAACCTTCTTTTAATACCATAATTAGGTTCCATAAACTTTCCTTTCTAATTTCGTCTCAAGGGAATTGTTTCAATATGACCTTAGTACTCTTATACACCCCTACCGGTATCATATCTTGTACACTATCTCGGGGCCGGGGTGTTACATTCAAAGAAGATTATTCTACTATCATAATCACCCACGTTTTGCTCAACTAGAGATATGGAGGATCTAGTTTATTTTTTTATGAAGAAAAAGATTCTGGTTTTCATAAAAAAAATTTTGGCCAAAAAACATTGCTTTTTCATGCATCTAAATTTTAAATTTTATTAAAGTATAAATATATATTTATAGTTACGCGATAACTAACAAGATGTTGAAGCTAGTTAAAAATAATGAAGACAATGATCACAGTATCTTCTGACTCATAAGAAGAGGTTGAGTGAATCACAATGAAAGAGATTCCATGAGTTGTCCCGTCATGAAGAAGGCCTAGGATATAAATAGTAAGTTCTCAATTATTATTTGTTTTTTATTTATTTTGTTCTTCTTCCAAATATGTAAGAACATGTCTACATTTACCTCTTTGTTATTCTATTCTCAATTATTTTTAATTCATGTGTCAGAGGGGTGCAAATATTAATTTCTCAGTTATTAATTATTTTGTTCTTCTAGCAAACTTGTAGAAACATAGGATTGGTAAAATTTGACACAACACATGAATACGACACAAACTCTTATTTTTGGGGCATCATTTTATTAATAGGTTTAAGGTCTTTTTATATGCAAAGCAATAAAAGGTATATTGTTTCAACCTTGTAAGAACTGTGTAAGTTTCGTTATCAAAACATATTCTCTTTATTCTATTAATCTATAAAATTAATTTACGTAAGAAGCATGTACATCCAATTGTACATGGGATAGGAAATCAATGGGGCCTTCTTCACCTTTCCACCCGTGACCCATGACTATTTCATTAACTACCCATAAATTAGAGGTCATCCCTTTTGTCTACGTCGAATCCTCGTTGTTTGAGAAGTGGCTTTTTCTTAAAACCGAGTTGTGCTATCAGGTTGATCGAAACCGGCGACACATTACTTGCGGTAATTGAAAACCTCAACGGTTATCGTGATTTTATATTAATTAACATTATCTTATTATTTTTAATTTTTTATTTTCATGAAATTCAGTTTGACCACAAATATATATATATATATATATATATATATATATGAAATAAAAGTATACACGTGCTTGAGTGGTGATAACGAGAATTAAAACCATTTCACGAGTCGGTGAAGGTCGCGGGAAGCAACCATTTCTAGAGATACAAGTTTGTACAATGGTACAATCCTAGCAAAATTATATGTGTGTGTATAT
This sequence comes from Tetrastigma voinierianum, assembly GCA_016808115.1. Lineage (NCBI taxonomy): Eukaryota > Viridiplantae > Streptophyta > Magnoliopsida > Vitales > Vitaceae > Tetrastigma > Tetrastigma voinierianum. Next base: position 49,100 of record JAEQBH010004009.1, on the reverse strand, counting down.
ATATATATATATATATATATATATATATGTGTGTGTGTGTGTGTGTGTGTGTGTGTGTGAAAGTGTGTGTGTGTGTGTGTGTGCGTATGTATTTGCATTTAGAAACTTCCATTTCGTCGGAATAATTTTCTTAAAATGATCGGGAACTAAACTTATTCTATCCTGTTTTCACACACACACACACACACACACACACACACACTACACCACTACCTACATATATATATATATATATATATGTGTGTGTGTGTGTGTGTGTGTTAATGCGTGTATGTAGCGTATGTATTTGCATTTAGTAACTTTCCATTTTAAGTCGGAGTAATTTTTTCTTAAAATGATCGAAATGAAAACATTTATCCGTTTTTCACCTTTTACCACTTAAACATAATAACTATGATAAAAATATATTTGGGATAGAAGGTATTTTTTAACATATATATATATATATATATGTATATATATATATATATATATATATATATATATATATATATATATATACTATATATATATATAATTTTACATCTTTGAGAATATTTAGAATTTTTGGAGGCATCTATTTTATTAATAGTTCTAAAGTTTTTTTATATACAAAGCAACAAAGTATATTGTTTCAACGCATGCATTTGTGTAGTTTAGATTTATAAGAATCATGTTCTGCTATTAATTAAATACGTAAAATTAATTTGTTAGGCATGTTCTCAATTATTAATTATTTACAACAAATATTAAATTGCTCTAGAACAGACGGAATGATTCTGAATTAAACGATGCGATCCATATTGTTTTATGTTATTTATGAAGACTGACAATGTGAATATTGACTGATGAAGACTAAAATATTAGGACTCTGGTGAAATCTGATTTTTTAAATATGTCGTTTCCAAGAATCTTTGTTGTTTTGAGGCTGATAGAACTAAGCCTAAGCTATTTTTTTTGATTCATTTTATTCCACCTTCAAATTTGACTTATAGCCTCATATTGATTCGGGTGATAGGTTTCATGCTAACTTGTCAGTTCTAGATAGATAGAATGAAACTAAATTTGTTTAGTTTTTATTTCCTTAGGTCACATATTGGTGCTACATAAGCGTGAATTAAAATCCTGATAAGGGATAGACATGTTAAGATTATCTGAAGTATTTTGTAGTCTAGCATGCATTCAAATTATAACTCATTGTATTTGAAAACTAGAAGTCCGTTGAAGCACCCATCAATCTGCGGAAAATCTATCGTACAGTATCACGAGATCATCTGCGAGTAAAATGGCCTCTTGGAACATAAAAAGCAATACTCTGCAAATAAATATCCCAACTATATATTCCAATAGTCAAAGAGTTATACATTTATCTTAATAAAAATACACATATTAAAATTTACAATTCTAATACATATTATCAAAAAAAACCATCGAAAGCCACGATAATTTCTTCAAAATCGGCCTCTAGAACGGTTTTCTGGGCGCCACATTGCTGAAAAAATGTTCCCTCGACCAGGTGAGCTATCACCAGTGACAGAATGCCCCTAAATGGGTTACTCACTGGTGCATATGCAATGCTCGATTTAAACACACACTCGAGTAAATGATCCTATAGATATCACATGTCCATTCCCATGTCTCGAGTCCTCAAACTCCCTCACACTTGCCTAAGCCATGTGCGAGAAAATATCATTTTCAAACAAAACTTGTTGTTCTTGAGAGAAATAGAGAAACTATGAAGTGTAGGAAAAATATGGGGCGAGGTGGTTGGTGAGCTTTTCGAAACAGTCATGGTCCTCATCCGAAATGATCTGTTGGCCCATCTCCCAACCCAATTCTTCAGAAAATCATCATGTGAAATTCCTTTCGCAACCATGTTCGTTTTTTAGAAAATCCATATCATGCACTCACACCTAAATTGTAGGTTACCCAGTGCATATGAAATGCATTATGCCATTTCAATCATTTTTCTCACAATATATCAATTATGCATATATTTACAAATTACATTCACCACATGTAATTTAACATGGATCAACCATCACCCCGAACTAGCTCACTTGAGCTATTCAATATTCATCAAACATCACGAAATTAGCTCATTTGAGCAATTCTGTCTCATCTCAATGGCTACACACAGTGCCAATTCCATATAATTGAGCAAATCACAATCTCATCTCCAAAGGCCTATACACACAATTATATTTCATCTAATGGTAACATCATGTCAACACATCAAGCTTACGCATTAACCTATTAATTCCACACAACTCAAGTCATTCATTTCAAAAATATTTCAATAAACTATGAAATATTTTTACAGTCTACGGATATCCAAATGAGCTCAAGGAATTCTCAAAAATTCCAACAATTCAGTCCCAAGTTTTAGGATCGATCAAACACCCGTTCAAGGCCTCAAACCAACAGTACATTACAAAACGCGCTAAAGTGTAACTTCAAAGTAGGATAAAACCCTACCTAGCGGAGTTTGTCGAACTCAGCTTTGGTGTCGCGACGTGGCTCTCATTACGTAGATCAACTTTGCCTTCAGTCCCGACAAAAACCTGCGGTCCGATTTTCGTAGATCTGAGAAAGAAACAAGAGAAAGAAAAATAAATAAAAATAAAATCCTCTCCTCCCTCTCTCTACGCTCTCCCTCTCCAGTCACATAAGTTACGCCTCTTTTTATGATTTTGTTTCGCATTTACTATTATAATATATTATTATATTATTAGTGTTATTATTTGGATAGCGATTTCTATTGCCCTATTCGGCGTCCATTTCTTTCCCAAAAAATTTTATTTCTTTTCGGTTCACTTTATTGTAAAATGAACCGTTAAGTCACTTCGTGACCAGAGATTTCGTAAAAATCTTGCCCATGAGAAGTCAATTTCCGGTTTTTCAGCGAAATTATCATTTACCACTTTTTCAAGAAAAAATTTTATGAGGTTTGTTCCAGAATTTAGGTGCACGGAAAATTCACGCTTTATCGCATCACTCACATGCATGTACTGCAACCCATCTGACTCAGGCAGTGTACGTATGATAACCTCGGTCACAATCAGCGACCGCTGCGATGGGTTGTTAACTCATCCATGTCACGAATGACATCAAGCGATATAATACACATATCGACCAACTCCCTCACCTAGATCTATAGGAGAATTTTCCCATACAAACAGCACCAGGCCTTAACCTCTAGCTCGAGCTTCGAAGAAGGCGATCCTCCTTTCTCTTCCGGCTTTTCATCTCGGGCCGCCTTAGATACCTTCATCTCGAATCTCTATGGCTAGAGCTGTCTTGACCATAGCGTCCATGTCTTGTAGGCGAAGGCCCACAATCTTGCTTTCGAATGGACGGCTTCAATCCGTTCTCGAAATCGACCTTGGCCATCTGCGGCAGCCCTGCATGGTCATCACCAAAACTTTCCAACTCAGTGAATCTGGCCATGTACTCCATCACTATCATTGTTCCCTGCCTCAGCTCTAGGAACTCTTAGGCCTTGGCTTGTCTAGCAGTGGTTGGAAAATACTTGCTCATAAAGAGCCCATGGAACTACGCCCCGAGTGGTGCCTCTCATATCCACTGGTCTTAACCAGTCCTGCAGGACTCACCCTGCAAACGGAGCCTTGGTAACTTTTGATCTTGTTTGCATCGGAGGTAATATCCATTGCCTCCAATGTGAGTCTCAATATGTTAGAACCAGTAGTGCGCCACCATGGATACCTCACATAAACGTTGGAGAATGATGTGACCTAAATCTCTGGAGGTTTCTCGGACCTCCCTGACTACCAGCTACACTAGCTTGTGCAATGGCAGCAGCTGCAACCCCAACGACCTTAGCAAAGGCCAGCTAGTCAAATATTGCTACGCTTCACTAACACCTCGTGGACGACCTCTACGTCCTTGGCCTTGACTTGCAATCTACACATGTCAAATGACAACAAACTTTATTTAATCTCATTTGAGTCGAACTAGTAATGCACATGCCAATTACTAAAAAGTAGACTTATAACCATGGCCGACCAGTTTATCGCTAAGTGGTGCTACTTGCCAACCACTCCTTTTATTTATTTCAATAAATTCAACACTTTAGTTCATTTTCATTTTCAGACCCAGGTTTAGTTCTAATCTGCATTCTTTTCTTTGCATATTATATATGTATATTGATACTGTTAACAAATATTTGCAATCCTACTAATGGAACACATATCGAGAACACAACACGAAACACACCATGCATCGGAGTGGTCTAAACCGAATCCCATGAACTCCTAGGTATTCGTGTACCTAAACTCTGATACCAAGCTATGACGCTAGTATCAATTTCACCGCAATAGCAATGGCCTAAGCCCATATTCCTCAAGCCCTAGGTAGTCGTATACCTATGCTCTGATACCAAGCGGTGACGTTGGTATCAGGACTACACTTATAACTACACCCACCGAGCTCCCAAGGTAATCGTTTACCTTAGCTCTGATACAATGCTGTGACACCCCAAAACTCGGGGGTCCGTTGACTACCCGTCAACCTACGGAAAATCTATACGTCTCGTATCCCGAGACGCATACCTGAGTAAAAATGGCCTCTTGGGCCCATAAACCAATACTCAAAATATAAATATCCCAACTATATTCCGATAGTCCAAGAGTTATACATTTCTCTTAATACAAATACATATTAAAATTTACAATTCTAATATATATTATCCAAAAAAACCATCAAAGCCACAACCCGACTTTCTTCAAAATCGGCCTCTAAGAAGAGTCGTTTTCTTGAGCTCCCCTTGTACCTGAAAAAATGTTCCCTCGATAGGGTGAGCTATCGCCTAGTAGTGGAATCACCCTAAATGGGTTACTCTCCACCTAAGTGCATATGCAATGCTCCAATTTAAACACACACTCAAGAAAATACGTGATCCTACTTGAATGTCTACATGCCCATTCCCATGTCTCGAGTCCTCACCCAGGCTCCCTCACGCCACTTTAGCGTGTGTAAGAAAAATATCATTCAAAACAAAACTTGTTGTTTTGAAAATAAACTACGAGGGTGTCAGTGCGTCTTGGGACTACCCTCCGAGGGCGAGGTGGTTGGTGAGCTTTCCGAAGCTTGATCATAGTCCTCGTCAGAAATGATCTGTGGCCCATCTCCTATTGAATTCTCGGAAGAAAATCAACTGTGAAATTCCTTTCGTAACCATGTTAGAATTTTGAGAAAATTCATCATGCACTCAAATTCTAAATTCTAAGTTACCAGTGCATATGAAATGCATGCCATTTCAATCATTTTTATACAATATATCAATTATGCATATATTCACAAATTACATTCACGCCACATGTAATTTAACATGGATCAACCATCATAAACTAGCTCACTTGAGCTATTCAATATTCATCAAACATCCCACCCAAATTAGCTCATTTGAGCAATTCACAATCTCATCTCTAATGGCACACACACTGAAATATATTCCATATGAATTGGGCAAATCACAATCTCATCTCAAAGGCTATACACACAATTATATTCCATATAATTGTGACATCAAGATAACACATCCAGCTGTCATTAACCTATTTATTCCACACAACTCAAGCCATTCATTTCAAAAATATTTCAATAAATTATGAAACAAACACCCCAAACAACCTTACCTGATCCACGGTATCCCGAATGAGCTCAAAAATTCTCCAAAAATTCCAACAATTCTGTCCCAAGTTTTGGGACCGATCAAACGACCGTTCAAGGCCTCAAACCAACCAAAACATTACAAAACACTTAAACAAAGTGTAACTTCAAGTAGGATAAAAACCCTACCTCATGGTGTTTGTCGAAACTCCAACTTTTTGGTGTCCACGCGTAGCTCTCATTGTGTAGATCAACTTTGGTTTTGATCCAGAGCCAAAACACCAGATTCTTCTTTTAAGTAGATCTGTGAGAAAGAAACAAGAGAAAGAAAGAAAAAAATCCTCTCCTCTCTCTCTCTCTACGCTCTCCCTCTCTGTCTGTCAGATTCCTTGCTTTTTATGATTTTTCCTTTTATTATTATTATTATAATGTATTATTATTATTTTATTATTATTATTTGGATTAAGCGATTTCTATTGCCCCATTCGAGGTCCATTTACATCCCCCAAAAATTTTATTTCTTTTTTTCGGTTCGCGTTATTGTAAAATGAACCATCGGGCACTTCACGACCAGATTTTCGTAAAAATCTCACCGTTGAAGTCAATTTCCGGTTTTCAACATAAATTACCGTTTTACCTTTTTCAGAAAAATTGAATTTTTCTCGGGTTTTACAAAATTTGCACAATTAGTTATTTATTTCATGCTGACTGTATTATCTTTAAGTCACAATTAGTTATTTATGACTAGCCTATTATTCATGTGTCTCATGCCTATCATTGGCTATATTAATATGATTAATTAAATTTAATTTTCATTGTAGCAACAAATATTGGGAAGCCACGTAATACTCGAGGTTAAACAATACTTCCTGACATATGGGGTTTAGACCACGGAGAAAAACTACGTAAATTCAGCCGAGTTTAAATCGGTGTGTGGATGATGGCTTGCGATACTTTGTGGAGCCCATTAGCGTGAAAAAGAAGCCCAGCTTTCAGTGAAGCTTACGATTGGAGAAAAGTTAAGGTATTAACTAAAGACAAAATATGGGATGTTATTAAGGTAATTTTTTGTTTGATAGATATCTTTTAAATTATTTTCACTTCTTTGTTTTTTTTTCCGTTAAACTAATGAAAACTTTTTTTCTTTTCTGTCCAAGTTTGATTTGACACCAAATAGAAAGCAATGAGTTTTTAGTGAAGTCGGCAAGTGTTTAAGGATATTCAAACATAGTCTTTATGTTGAGTATTTTAACAAATACTCAACTTTAGCAGAGTTAAAGGCTAACCCAGATTCGAGAACCGACCCAAATCAATGGTGTAAACTTTGCAGAAATGATGATGCGACTCAATGGCCAGTCTGAGATTTAACTTAAAAATATAAGTAATATGTACATTATTTTATTAGATATAACCATTTTTTTATAATATGTGCTTACAAAAGAATAAATCTGAAAGGGGTAAGGAGATAAGGTCGCATATGAAAATGCCACAAACTTCTAGGACTATTTCATATGCTCGTATGACTATTTTACTATGGAGAATTTTATTTTCTTTCCCTTTAAATTATTCTGATTTTGAAATGTGATTTATTTATTTAAAACTGAATTGAATTGATGATTAATTTTGTGTTTACTACAGTTTAAGAAAGAAAATGGAAAGTCAACCAAAGGCGAATAAAGATCTTTTTGAAGTATCACAAGCATAAAGACGGATTGCATGTATCTTGAATCTGCAGCAACTTTAGTAAATTTATTTTTCTTACTCTTTGTTTATTTTGAATAATTCTAAATTCTTAGTTGATGTTTGTACATGTATTTGGCGAATTTGTATGAAAAAATTGAACAACTTTTAAGCGTAGATGAAGAAAAGGTGGAAACCACGACGAATGAGGTATAGTTCCTTTGAAAGAAGATGCAATTTCTAAAAGTCACTTGGTCGAGATAAAAATGAGTGAAGGTATCCGAGAAATGAGTTTCCAAAATCAGTTCCAAAATGCTTGATAAAAGGATAGTGAAAAACGGATGATAATTTGACAAAGACTTGCACAAGAAGTTGCAATTTTGGCCCGGCTCAAGTAAAGATATTAAAAGATATTCTTTTAAGTGATGGTGCTACAACCCAGAAGGAATTTGCGATTTCTTCGAAATACTTTGATTAGTTTAATTTAATGGCATGTCATTGATATTATTTAATGGCATATCATTGTTTAATTTTTAAATTTATATCGTTATATAAACTTTTTTTATTGATAAATTTAAATGTCTTATTAATACTCTTATTTCTACAAGTATGCGTATTTTATTGACAATTTCTCTATTTCAGTTAATCTGAATATCTTATGATATACATATATTAATTACTTTAGATGTATGTAAAGAGATTAATAATAATGATAAAAATGACAATTATATGCGTAAAAAAGGATGATGAATAATGATATTTTTAAATGTCTTATACAATTGTTTATGACAAATTGTCATTACGACACTTGCAAATATCACAAACGTCAGTAATAATATCATAATAAATCGATATCCTTACAATTGTAATTATAAAAACATTATGTTTAAACTACACAATAAAATATCATTGTTGCAATATATTACAACATATATTAATGTTGTGATTGAGTTATTTTATCAACACGTAAAACGTATTAGTACTATAGTAATAACATATATGGCGCATTTGGAAGAATCAAACATTATACTTGAACGATGCAACCACATGTCGTAGTAGATATATATTATGACACGTAATAATGCACGTGATTTGGGATTGTTTAGCAACACTTACAAAAAGTGATGAAAGTAACATCGCCAAAGAGGTGATACGATGACAACTAAAAGTATTGAAACATTAGTTCAAACAACAACACTACCAAATGTCACCATCGGTATACAGCGCATAATAATGTTGTAAGCCCGAATGAATGTCTGTTGCAAAAATGTTATAAGTCATATCATAATAAACTAATACGACGAGTGTCGAAACATTATACTTAAGAACCGCAAAAACTTGTCATTATATATAGCGTTTGTGTATTATGACACATTAATTTTGTAATGACTTTGATTTAACAACACTTACAAATGTCATAAGGTCTATCATAATAAACTGATATGGTGACACTTGGAAGTTTGAAATAGTATATTTAAGTGATGTAATAACTCGTAATATCTATGTATTACAACACATAATTGAAAGGATTTAACAACATTTCAAAATGTTGTACGATACATACGAAATGCGATATCACAGAGCATTTTGCTTCTTTTTGATGTTATAGACCAAAGTGACATTGACTGACAAGCATATAGCGGCGTTTCATAAAAAATGTTGGTATAAAGTTAAAGTGATATTTTTTTTGCCTATTACGACATAAGTCAAACGTTTGATAAAACCATTTTTGTTGTAGTGAGTGGTGGTGGCATCTTTGAACTAGTACCAATGTGGCTTATGTGCGTGCGTATGTATAATTGTTGGGAAATGAGTACATTCCATCTCATACATTTAACCTGTTAGATATATCATATCAGAGAGAAAATTTTTCTTTTCGACAATAGAAAATTTCCAAGAAGAAACAAGTTCTACCACACATACAGAAAAGCTTTTTCATTTCTCATAATTGAAATAATACAATTAGTATAGTATGTATAACCCATCCATCAATAATTGTGCATGCGCGCGAACCAGGGTCCATTGACCACCGTCAACTTTGTGAAACTGTGTGTCTCATATCTATTGGACCATACATGATAAAATGACCCAATAGGGCCCATAATCCATACTCGTCCATACGGTTACAAGACCATACATTTCTATAGATCTAAGAGTTCTTACATCACTCCTAATACAAAACGTATATTAAAACTAGTTCATTCTAATATATACACAAAACAAGAATCAAATCCACAGTCCGACCCGCTTCATAATCCCAACCTCTAAGGAGCGTTGTCTTTCTGTACCTGTCCTGTACACGAAAGGGTTCCCGACGAGGATGAGCTAATACCCGATAGGAAAAGTAAATCCCTACGGGTTATTCTCCACCGCAGTGCACATGCAAATAGTGTTTCACATTCAAACCAACAACCAATCGGGTCGTACATGTTGTCCCTATCATGGAAAAAAAATCTACATGCATGTATGAGAGGCAGTACTCTACATGCCCCAATGCCGGGTCAAACCTCAGGCCCACCCCCAATGCAAGTGCTAATGGAATCAATGTCTTCAGTCGATTCAGAGCTCATATCATAACCATAGTCTATGTGATATTTATTTAATCGTTTCGTGTATTTTGGGCGGCAACACTTTAGGTCTCATCGCATGTGGCCCATTTCTCAGGGTCAGTTGACAACGGATTAACTTGCATGAGGAATATTCGTGGATGTCGAGTAACCCGACACCACTCATGAAAATCGGGCAGAGTCTCCTTTGTACGGAGTGCTCTACCTAAATACAACCTGTCCCAATTTTCAAAACAAAAGCTTTTTGTTCTCGAAAACTCACTACCGAATTCTGGTAAATACATTGGACTACCCTCAGGGCGAGTGCTTTGGATATTTCTCAAAAGCAGGTCATGGTCCTCATGTCCAGTGATACGTTGGACAACTTTCCAGGCAATTCTTCGGAGAAATCTTCCGCCGAGAGTCCTTTCCCGCCGAGACATTTTTCGTTTTCTTTCAATTTCATCTGTAATTCACTCTAATATTCTAGAGATTTTTGATGCATATGAATGCATAGTGTAATCCAAACAAATTCATGCTAGTATATAAAACATGTATATACTAACATAAAGGTAATCCCACGTAAATCATGTTATGCAAATTCACAACCAATTACACCACCCAAAATTAACTTCCACATGGGCTAATCAACAAACACAAGCAATTCATTTTGAATCACTCAGCATCATAAAAATCACACAAAAAAAAAACACGTTACTATTCATATGCACAGTGAAACCCTTGGTTTTGCCTTTGTTCCGCCTGGGGTGGGATCTTTTCCACTCGGTTCAAAGGTTTTGAGATCGAATTTACGGCTAAGTCAAGCCTTAGAATATCCCTAACCATAAACATGGCTCTTATCCAAAGAATATCACAAGTAGGAAAAGACCTCTTGGAGTTGTTGGAACTCCACCAAATCGGTGTCCACGCGTAGCCCTCGCCGCATAGATCGACTTTGCTTCTTGCTCCGTCGAGAACTGACGGTCCGAACAAACAGAAATCTAGAGAGAAGGATCTCTCTCTCTTTAGAAATGAAAACTCCAGCCTACTGCAATTTCCCTTCAGTTTTAATGGAGAAGATGACTATTCTCCATTTTTTCTTATTCAATTAACAATTCAAAAATTCTCAATGTGTCCCTAAGTTTTGGATTTTTGACACTTGACACTATCTAAGTCATTCATTCTCATCATCTCTCTACTCATGCAACATGTGTCACATGGGTACGCTGTAATGTAGGTAACTTTAATCATCACATGTCTCTCAAACCAGTTTTCTGACGCAGACACATGGTGCCTGAAAAACATGAAAGTCGGCGGTCTCGAATTGATAAGTGGACATCGTAGCTAGATTTTGCGAGACGATTCCAACGGTGAAATCCCTTTCATCATATGAGATCTAGAAAAATTTTCGGTTTTGACCGAAATTACAATTTTACCATTTTGCAGAAAATTCGAATTTTCTCGGGTTTTACATTCTCCCCTCCTTAAAAAGAATTTGGTCCCGAAATTCAGTACAACCGCAACAAACTCACATGCATATGCAACGTGCACTATATCATGCTTGTAAACTAGTCATTTAGGTAGTAAACGACTAAACCACGTAACTTTATCCCTAAACAAGAAGAGATAGGTGGCCTGCATCGTGTCGTCGTGCTCCCGCGTTGACTCCTCCACTCCACGATGCTGCCATAGCACCCTCACTAGCCTCACGGTCTTGCGTCGCAAAACCTGATCCGGCTATCCACCGATGCACACTAGTCCTCCTCAAAGGTCCCATCGGGTCATCAACCTCAATCTACTGCCCAATCCACTCCATGAAATTTGGATGTTCGGGTGTACATTCGGAGCATGGAGACATGAAATACCTCATGGACACGACATCTTCAGGCGAGTAAATCAAACGGTCGCTACGATTACTGCCCTCTTGATATCTCGAAGGGCTGATATACCCTAGGCGCTTCCCTGCTTGCGAACGACCACTCCTATCTTAGGCATCACCTTCAAGAAGATGTTGTTGTATCAAGCTCACCTTCTCGGAGGTGTCTCTTTTCTGATCAGGACAAGTGATGGAGCTCTCTCCTACCTCGGTCCAACATATCGGTGATCTGCATGGCCTCCCATACAATGCCTCATATGGTGCCATCTTTATACTCGCTTGATAACTGTTGTTGTAGGCAAATTCCACTAAGGGCAAGTGCTCTTCCAGCTACCCTTATGATGAGACGCATGCTCGCGGCATGTCCTCTACTGCAGCATAGTCCTATCCGTTTGACTATCCGTGCGTAGGTGGAAAGTTACACTCATGGTCGTAGTGTTCCCTTTAGCCTTAAAAACTCTTTTAAAAAGTGCATACGTAAAACCTCGGTCTCTATTGAAACCAACTATAGATACTGGTACTCCATGTAGTCATACTATCTCTTGAATGTACAACCGGCAAAATCTATCCAATGTGAAGGTCATCCGCACGACTAGAAAATGTCTGCCAGTGATCAGGTTCTTATCACCCGTACCGCATCATGTCCACTGGGGTGTTCATGGCAAGTGGGTCACAAATCCATCGTGACGTGCTCCACTTCCCATAGCCACCTTCAATGGATGAAGTAGCCATCTTGGCACGGTGCTCAACCTCTGGCGACACATGAGTTATCGTGGAACAGGGAAGTCCCTACGTGACTCATCCCGCTCCGTGTGCTAAACAGCGAAGATCTGTTACATCTTCATGTCACTGGATTGCACGACAAATCGGCTTGATGAAACTCCACGAGATCTCCTCTCTCAAATCGGTCAAGTAGGGAACCAACATCCTTTATGCGAAGACACTACAATATGTGGAATGGTCCATCCCTCGTCGTATATTTTGTTGTGCGGGTCCACGGTGGATACTACCTCAGGTGTCTTTGTATGGTTCAGATATCTTCAATAGGGGTGTGATATAAACTCTAATGAGTGATCTGTTGACGTCACGTAATCAATTTGTCCGATCATGATCATGCTCTGGGAATATATTAATAATCACTGACCGTTAGATGCCGCCCATTGCCGGAATAAGATAAGGCTGAAAAGATCGCAATCTATGGAACTCATCCATCTGTTCTGCGGGTCCGTAGATGATATATTGTCTTACGAATTGACGCTAGATACCATCAACTCTCACCATATAAGTAAAGACTTTGAGGTTTGAGTACACGTCGAACTCCTCACCATATAAATGTGTGGCTAGTCTTCAGGTGAAGACCTCTGACGCCAGCTCATAATAGGTGTGTGGGAGTAGTGCACTCATGATTCTTGACTAACGGAACCGTAAGCTCACACCCTCGATTGCATCAAAACACATCCCGATCCATTTAGAGCCATCACAATACATTGTGTACCCCTTTCCCCTGCATGGGACTATCAAGATAGGAGCTAAAGTAAGCCTCCTCTTCAACTCCTGAAATGCCTCCTCGCATTGGTCATCCCAATCAAACTTGACCCCCTTCCGGGTCAATCTCGTCATAGGTGCCGCTGATCGGAAGAAATCCTCGATGAATGTCTTTGTAGTACTGGCCAATCCCCGAAAACTACTTATCTCAAAGTGACTTGGCCTCTCAACTCATCACGACCTTGACCTTCTCTGGGTCCACTGACACGCCTGATTCTGACACCACGTGTCCCAAAAATCTCACCTTAGTAAGCCAAAACTCGCACTTACAGAACTTGGCGTACAGCTGATGATCTCTCAGCAACTATAAAACGATCCTCAAGTGATCCTCATGCTCCCACTCTGACTGGGAGTAGATCAAAATGTCATCCACAAAGACTTTGACAAACTGATCTTGATAGGTGAAATACCCTATGCTTGAGGTCCATGAATGTTGTTGGCACATTCATCAATCCAAAGGCATCCCTTTGTAAAGCTCAAAGTGCCCATAGTAATCTCAATACTGTCTTAGAAATCTCTGTCTTTTCCCTAACCCTCAATGATTGTAACCGGTCAAGATATCTTGGAGTAGATTCGCGCTCCTCTCACCTGATCAAATAAATCGTCAATCCTCGGCAATGGGTACCGATTATTGATCGTAACCCTGTTCAACTATCTGTAGTCAATGCATAGTCGAAGGTTCTTGTCATTCTTCTTCGCAAATAGAACCGAGCGCCCTATGGTGAAGTGCTCGGTCTAATGGTCCCCTTGTCCCATACCTCCTATATCTGGACTCTGAGTTCCTACAACTCAACTGGTGACATCCCCATGGTGTCATAGAGATAGTAAAGTACCTAGGGTGTGGTCCCCGATACCGGTCTACAACCCTCAAGGGAGGCAATCCCTTAGCTTATCCTTAAAAACATCCTCATACTCGCAAACTACTCGAGGTAGATCAAGTCCGGCCCCACTCGTTTTCAGTGCGGCTTATAAAGGAATTCGCCTAACCGGCCCTTGACACCGGTCGCACAATCGTCTGGGACAAAAATCCATGCCTGGTCCTCGAAATACAACACGCAGTACTGGCCCCGTGTGTGGGGTAACCTCTCCTACGTCACAACCCATGACAACCCTGTAAGCACCAACAATCCATCCCAAGAATGACGCTCGAACTCGACATGTCCATGGTCTCTAGGTCCACCTGTATAGAACTCTAGATCTCTAGCTCGCAACTGCGTATATATCATCCCTATCCTCGCCCTAATCCCTGTGGGAGAATCCCACATACAAGGGCTCCTCCAAGGCCTCAACCTCTGCCTCCAACACTATCGAACTCGATGCAAAGATTCTAAGGTATAAACACAGCCTCGAGATACTATTCACATACCAAAAAAAATTTTATACACTATGTCCATGGTATCTGCAGGTAATGCAAGACAATAATTTCATATTTTAAATCATGAAAACAAAAAATTTATTTCATATATATATTTCTTTCATTTTCAGTTAGAACTAAAAATATTTATTTTTAATATTTTTTTTCCTTTTTTACATCAGAAACCCATAAAAAAAAATTTCTCCTCAACACACCATTTTTTTTTTCATCTCTAGTAGCCTTGTTACTCCTAAATGCAAAGAGCTTGAACACTCGTAATCTCATGGCTAAACTCTAAAATTTTTTAAGAGTTTAATTACAAACTGTTTTTCTTGTGCAAAAACTGGAATTTTTCTCCAGAATTTCACAACCACAATCTGTTCATGTTCAAAACTGAAGCTAATGCCCATAATTTTTTTTTTTTTAATTATGGACCATTTCCCCAAAATTCCTCAAACAACTTGTTCTCACACTAAACCCTAGTATTCAACAATTTTTTTTCCTATGTGCTATTCACTAAGCACACAGATCACACAATTCATAACACACAATCACACATCATGTTATACACCCAATCACACATAAAACACAATGCATGTAGTGTTCTAATCCTGTCCCGTGAGTTCCTACGCAGTGACCCACCTAAACCCTAACATCGAGCTATACCAAGCTATGATGTTCTTATACCTCAATGACCATGGCCTAAGCCCAAGTCCCCGCTTCCTGTATTCGTAGATACCTAAGCTCGATACTAAGTCGTGACGCCCATTTCAGGTCCGCTGACAAACCACTAACTCAGGAATATTCCGTGGATGTCAGTGTCAGACACCACTCATGAGGTGGACCCAGTCTCCTTCAGACGGAGAGCTCACTCCCAAATACAACCTGTCCCAAACAGTTTACAATGACCACACAGGTCCACATGTGAGTAAAATAATGGCCACTTTGGCCCCCGTGATTAATACCTCCACAAAATACATCAACTATATACAATAGTTCAAGAGTTAATAAATTACTCTTTACCAAACATATATCAAAATTTAGAGTTTTAACACATGTTATACAAAATGGATACCCAAAGCCACAACCTGGCTTTCTTCTAAACACGGCCTCTAGTGAGCGCCGTCCCAAAGGCACACCCCCGTAATTAAAATAGTGATCCTCGACAGGTAAGCAAAGCCCAGATATAATTTCACATGGGTTACTCCCACCTAAAGTGCACATGTCATGGCAAACAATCACATCCAAGGTTCATGAACTCATCGAACATCTACATGACCAACTTCATGTCCCAGTCCACCGAATTTTTACATATGTTAAGCCAAAAGCGAGTAAAATATCCAATTTTCAAAACAAAACCTTTTTGTTCTCGAAAACTCACTACCGAATTTCGGTAAATACATTGGACTACCCTGCGAGGCGAATTGCTGGATATTTCTCCGAAACAGTCATGGTCCTCGTCCGAAGGGATCTGTTGGACAACTCTCCAAGGCAATTCTTCGAAAAATCTTCCTTGAAATTCCTTTCACAAACATTTTCGTTTTTCTTTCATTTCATGTCATGCACTCACTCCTAATACTTCCTAGTGGTGCACCAATGCATATGGAATGCATGACGCTAATCCCAACAAACTCATGCTAATATATAAAACATGTATATACTCAACATAATTAATCCATAAATCGCGTTATGCAAATTCACAACCAATTACACCAAAATTAGCTCACGGGCTAATCAACAAACACAAGCAATTCATTTTGAATCACCAACATCATAAAAATTCATGCCTGCTTCATTCATATGAATAGTGAAACCTGCGGTTGGCACTGTTCACGACCAACAAATTTGGGATCTTCTCCACTCGGTTCAAAGGTTTTGAGACCGAATTTACGGCTAAATCAAGCCTCAAAATATCCCTAACCATAAACATGGCTCTTAGCCAAAGAATATCACAAGTAGGAAAAGATCCCTACCTCTTGGAGTTGTCAGAACTCCACCAAATCGGTGTCCACGCCGTATTCCTCGGGCCAAGGCAGATTCATTTCTGGGCTTCTGTCTGGCCGAGAACCGGCCTATCCGAACGACCGAAAATCTAGAGAAAAGGAGCTCTCTCTCTCTCTCTAGAAATGAAAACTCGAGCCTACTGCCAATTCCCTTCAGCCCCTGCACGTTTTGGTGTTTTTAATGGAGAAGATGACCATTCTCCATTTTGTCTTATTCAATTAACAATTCAAAAATTCCCAATGTGTCCCTAAGTTTTGGATTTTTGACACTTGGCACTATCTACGTCATTCATTCCCATCATCTCTCTACTCATGCAACATGTATCAGATGGGTACATGTAGTAGGTAACATTTGTCACATCACATGTCTCTCAAACCCGCTGGCGGCAACCGACATCATGTTGGAAAACGTGAATTCAGTGTCTTTAATTACGAAATTCGACATGGTAGATAGATTTCGCGAGACGATTCAAATGGTGAAATCCATTTTGTCATTCGAGATCTAAAAATTGGGTTTGACCAAATTGCGCTTTACCCATTTTCCAAAAATTCGAATTTTCTCGTGTTTTACACCGCAAGTCTTTTACACCCTTCGACATTTTTCGGGCTTTCACCGATGGATACGTTGTCTAACCAGGTTTTCATTCTTTTCACTTGAGGGGGTATTGATTCGTGTCACAGTAGGGTGATTCGAAATCAACAAAATTTATATCCTAAATCCTGATCGGGCCAGAGTGTAAGCTGGCTAAGATAGTGGCTCTAGGTCAAACGCAGGATGGGTTTTCTTTCAGACAAATGATTTACAAAGGAAGGCCAAATGGAGAATTCAATTTGATTTCAACATTTTTTAAAAACAATGGGGTAATGGTTGGCAAACCAAATTTAAATAAAATAAAATGTGCAAGAAGTCCTCATGTCAGAGATCGGGATTTGGGTCTCTCAAAGTTCACCGAGGGGTTCTTGGTCCATTTCATCGTTGCTCGTGAGGATGACCTATAGTCATTTCCCTAACCGAATCTTCATTTAGTTTTAAAACTAAACTTATGATTTTCCCTTTGAAAAAAAGCATTTAGTCGGGGTATTAATGCTCCCAGAAAGTGAAAACGTGCCTCCTTGATCTACCTCACAGTGACAAATAGAAAGCAACTAATGAATCTCAGTAGATCTAGCAATAAGCATCCAATGAACCTTAAAAGATTACCAAATACTGATCAATGAAGGCACAACAAAGGAGTTATAACCTAGAGTCAGAAATAGGAACATAAATGCCAATAAAAACTTGCTTTAAAAACTGAGAACCAACAGTTACCTTCAGATCCTACACCCCGTAGCCTTCTCTTCAAGGAGGAAGGGCTTTTAGCCGCTCATCCTTCGAGTTGTCATCCTCGGAGGGTGTTTGGCTACCCAAAAGTGCCAAGAAAATGAGAGAAATGCGGGAGCAGAGAGAAGAAAGCCGGGAGCCGAAAGCTTTCCCAAAAAATTTATTACTGCCGCTGATTGATTGTACGTAGCTTGACTCGAGGCTGGCATACTACTCAAAACAAGGAAAAATAAATAAAGAAACCAAAATTAAAAGCTATTACAAGGACAAATTTGGAAGAAACAAAATTGTAAATAAAACATTAAAGCGTCAAAAGAAGCGTGGAGTCGTTGGTCAGAGCAAGATAAATGAAGGTAATCAGAAGCAAATTTCGCGAACCTCGCGAATTCAAGAATCGTGCAAAATAATCCCGCAAATTTTTATGCTCCATTTTCTCTGCCGTCTCCTTTCCTTCTAGTATGATCTTAATGGTGAGTTTGACTTTCGAATTCTTCAGGCTTGAACCGACTCAACAATTTTTTGGTGGCATAAAATAGCTGGTAAAAACTATAAAATTAGCCACAAAATGCTACCAGTAGAACAACAAAGTGGACCTTAATGTGCATATTGGGTTAATTACGCTGATTAGTACATAAAAAGTGCTCAAAACCTTAAATAAACAGAGCTCAAAATAGCACTTTTTGAGCACTAATCACCCCTCCCCCCAACCTACACATTGCTAGCCCCTTAGCAATGAAAGAACGAAAGAAAGAGAGATTATACTAAACAAAATCAAAATTATGTTCACAAAAAATATATTTAAAAAAGGTTGTGAATGAGTAATGCCTAACCCTAAGTAAGAATCATAAAACCCTTTCCCAATAATATCTTGAGAGAATGAATGCCATACAAAATTGAGTATCAAAAGAGCCTCCTTCTTCTCAACTTAGACTCCACCGAAACTATACGATCGCCTCAACAATAAAATGCTAAACTCGCACTCTCCCCCCTTTACCAAGCCATCGCCACACCTAGACACTAACCAACCTAAATACAGATCAGACCCATCACTCTTATTCCACAACTATTTTTGTGTCGGGTTGGGTGCAATGCTGGGGAACTGACTCACCAAAGCCCATGTAACGGGATCTACCAATGACTCCCTAACCACTGTCTCGTATAAATAAGTCATATGTGATCTTCGACCGCTTAACTCTTCAGTTTCACCCCTGACTCTCGAATACCTTCCTCAAACCCAAAGACTCAGCAACTTGCCAACCTTAAACGCATTCACCTATGTAATGAGCAACAAGTCGCAGGCTCTGAACTGGGGCAGCTTTTAGGGGCACTAAGCTTTAAAGGTTACATATACTCTTATCCTGTTCGGGTTCTCAAAGGTGCAAAGCGCTGCATTTTTTCTTTCTTTTATTTTCTTTATTTTCTTTTCTTTTCTAAAGACACATTCATTTCTACCATGGGTCCCAACCCACATATGAAACGAAACTAAAAATGCCTTTTACAATGTTTAGGAGGTAGGCGCTTTTTCAAAATTTATTGTTGAAACCGATAAACTGTGTGGTTGAACAAGGTGAAGGAAAAGGGTCAAAGTAACAAAGAGTTTCTTCTAACCCGTCATCCACCAAACTAGGCACTAAAAAACCATCTAACACTAATAGAATCTGGACACTGTTTCAATTTTTCTAAACCATAAATAGCAAAACACAAAAAAGGATGCAATTTGAAAAGTGTTGTATAGTGTATAACAATCGCCACAAAAAGGAAAACCAGAAGCTGCACTGAATAACACAAAATGGGCTTGCTCTAACATAACAACAAACATGAAGAAATGTCACTTCCTTCGGGCTTAACTCTTCCCCAACCAAATGTCTCATTGTCCACAATGGCTTGATTGAAAGTTACTAATAAAATGCCACCTCCTTGATGAGAGATGCCTGCCATTGTGTAGACTCGCAAGCTTCCATCGACACCGCATTCAATTCCGCTTGGGCTTCAAATAAAAAGAGAAGAAAAGCGAGGAAAAAGTGATCAGCTTGATCATTTTGAAACTACACCTTCATCATAATTTCAAGTGTCTTTCGTTATATTTTGGATTCTACACTCCCCTAAACTTTCCAACGATGCCAAAAACGCCAAACTAGTCTGAATGAGATAGTTATAAACAAAACAAAAATGGGTTGTGAAATTAGATATTTGGTTATAAAATTTAGTTATTTAAATTTCAGACAAGTATTTCTTTTTATTTATTTTTAATAATAAGAAATTTTATTTTATTTTATTTATTTATATATATATATATATATATGAGAGACAAATTTTTTTAAATAAATAAATAAATATATATATATATATATATATATATATATATTTATAACAAAAAGACAAAAAGGTGAATAGTACAAGAGAAAACAGTAACCTAAAATGTGAATATAGAGCTGCAAATTTGCAAGATCCCGAAATTTTCTAGGTCACTTCCTCGCTCGCAAATTTTTTTGGTCAAACTGCGAAACAAATGTGAAAAGTTAAGGAAAAATTATTAAAATTGAAAAATAAGTCGAAACAAAGATTAACTAAAAATTAGAGAAAATTTTAAGAAGAAAAGTTAAAGAAATCAAAATAAAATAAAATAGAATAAAATAAAATGAAATAAAATAAGAAAATGAAAATAAAAGTAGGAGATCTATAAGCTCCCAAACCGCTTTTGGAGCTTTGAGGTCGTTGAACCTGTGGCTAGAAATGTCGAGGTTCAAGGCTCATGTCTAAACCTAAGACTAACCACCCACTATTCCATGCAGGGAGCCCTAGTGCTCCCTGATGTAGTGCAAAAGGCCTAACATTGGCCACTAATTTCTTAATGTTTTGCACTGAAAGGCCAGAATCGCATTAGCTCAGCTGTGGAGTTTCTGGGGGCGTGGATCAGGCCGTTGTGAAGGCAAGGTATACACTTGGTCAAGAAATAAAAATAAGCAGAATATTATTGATGGCTTTATGTGCTACTGGGCTCTTCCATTTCTTCCTTTCCACATCTCTCCTCACACAAGATTGGGAGGTTTTTCTTTCTTCTCCCATGTACAAACAAAGAAACTGTCCGAGGATTCAAAATTTTCTATCACCCTTCGTAGCTCTGAGACTCCCCTCTACCATGGTGTCAATGCACTTTCCTCTTGATATCGTTGATTGCAGCCTGAAATGGAGTTCTGTAGAATGTCAAATTTATTATCAATGTCACTTTGAAATCCATCAATTTCTCTGTTTAGAGCCTCCACCAGTTAATTTTTCCATTATGTCAAATTTTATCGGGCCCGACATTCACTACTTTTCGCCTCCTCTATAAAAGTATCCACCAATTGTCAAAGAGTTCATTGCTTCCTCAACTAAAGAGGGATAAATTATGGTGGTTGTGGTGGCCGAGGAGTTGAAGCATAATATGGAGGAGCAGGAGGTGTATACTGTGGGAGGTCTTGATCTACAGTAATTTAAACAGTGTTCTAACAGGGTTGTAAGCATTTTCATAAGGAAAATTTCAACTATAGGAGGGTGCACTATCCATGGAGGGTTTCATAGTCCCTCATGGACTCAGATAGGTTTGGATTTCTCTAACTCGGTTGTTGATTATGCCATGGCAAGTGTTCAGAATCTCATGGACATATATGCACCGCTGGTTTCTAGGTATTGACCATCGCTTCTCCTCTAGGTGTTCCATTTGATCACAATTCGTTCGCATATGTTATGTGGGAAAATTGGTTTTTGATCAACCCGGGTCTTTAGAATCCCTTTACTCCACTCGAAACGTGGTTCTCCCCGTAGCAAATAGGGCAAACACCAAACAAGGGAAAAAAAAGGAAAACAATTCTACCAAAAAAAAAAGAAGGTAATGTTAACTAAAAAAAAATTAACAGAGAGAAAAATTGGAAAACTGCCAGGAAACTGGTAAACAGAAAAATAAAAGAAAATTCACTAGTGCTCCACTGCTGGTCAAATGCACTTAGGCACCATCCCCGCAATCTACGTATTTGTTTCAGCTACGTAGGGGCGTGATCCAAATCAACAAAATTTATATCCTTAAATCCTACCGCCGTGACAAAGCTACTCATAGTGATAATGGTCATGCTCTAATGAAAGGGATGGTTTTCTTCAGACAAATGATTTACAATGAAGGCCAAAATGGTGAATTCAATTTGATTTTGAATTAAACAGGATGTAATGGTTTGAAAACTGAAATTTAAATAAAATAAAATGTAAAAATAGTCTCCTTGAAGTGTCGCTATTGGATTTGGTTTCTAAAGTTCTCATCGGCGGGTTCTCGTGTCTATTTCCTCGTGTTGTGAGGATGAATTTTTATAGTTATTTCGAACCGGATCTTCATTTAGCTTTTTAAAAACTAAACCCTAAGGATTTTCCCTTTTGAAAAATAGAATTCACGGCATTATTGCTCCTAGACGCTAAAAATCGTGTTTCCCCGCCTCCACTCACAACAAATAGAAAGCAACTATCGAATCTCAAAGTGGGATCTAAACAATAAACATCCATCAACCCTAAAAGATTGTCACTGATCAATAAAGGCACATCAAAGAAGTTGTAACCTAGAGGAGAGTCAGAACATAAATGCCAATAAAACTCATTTAAAAAGAGAACGAATAGGTTACCTCTTATCCCGTAGACCCAACAAATTTTATGCTTTAAGGAGGATGAGTTTTAGCCGCTCATCCTCCGAGTTGTCACGAGGGTGTTTACGCCTGTAAAGTTCCAAGAAAATGAGAGAAAAAAGAGCAGCAGAGAAGAAAAAAAGCGAGGGAGCTAAAAGCTTCTCCCAAAAAATTTATTGCCGAATTGATTGATTTCAGGCGTAGCTTCGATCAGGCTTATATTCTTCTCTTCGTATCAAGAAAATTACAAAAAAACAAAACTAAAAGCTTGACATAAGGACAAATTTGAAGAAACAAAATTTGTAACAAAACATCAAAGGCCAAAAAGCAAAGATAAAGTGGGCGCAGAGGCATGAATAAAGGGTGCTGGTGAAGCAATTTATCAACCTCCGAAATTTAGTGTTGCAATTCAGAACTGTGAAATTTCAGAACCCGCGAAATTCTCACAAATTTCAGAAGCTCCATGGGTTTTGCAGTGTAGCAAAAATTTCGCAATCCCGTCAAAATTATATGCTCCATTTTCTAAGTTTTCCTCGCTCCTTCTTCCTTCCTCGTATCTTAACTGTGAATGATTTTGACTTGAATTCCTAAAGGCTTGATCGACTAACAATTCGTGGCATAAATAGCTTGAAAATCCATAAAATTAGCCACAAAATACGACGTGAACAGGGACCTTAATGTGCAAATCGGGGTTATCATACGATAAGACATAAAAATGCCAAAACCTTAAATAAACATGGTTCAAAATAGCACTTTGAGCACTAATCGTATCTATCCCCTACTTGCTACGCCGACACATTTCATTTTCCATTTCGCTTAACACTATGGAACTCCAATTGACTTCTGCCCCATTTCAAGCCCACACGATTCTACACCAAACGCTAGCAGCCAAACCGCACTCATGTACACATACACCTCATGGTCATGTGTTACCAAGACACCAATGCAATGCAATTTGTGCTATTGAACTAAAACCCATGACCAATGTATGAAGACCTCTACATGGACATTCTACACCATACACTATGTGTGTGCTATGAACACTCGTGTCTAATGCACACAAAATTCCATATATTCAGTTTAACATCAGCATACATGCAGTCATGTCAATATTCCATACATTCAAATCAGTACATTACATAAGCATGCACTATCTTTCTTAATGAATGAGTTCATCCATGTTTTTGCTAAGAACATTCACAGTTATTATTAATATAATCAAATCATTTATTTAAAGTGGCTATGACTTGCCTCAAACAAAGAGGTGTGTCAATCATATAGCCCAATGCATATAATTATTTCCATCTTTATCACACATATGTCACATAATTTCACATATTCAGTATGTCATTGAATTTATGGCAATAACACACATTAGCCATTTCCGACCATAAATCCGGCCATGCTTGGCCTAAGAAATAATCTGTACTTAGTCCATAAAGTCCAGTTTTTATAAATACCACACAAAAATCCAATCACGCACCTCGTCTCAGCCATAGTGGGCCCCAAGCATTTCGTTACAAACCATTCCAAAATGTGGGTTTCGAAACTGCACAGCGTATTCCTCAATTGTCCGTGATCCAGACCAATGTTCAGCCTACATTTTGGCTGAGCGCTTTATCTTATTAAATTATGTACTGACAATCTTCAGAGAGTCTAAGAACGACTAATCACCGTGAGTTCGACAGAAAGCATGGGCCGCCCAAAGTTGACGCCGCCGATCTAAAAGGGCGAGCGGAAATTTGGGCACACCCCGCTTGCCATTCTAATTCAGATTTTGTCAAGCTGAAATACAATGTTCTCGCTGGGACATTCCCAAAACCCTATGAAACCGGGCCACCATCACACAATCATAAACAAAGTCCACACAATATACAAATTCATTCGAAAACCGACCAAACTGTGAGGGCCATTACACGACCCCTAGGCGTAAATAACCGTATAGGAGGAAACTCTACCTCTCAAGTAGTGCGCCCGGTTCTTTTGCCGTCCTGGTTCTCGCTTCATCAAGCAAGAGAACACTCCTTCCCCTTTTCCCTTTCTTTCCCCGTATTCCTCCCCTTTCTTCTTCTCTCTCTCTTTCTTTTCTTCTTTCCTTTCCTCCCTTTCTCTTCTCCTTTCCTCACTTTCTATTTTTCCCTTCCCCCTCCTTCTCCTTGCTGCTCCCATGGACTGAAGCTTGCTGCCCCCCTTGCTTGTAAGTACAACCTAAGTGAACTTTATATAGCCTCTTCCAAAGGGATATGCATGTTGACACATGGCATGAGCCAGGGAGTCACACACTGCTTGCCAAGGCACACTGCATGCCTTTGCCATGCATCGTGACACATGGCTTTGCCATACCACTACATGGATTTTCATGTGTCACCCACATGGTTTTTCATGTGTCAGTCCATACACTCCGCCATGTGTCGCCCGATTCAAGCATTTAAATAAGTGAAATTCCGACTATCTCAGAATTCAACGAAATTCGACTGGGTAGCTAGATTTTGTGAGACGATTCCAACGGTGCAATCTGTTTCGCCATCCGAGATCTAGAAAAATCCAAACTTTTATCCGGACTATTCCTATAAACTACAGTTTTTCCCCCTTTTTATCCGAAAAGTTCAAATTTAAAATTTTCACGGGTTTTACAGTGCATGTTTACAAGAATTTCGGGAGGATATAAATCAAATGGGAAGCCAAAAAATCGAGCTTTCGAGTCTAAAAACTATCATACATTGGCCATTATATGGCACAACAGTTATGAGATTAGCGTGAACCAAAATCGATTTCAACAAAGAAAATGACCCAGCAGTTGTGTTCATCTTGTCCTTAGTAGTAGCAATATTATCCTTCAACAGAATATGAATGCAAAGTAAGCACCCCCATAAACACATATTTGAGTAGGAAAGGCATGTCTAATCAGAAAGCACATTGACCATTAGTTTTGCCTGTGGAATCATATACTCAAAATGTAATTATACGAAAAGATGAAAATAATCTCACCCAATAAACCCCATTACAACAAAGAGAAAAACATCGAGCAAGGGTATGAGTCCATGTTCGAATTCATAGTATAATAAAATAAAAATTATAAAAAATTCAGATAAACAAATACTCACATAGGCATAATAACTTTGGTATTTCCAAACTCTACTTAAGATATCTTGATAAAGCACTACAACATCGGTCTTCGATCAAGAATGATAGATCACAAGAGAAGAAAATTCACATAAGTATAGAATTATTCAAAAAGTATTCTCCGAATGTTCTATCGCACTAACAATTAGTGATGTCAGCCTAAATCCATTCGTGATAATCAAGGACAACTCGCAGACATGTGACACCCCAAAAACTCGTGGCCCCTGACCACTCGTCAAGTCAAGGAAGCCTATGTGTTCCATATCATGAGACCCATACTTGAGTAAAATGACCCAATAGGGCCCATCTTCCATACTCCATACCTACAAGTGACCACAGCATTTCTATAGATCCAAGAGTTATTACATCACTCTTAATACAAAACATGTATTAAAACTAGTTCGTTCTAATACATACACAAAACAAGAATCAAGGCCACAGTCCGGCCCGCTTCATAATACCGACCTCTAAGGAGCGCTTCACGCTTGTACCTTTCCCGCACCTTAAAGAAGTCCTAATGACTAGCGAGCTAACGCCAAGAGAGGGATAAACCGATATGGCCATTCCTCACCTAGGTCATTCCACAATCAACCAACAACCAATCCAGTGCATACATGTTGTCCTATCATGGAAAATCTACATGCATGTATGAGATTTACACTCTACATGCCCTAAGTACTGTGTCAACCTCCGACCCAATTAATCTAATGCAAGTGCGAATGGGAAATCAATACCGAGTCGCCCCGACTCCCATCTCACAACCCGTAGTCTATGATATTTATTATTTAATTGTTTCTTGTCTTTTGGGCAACATAACTTTCGGGTCTCACCCCGCACGCTCCTTACACCCTTCGACATTTTGGCTTTCACCTGGGATACGTTGTCTAACCAGTTATCGCTTTTCACCTCGAGGGGGCACCTATCCCCACTTACATGCCCGACACATTTCATTTCCATTTTCATTTAACATCGTGGAACTGAATTGAATTCAGCATCCTATCTTCATAAGCCCACACGATTCAATACCACAAACGTTAAAGTACAAATCGCACTCCTTTGTACACACTCTCATGTAATGTGGTGTTACCGCACACCAATGCAATGCAATTTATGCCACTACCCTCAAACCCATGACCAATGTATGAAGACTTCTACATGAACATTCTACACCGTACACTATGTGTGTGCTATGAACACTCATGTGTAATGCACACAACATTTCATAGAGCCAACATGCTATGTAGCTCATGTTAATATTCCATACATTCAAATTAGACATCACTAAAGCATGCACTACATCTTTTCTATTATTCAGTTCATTCATTTCAACACATCATTCAAGCATGTATTAACATAAGTTCAACCATTACTTAGGCAAATAATGCCATAATTCATATTCCCGGGCCGAGACGTAGTACGCCAGTCATACAGCCTAATGCATATAATTATTTCTATCTTTATCACACATCTATCACATAATTTCACATATTTAGCATGTTAATCAATTATGGCAATAACACACATTAGCCATTCCCGGCCATAAATCCGGCCATGCTTGGCATCAGAAATAATATGACTTAGTTCAGAAAGTCTAGTTTTTTTTTTTTTGTAAATACCACACAAAACATCCAACAAACGATTCCCCATTATTCAAAGCATGCAGCCCCAAGTATTTCTGAAGCATAAATCGGGTTCCAAAAATGTGGCTCCGAAACCAATCCGACCATTCCTCAACTATCCGCTATCTACCTTAAATTTTTTAGCCAACATTTTGCTGGATAAACTTGATCTTATTAAATTTAGACTAATGATAGCTTCAGAGTCCAAGAACGCGCGAATCGGAGTTCGGACCAGAAAGTTATGGCCGTCCAAAGTTGACACGGCCGATTCACAATGGTGTGCGGAAATTTGGGTACAAGTGATTAAGGACAAGGGTGGAGGTGGAATGTTTTTTTTTTCAAGGAGGAAAAAAGGGCTTAAATAACTAAGGTAAGGGAAAATGTAAATGTTTATGAAAATATATATCTATTAATGTTTACCAATGTATATGTTTTCATATCTATGTTATAAATGTTCAAATGAAAAAAAAAATGAAATGTGGTTTTCTTGACTTTAAATTATGTTTAGAAAATATTTAATGATTATGATTTCCATAGTTTTATAAAGCCTAATTTATGGTTTCCATATTAAATGAAATGTTTATTAACATATATATATGTGTTTATATGGTTATATGAAAATGTTTGAATCCATGGTTACCCTATGTTACAAAGATAAAGTTTAAAAGAAATTCGAATAAAGTACTTTACGAGTGCATGTCACATGAGAAAGGGATAGGATTTTGTTTATAGAGGGAAGGGAAGAGTGATGCATATTGCCATGCACGTGAAAAGTATGAAAAGGTTGCTAACTCATAATGTGATTTATTCCATAGTGCAATGGTATTTGGAAAGAAAGCGCACGATTTATCGCACGCTTTGGGCCATCAAACGAACAAGACTGTTTCCTAGGAGGTTCTTTCATTGGCCAACAGTGGTTAACGGTAGGCGGGTTCCATTGAATATGACGGATTCATAAAGGAAAATAAAGTAAAGTAAATGTTTATTGAAATGATATGTTTATACAATTGTTTTACACATTGTATTTGAACTATATGGAAAAGAAAGTAAAGCAAATGTTTATGGAAAGGATATGTTTATACAATTGTTTTACACATTGTATTTGAACTATATCTGGAAACATTATTTTCTTATGAATTGTACTCTCACTGAGCTCCTTTAGCTCACCCTTTTTCCAAATGTTTTATAAAAATTTTTTAGTCGCAGAGGCTGAAGAGCAGTTCAAGCATCCTCCGGCCACTGATACTTCTCACGCGACAACTACTTTGAAATGTAAAGACCTTTTGTATATAACTACTCGTGCACCTTTATTTTGTAATGTGTATATGTTTTAAAGAAATGAACTACGATAGCTCTGGTCCTCTATGTGATAGAGGTATGTAGGCGGTTGGGAGTATTCCCCGACTCAAGCCCAACAGTTATAAAAATATTGTTTATATTTCTATGTGTCTTAAAATGATCAAATTTCGATTTGAAATTTCAGGACTTGATGTCCAGAGTTGGATGGTTAAATTAATCTTTGGTAGTATAGAATGTGTTATTATAGGTGTTGTAAATTTAAGATGTCCAAAAATATGAACTCCAATTCATTTTCTATAAAGGTTTAAAATAAAAGAAAAATTTCCCACCATGCTTCATAAGACGCTCTTAATGGAAAGCATAACTGTGATAAACGGGTTCACCATGGATCTACTCTGCAAGGGTTTGAAAACAGAAACTTTATTTGTAGTAAGGCATGGAGGGTCCCCCTGATAGAAAAAGGAAAACCTGCCAGTCCTCCTCTATTTTTCGGACATTCCCCACTTATACAACACCTATAATAAAACATTTACACTACTAAAAACATCACGATTTCCATATCCAAACCACTTAGACATCAGTCCACTTACAAAGAAATTCTCAAAACCAAAATTTTTAAAATCCTTTTCAAAACACCATAGAAATATAAACAATATTTCAAAACATATACATTACAAAATAAAGTCAGACAAGTAGTTATTTGAAACAAGGTCTATACATTTTATAAAAGCGTAAGCCGGTGGAGGTGAAAGTGTCACTTATAACAGGATGCTCGAATCGCCGTCGCCGCCCCTCGAAAATATTTTGCAGCCATTGGAAAACGGGTGAGTTAAAGGAGCTTAGTGAGAGTACAGTTTATAGGAAAATAATGTTTCTAGATACAGTTCAAATACAATGTGTAAAACAATTGTATAAACATCTCATTTAAATAAACATTTACTATACTTTCTTTTCCATACAGTTCAAATACAATGTGTAAAACAATTGTATAAACATATCATTACAATAAATATTTACTTTACTTTCTTTTCCATATAGTTCAAATACAATGTGTAAAATGATTGTATAAACATATCCTTTTAATAAACATTTACTTTACTTCATTTCTTTGAACTCAGCCATATCCAATGGGACCCCACACCAAGTTAACCACCACATTGGCCCATGAACCTCCAGAGAAATAAATTTCTCACGACACCATGGTCTAAAAGGAACCTCCGAGCAATCCTATCTTTCTTTTTTAAATACCATTACACTATGGAATAACCACGTGTGTTGGTAACCTTTTCGTACTTTTCACTCTGCATGGCGATATGCATCACCTTTCCCCTTCCTGGCAAAAAATCTTATTCCTTTCCCCATGTACCATGCACGCGCAGTTAATCTTTTTGTGGACGCACCCAAACCCGGATCTCTGCTTGAGCACCACAATATGTGAAACATGTGTGTCTCATATCATGAGACCCATACATGAATAAAATGACCGAACCAGGCCCATTATCCATACTCATCCATACAGTTACAAAACCATACATTTCTATGGATCCAAGAGTTATTACATCACTCTTAATACAAAACATTTATTAAAACTAGTTCATTCTAATGTATACATAAAACATGTAATCAGGCGCCACAAATCCGCCCGCGATCATAATTCAAATTTCAAGGAGCGCCATCTACTCCGCACCGCCCTATACCCGAAAGGGGGTCCCATCACGGGGTATTAACTCTAGTAGAGAGCAACCTATATGGCTACTTCCCCACCTAGGTGCACATGCTCGATCATTTCACTACACAAACAACTAACTGCGGAAGAGCATGTTTGCCTTATCATTGAAAGAAAAGTACATGCATGTATAAGACGACACTCTACATGCCCCATGTACCGGGTCAACCTCCAACCCACCACCTAATTCAAGTGCCAATAAGAAATCAATACTGAGTCAGTCCCGACTCCCATCTCACAACCCATAGTTTATGTGATATTTATTTAATTGTTTCGTGTCTTTTTGGGCAACATAACTTTTCGGGGTCTCTTACACCCTCCGAAATTTTTCGGGCTTTCACCAATTGATACGCTGTATAACTAGGTTTTCGTGCTTTCACTCTGAGGGGAGGGGTCTATCCCCCGCTTAAGGTGCCCGACACTATTCTTCCATTTTCGCTTGATGCACTCCATGTGAACCCGCCGACTTCGGGTCCCATTCCCAAGCCCACACGATTCTAAATTAAATGCAGTGTCAAACTAGTACCATGTACACACACCCATGTAATGCAAGAGCACAGACACTAATGTATGTAATTTGTGCCATCGCACTCAAACCCATGACCAATGCGGAAGACCTCTACATGGACATCTCACACCACACTATGTGTGTGTTATGAACCTCATGTCTAATGCACATAATATTTCATATATTAAGTTCAACATCAACATACACATGCAATCATGTCAATATTCCATACATTCAAATCAATACATCAACAAGGCATGCCCTACATCTGCTCTATCATCCAAATTTCCATTCATGTCAACACATCAGTCTAAGCATGTATTACTAATGATAATTCCAACCATCGCTTAGGCAAGTAATGCTATAATTCATATTCCTAGGCTGAGACATAGTGTGTCAGTCATACAACCCAATGCATATACTTTTTTCCATCTTTATCACCCATATATCAGATAATTTAACATATCCAGCATGTCATTCAATTTATGGCAATAACACGCATTAGCCATTCCCAAATTATAAATCCAGCCAGCGCTTGGCTCCTAAATAACTGGATCAGTCTAGGAGTCCATTTTGTAAATACCACACAAAACATCCAACACACAATTCTCTGCTCAGGCCATATGTAGTCCCAAGCATTTCGGATACAAACTGGTTTCGAAAACAATAGTTCCGAAAACAAAAAAAGACCATTCCTCAACTGTCCGTGACCTAGCCCAATGTTCAGCTACATTTTGGATGAGCATTTTATCCTATTAAATTCTATACTCAACGAGCTTTCAGTAATGCCCAAGAACGAGCAAATCAGTGTTCAGACGAGAAATTTATGGCCGCCCAAAGTTACGCGTCCGGGCTCATTAAGGGTGTGTGGAAATTTGGGCACATTCCCTATTCGCTTATTATGTTCGGATTTGCCTCTCCCGAACACATTATTATTCGATCCTACGCCTTGAAACTCCTATAAACCGGCTCGACTTCGCACAACGACAACCAGCTAAACACATTTTAAATTCGCCCGAAATGGGTGAAACCGTTAGGGCCATTACGTGGCCCTTAGGCGCAACAACCATAGTAGAGGAAACCTACTCTCTCAGAAGCCAGCTCCTGCTCTTTGTCGTAAGTGTGTCCAAGCCACCGCGCTACACTCCTTCCTCTTTTCCTTTCCTTTCCCTCTCTTCCTTTTCATTCTTTCCTCATTTTTTCCTTCTATTTTCTCTTCTTTTTTCTTTCTTCCTCCCTTTATCTTTTCCTTTCTTCCTTTTCTTCTTCCTCCCTCCCCCTTCCTTCTCTTCTGTTGCCCTACAACTGAATTTTGAGCTCCCATTTTATATCCTTCAAAGGTGCCATGCATGTTGACACATGGCAACGAAATTCAACAATGCAATCCAAACAGGTCTGACTTGTAGCTAGATTTCGTGAAGACGATTTTGCACGGTGCAATCCTCGCTTCTTATCATCCGATAATCTGAAAAATCCCAACTTTTTATGGACTATTCGGTAAATTACCATTTTGCCCCTTTTTTGAAAATTTTGTAATCAAAATTTTCAGGTTTTATACTTTCCTTAAAATAATACTCTCATCCCGAAATTTTCGCATACATACACTTTCAAACACATGCATATGCAATAGTCATTTAAAACATTAATGACTGGAAAACTGATGAGTGCCTAAAACACTCATAGTATACCCACAGCCCTTCTTATGTTTTTAGTTGATTTTACATTTAAATGAAGGCTATTATGCAACCCAAGATCCGATTTTTCTATGGAGTTTTAGTGAATTCCAGCAGTTAGATCATGGTTTTTAGGCGATTTGGAGCTAAACATAAGAAGAACACGGCTACCGCGCCGCGACGCCCGGTCGCTACAGAGGAAAGTCAACAAAGTGACCCAACATCACGACGTCTCAACGTCGCAACATTGCAACGTCGTGACGTCACCGCGGTTTCTACACCAGCATCATTAAAAGCAAGGGGAGACCTTAATTTTTGAGCGACTATGAAATCATGATTGGGAAGCTTTAAAACAAAGAAACAGCTGACTGGATTATTAGAGAAGACACTTCCTTTTGAATTTTTCTCTTTTCTGATAAACTACGGATGATTGTTAGATTGATGATGTTTATATCCAGTTCTATTATGTTCTAGAATTCTATCTAGGGTTTTGTTGAACCCTGTTACGATTGTATGGATTAAGATTTTGAATTTATATTTTTTAGTTATTTATGACATGTTAGTATCTGCTCTCTATATGTGATTTATATACATGTGATGTATGACAAACATTAGCATGATTCGTTGGGTATCCGAGATCGAGCGATGAGGACGCCAAGGGATCCGAATAGAGCGACCCTCAGTCAATTCGTAAATAGAGATATCTGGATTCCGAGGGTGGTGATTAAGGTTAGAACATTTAAGAATTTTTGAGCACTGGGTCAGCAGAGATACACTCAACCCCGCTTAGTTGTAGATAGGGCGGACACACACCTCGAGAGAGGGTAGTCTCGTGAGGTACGATCACCTCGCCACCAATAAGTCGCGAATAGGAGCGCACAGTAATTTCTCTAGGTAGTAATCCAAATAAATGTATGTGGGGGAGACAGAGAGCCTTAGTCTCCACAAACATAAGCGAGATTTACTAAGATAATTTAGTTTAGTTTAATCTCACACGTAGTTAACTAGTCATTGAAAGATTAAGTCCAGTAATATTATAAGGCCAATTTCGTAGGGGTCACCCACTTCTCCTCGTGGATCGACATCTGTAATTCTAGGTATACTATATTACTTTCTATATGACACAGGTAATCATAAGCACACAGCTTTATTGGCCATTTTACACATCACGCTTTCGGCTTACCAAGTTTTTGGCGCCATTTTCGGGGAGTTGTTTTAGAGTTTGACACACCCCCACCCCCCTACCAGCGGCGGGTGTGCCGGCCACTCCACGGAAACCCACCGCTACTCTAATCCACTATAACTCTGGTGGCGGTCGTATGCTTGCTTTAAACCTCGTATAAATTTTTCTTTATTTTTCAACTTAGATTCGTGAAACTTAGCAATGAACTTCGCAAAGATGATCGACCGCAGATACGGCATAATTGCAAATCCTGTATACATCCAATTTACACTATATCCAAATATCCAAACATGGCAACCATCATACCAACACATTCTCACAACAAACTATGTACATACATATGTCCCATTATACAATTTCAAAGTATACCCTACAAAATATAAACAAATACACAAATGATTTTATAATCGATGTCAGACAAATCCTATTGTGCTCAAATGGCCTCACAGACCAGACTGGAAAATAGTTTTAAATGGAAAATAATGAGCTAAACGAGCCTACCGAGTGTATGCTTTGTAATATGTTTTATTTTTCCGAAAACATCTCAAAATGCAAAACTCTCTTACAAATATTTCCAGAAGTTTTACTTTGCTTTGTTGCTTTAAAAGTTTCTAAACTTTCTTTGATTGCTTGCTTTATTCTGTTGCTTTTAAAAGTTTAATAAAACTCTTATTGCTTTCTTGCTTAGAAGCCATAAACTTCTCAAAAATTCCCTTGTTTGCTCGTTTATTCGCTTGAAAAGTTTCAAAACCTTTCACAAACCTTTTGTTTTAAAAGTTTCAAAACTTTTCATAAAAAATGGGAGCTTGAGCTCTCAACCTCACATGCTTTGAAAATAAAAACCCAAGGGAGCTTGGCTCAACCGATCGCTTTGAAATCTAAACTGAGCCCGCTCAACCGCTTGCTTTCAAAACTCCGAAGCCTGATAACGGGAACCAATGGTTGATTTTTCAAATCTATAATACCATGTTTGGTAAAACATCAAAACTAATCGGAGGCCTATTTTTTCTTCCTTTACCCAGTGAACACGGAACCTCGTGCTCAACTGCGGCTTGGAAGCGACCTTGTCCGCATCACCTTTTCCTGAATATGGTGGAATCGACCTCGTGTCGCCATCACCATACTCTAGTTAGAGTCCCGATATACTCCCGTACGCGCCACGGTCTCCCTTAAATGCATGATTCATGTCCTAAGCTCTACGACCAGGCAAAACTAAAATGCATGTATGAGAACTCCAATCTCACTGCACACTTTTAATACCTCCACCCAGGCTTGTTTGCTTAGAACTAGGGAAGGCCTTGAGCCACAATTTTCATTGCTTGTTTGTTTTTTGAAAAAAATGGTTTTGCCAATTTAAAACCATTTGCTTG
This sequence comes from Tetrastigma voinierianum, assembly GCA_016808115.1. Taxonomy (NCBI): domain Eukaryota; kingdom Viridiplantae; phylum Streptophyta; class Magnoliopsida; order Vitales; family Vitaceae; genus Tetrastigma; species Tetrastigma voinierianum. The sequence continues at coordinate 14,021 of JAEQBH010004009.1, read as the reverse complement.
CTTGCTTGTTTGTTTAAAAATGGTTTAAATACTTCAAACCATTTGCTTAAGTTTACTTGCTTCGCTTAAAAATGGTTTAATTATTCAAAACCACTTGCTCATTTGCTTAATTATGGTTTTACAATTTAAAAACCAATGCTTGCTTTTCAAAGATGGTTTAAAATCAAACCATTTGCTTACTTTTCAATTTTATAGGTATGATTGACATCCGAACCATTACTTGCTTCTAAAATCATTGCTTGCTTTTAAGATGGTTTACATAATCAAAACCATTAAATACCAGCAAAACAGTTATAATAATAATAATATGAGTTAATTCATTAGTATTTGAAAAATCAGTTTAGAACACTCACCTCTTTGCTTCTTAACTTGAGCACAGCCTACACTTATCCCGCCTTTGCTTTTTAACTCACACACTCACAATCGAATACGACTTATTAAATTTATCGCCTGGTACGATAACTTAACATACCCTAGACTTAGTCACTAGTCTCTTTGTAATCTTTGTGTGCTAAGGTGCTAAGGTTTCTATTCCAACTGAATCACCCAATTCGAGCTAACTGAACTCCTGCCACGTCCTCAAAAACAACTTACTACCCATGACCAAAGCTGGAATCAGAATTTTTCTCTTGCATGGCCCCACTTGAGTGAATTTTGGCCACTTAGGATCAGAATTCATATGCCTATTCTTTAGGGTTTAGTCTCCTTGAGTTCATTTTTTTACGTATCCACTTTAAATTACTCAAATCGATAAGAAATGAGAATGTTATGGCCAAAATATGAAACTTGTCAAACCGAGAAAGTTAGAATGTGGTGTACTAAGATACACCCTAAAGTAAAATTTGCGATACTTTGTTCGTGGGGTGTACCGGGTACACTACTGTTCATGTACCGGTACACCTTCGAAAAATTGCCCAGATTTTGTTATTTTTCCCACTTTTGATGCCAATTCACTCCATACAACTTCTATAATTCATAACACTTCAAGAAACATCATGGAAATCATCTAAAAACAACTCCACAACATTTGAATTGGTGCTTTGGAACCTCAAAACACAAAACCTTAGGTGCAAATCCAAGAACACTGCCTAAGGTCCACCAATTCTTTATCAAACCACATAATTTGATGATTCCATGTCTATTTTCTCCCAATTGGGGTTTTACTCTAATAACCCCAACAATTCAAAGGTTTGAGTGATCTTTCCACACAACCCTAGACCAAAGGAGGAACAATCTCCATGGAAATTGCCACTAAAGCCCTGACATCAAAAAGACATTTGATTCAAAGACAAACATACCTTGATCTTTTGGGTCTTTCCTTCCTCCTTCTTCTTCCTTCTCTTTCCTCCTCTTGGCCTTCTCCTTCCTCTACTGCCAAGCAAGGCAAACTCTTTTGAGACCAAATGAATTTTTGCTTTTATTTTCCTATTATTATATTTTAACATTTCCTTTAATTGTAAATAGCCCTCAACACTTTAATTTTGCAATACCAACTTTTGAAATCCCTACTATGGCCCATCTCTACACTTAATGATTTTTGCTTTTCAAAAATCTTTTTGCTAAATGACAATTGTACCCTTTGGTTTATCACCACAAATTCGGTTTCATGCAAACTTCATTTCCTACTTTAGTCTCCAAAATACTACAATGTGACACTTGGTACGAGCATACCCCTACAAGACATGTACTGTAGACTCTTCCTGACTGTGGTGTTACAGTTGATATTGAAAATTGTACTATAGTATACTCGAATTCTTATTTTTATTTTTCATGCTTAGAATCTTGGTTATTACATTTAGTGTCACGCTTTTATTATGGGTTATTAGAATGTATGTGAAGTTGATCAAGTTGAACCACGCTCGCTTGATTTTGGAAACCGTGAAAGAACTTTACAATCGCTTACGCAGTAGAACAAAGAGAAGCATAACACAAAATCTATACAAAGTGGATCAGCTAGTTTGGTGCGCCATAGTAGTTTTTATCAGTTTCAAGAATGATGACACACACTTTTTCAATTAAGGAAAGTGGGGGGGTGAAAGTACAAATCATGGAAACTTTAATTAGTTAAATGATAATAATAATAAATTTCTAGAATGGTTCAGGAAGCCTAGAAATTTAGATCTCTTGATGATCGGTGAAACCGACCACACTGCTAAATCTGCCTTCGAATTAGTGAACCGTAAAAAATTTCCTCGAATTCTAAGACAATTGAAATATTCTACAATTTTCTGGATGATAAATCACCAGTGATTTCAAGGATGAGATTTTTAATAAATATCAAAGTCGCAGAACGACTGGAAATGTTTCATTTAAAAGACAAGATTTGCGAGAGGAAGGAAATAAAACCCTACTCTATAACCTATAAGATTGCCTAAGTGATTATCGAATACTCATCATATTGGAATATTTTACCAAAAGTATTTATATGTAATTACCCCTCTTATTTCATGATATTGAAGAGCTCATCCTCCAGAAACTTCCACTATAAGCTTCCCAAGGACTACATGCCTTGCTAGACAAAGGAGATAAACCAAAATATTCAGATTCTCTAATCTTCTCGTTTCTAGATTAATCCTTAACAAATGATGTAATTCATCCTAGTAAAGTGATAACATTCAATACTTTTTCACAAATAAGAAGATTACAAATTATAAGATTAAGGGAGAGTATTTGATGGTCATAATGGGAACAAACTAATATAATGATTGATGCAGAGCTGGCTTCTAGTTATATTTCCTAAGTTTAACCTTTTATGTTAGATTTGTAAGACTGGAAGAACTCAAGCATTTATATTAATTTTTTATCGGTGAAGTAAATTTTGTGGAACAAAATTGCATCATTTTCATAAGATATTAAAACAATCAAGAAATAAAGTTAACATTAATGGTTAAGTATTAAGAAAATGATAATCGGTATCATGCTAGGTATGACTTTTTTTGAAACACCTGTAAACCTTGGGTAAATTATATATCCAAACATTTATTACTTACGCTTTAATCAACATCATATTACAATTTCAAACAGATCAGCTCCATTCTCTATCTACATACTCATTGGAATAACCTATCTTGATTACAAAGCTGAACCCTTTGCTGCCTATATTGATTCAATCCGGTCTATGTTTATCAAAAGCTGATTGTTTTCTTGCTAAATATCATACCGATTTACCTGCAATTCAAGGTGTGATCCCAAATCAGAATATCATAATTCCAAAAGGAATCAAACAACTCAGATTCTTACCGGGAGCAAATATATCGTTAAATTACCTTTCCTTTATTTTCATAATACCGGCTATGATATTCTTCTTGGTAATAATTTTCTTCAACTATTCCAAATTATTGTCCAAAACAATACTTCTTACTATTTTCGCTTTAAGACTCCCTGTAATCATTGGATCACTACTCCTCGCTTAAAACATGCATACGCTTGTAAACTTCCTATTCCCTTTGTACCTCGCAGTCAGTGTGGTGATTATCCTATCCCTCTCCCTGCACCACAAACTAATTTTTCCCATCCATTACTTAAACTTGAAACTCGATTACTTTACTCCCTTACTTTATGTGATCAGCTTAAAACTAAAATCACTCTATGTTGACAATCCTTTAAAGTTTTGGGATCATAATAAGATTTATGCAACCCTTGAATTAAAAGATCCAAATAAGATTATTAGAGTAAAACTAATGTGTCATAATGAATTAGATGTTAAAGAATTTCAAACTCAATTAAAAGAATTATATAAACTCCAACTAATTCGTCCATTCAAAAGCCCACATAGTAGCCTAGCATTTATGGTTACGAATAGAAATGAGATTAATAGAAATAAAGCACGAATGGTTGTTAACTATAAATAATTAAATGACAATACGATTTTTGATGGTTATTTCTTACCAAACAAAGAAACATTAATTCATAAAAAAAGAAATTGTAAATGGCACTCTACATTTGATCAGAATCAGATTCTATTAGATTAAAATGGCTGAAGATTCTAAAGCTTTAACTGCCTTTAGTACTTTCAAGGGCATTACGAATGGAACGTATTACCTTTTGGACTGAAAAAATGCTCCACAAATCTTTCGAAGAAAAATGGATACTATTTTTAGAGATTATGAATTTATCCATGTATATGTTGATGATATGTTAATTTCTTCATCAACTAAAGAACAACATTTAAAACATTTAAATACTTTTATAGATTTATGTCAAACCTTATGGTATTGAAGCCCTTGGAAAAAGAAAGCTATTATAGAGAAACAAAAATCGACTTTTTAGGATTAGTAATAGATTCGTATGAATAGAGTTAGAGAATCATATTTTTAGAAAAAGAATTAAAGATTTTCCAAAAATAACAAGAGATCGAAAAACAACTTCAAAGATTTTTGAGAATACTAAATTATGTCAAGGGGATTTCTATTATAAACTTAGCTAATCTTAGAAAACCCTTGTGACAACTAACTAGTGAAAAACATAAATTTGAGTTCACTAGAGAACATGAAGATCAAATTAGATTTATAAAATCTCAATGTATTAATCTACCAAAGTTAAAACTACCACTTGACAACGATGATTCGATTATAGAAACTGATTCTTCTAACAATACATGGGCAGTAGTACTGAAACGAATCCAAAATGATTCTGAAGAATTATGTAGGTATACTTCAGGAACTTTTACACCCACTGAAGAAATATATCATATTAATGAGAAAGAATTCTTAGTTGTTATCAAAGGATTAAAGAAATTTTCATATTTTCTGTTACCAAAAAGATTTTTGCTAAGGACTGATAATCCTCATGTTAAGGCATTTATAAAAAACAATCTACCATCTAAACCTGAATACAAACGACTTATTAGATGGAAAACGTATTGCTCTGAATATATATTTGATATTGAAATAATTCGTTCTCATAAAAATGTTTTTGCAGTTTTCCTAACCAGAGATGGCAAAAAAACCAAAGATTGATGAAGCAATTAAAGCTCAAAAAATGCCAAAAATTTTTTGACCAAATAATGATTATTTTTTATTGCCTAGATAGATTAGTCAAGTCTGAAAATGTTTTAGAAAAAGTGAAGTTAGATGTTAATAGCTTTATTACTGATTTTGAAAGACGTTTAAAAGATTTTACTAACCACATGAAATCGTTTCTTACAAATTTCGCATGAGCCGCATGAGCTCTCCCCGCATGAGCCGCATGAGCTTCAGCGGAGCCTTCCCGCATGAGCCGCATGAGCCTCCCGCATGAGCCAAGGCTGAGCCTCCCGCATGAGCTCTTCAGCTTGCTTCTACGAGCTCTTTTCTGGATGAAATGCATGAAGCCTCCCGCATGAGCTCTTCCCGCATGAGTCGCATGAGCCTCCGCATGAGCTCTTCGCATGAGATGCAGCTAAGCCTCCCATGGTCGCATGAGACTTTCTCCCGCATGAGCTGCATGAGCCTCTGCATGAGCCGCATGAGCCGACCTCCTTTGATCAAGTTCCTCGCCGGAGCTCAGCAGTGAACGAGCTCGGTTTGCAAGGCCAACTTCGGACGATCATAACTTTCGTCTCAAGTCCGTTTACGCGTCAGGACTCTACGGAAACTCCTTTGAGTCTAGAACTACAGATGGATCCGCCATAACCCGATTCATACAAAGGTTCAGTTTTCTGATACAAACAAAGTAGGTGCTCATTAGCTTCGTACGTCGCCTGCGCTTCATGGTGAAGCCAACTGATAACCATAACTCTCGGGTCCAAGTCCGTTTTTCTGTGTTCTTAGACTCTATGGAAAGCTCCTTGAGTCAAGAATCTGACCACATTCCTGTTGATGGCATTTAGTACTCAAATATAGTCGAGCCGACCTCTTCTTGCCTAGCTGACAGCCTTTGGCCGAGCTGACCTCGTCTAGGGAATGATCTCGGCAATGCCAACTTCGGATGACCACAACTTCCTCGTCCGAATTCCGTTTTGCGTGCTCTTGGACTCCATGGAAAGATCTATTAGTCTAGAATCTAACCATATGCCTGAAGATGGCATTTGGTGCTCACATAATTTATTAAAAAATTTATCATTGCACTAAGTGCACTAATTACTAGGAAAAAAAACAAAAAAGACCCCCGGAAATTTGGGGTGTCACATCTGCGCTAATACGGGACTATCCTTTTGTTAATTCTGACACCTTTACTTAAGAAGGATCTCATTTAAAAGAAAAAATTAAGCTAATGCCGGGCTACCAAAACTTATTTAATTAAAAAAGCAAAAATGATTAGAAAAGAAAATGTTCTGTGCTGTAAAGGAAATAATCTGATTACTGTCATAGGAGAGTTGAAAAAACCTTATGTACCAAAAAGAAATAAATTCAATAAAAAAATTCCCTAATAGATTTGGATTTAGACGAAGAAGATTTTTTGTCCGAAAAAGACCAGGGTATTTTAGGCGAAATTGAAATAACAATATTAGAAATTAACAATAGTAGAAGAACGTATTTATAGAAACAACCCAAAACAAGCAAAGGAAATGTAGATGTTATAGATTGCAACCATTAAGTATTGTGCTGTAATGAATGTCCTAATAAATTCAATTAAAAAGAAAAATTGAGATAGACATAGATAATGAAAAGCAGGATTTGACCAGAAGACTTAATTAAAGGTTAATAAGATATAAGATATAAATGATCTTCATTCGTAAGAGTCCATATATGAAACCAACCCCGAATCGAATCAAATTTATCCGAAGAAGATGAGTAATATTATTTGTAAGACCCCGACCATACCTATGAATAGTACCCTTGCTGATGAGTTAGGTATTTGACTGAAATAGCCAAAATGAACAGTAATTTTTAAAACAAGCCCTCGAAAGTAAAAATATGTCTATAATAATGTATTGAGTCCAAAGAAGTTAAAATGTAATAAAACTAATATGTTAAGGTGAAATAATTTTTCCTTAAAAAGGGGAAAACTATGAATTTGCCATAGAAAAATCTGAACTTTTCTGATCTCGATGACGGAACAAGATTTCATCAATGAATTTCGCCCAACGAGTTACCTAGTCAAATTCGTTAAATTTCGAGACAATGGATTTTCACTTAAATTCGAGGCGACGCATCTAGTCACTTCAAAATGAGGATTTTAGAAAATCCCAAAAATGTCAAAATATTTGAAGAATTTCATTGTGATAGATGAAACTAAAATCAGGACGAAATAAATTGTTTAGGAGCGAACGGAACTGAAGGCGTGTGACATCACACGACGGCCAATGGTCTCAATAATTATAACATCCTGTAATCTAAAGCCTCATTTCTTGTCTCAGCCAAACTCTTGGGTTGTGAGAGAGAGAGAGAGAGAGAGAGAGTGAGAGAGAGAAAAGCAATCTTCTCTCTCTCTCCCCCTCGTCTTTCTCTCCCTGCTTTCGATCTTACGGATTTCGTGGGTTGGATCTAGTTAGGTCAAGAATTAAATGACCACGCGACGAGGGCCATGATTATGGGTACCGTAACCCGCGTGATTCGCTAAGGTCCAAGGTTCGGGTTTTCACGAAAACTGAGAAAAGGTGGTGTCCCGTGAAATCACCCCATTTGAGATAGGGTTTTTCTCCTACACGGGTTAATTTCTGTCTAAGGGCATGTGTGTGTCCAAGGAGATGATGTCCATTTTTTTTTCTCCGACCCCATGATTGTATTTTTTCCATAACATGGCCTTCACTCATCCGAATTTAGTGATTAAAATTGCTACATAAACTAGACTGATAGGAGAACATTTATTCTTAAAATAGGTCTATCCAAATTCCGACCCATTTGGACTCAACAATTCATTCCAAGTAGAAATGTTCAAAGTGCTTTTCTGTTATGTTTTTGTGATTCACGATGTTAGTTCGCTACAACTCTCGTCATCACTCATCCGAATTGAGTCTTCAAATTGCTATGTAAACTAGGATCGATAGGAGAACATTTCTCCTTGAAATAGTTTATCCACCCACCCTATTTGGACTAAAAAAAATGCATTCAAACTGAGTTATGCTTCGTAGTTTTTCCGTTTTCAGGTTTTACGACTCCATGACTCCGTATTTCGCTATAACATGCCAGCAAGTACACATCCTGAATTGAGTGTCGAAATTTCTAAGTAAACTAGATTGATAGATAACATTTCTTCTTGAAATAGGTCACTGCAAATTCCAATCAATTGGACTCAGAATGCATTCAAAGGGGAGCTTAAGTGTCTTATTCTCGTCCCGTTTGAAAACCGAGTATCCTTGGGTTGTTAGATATATCTCGAGTTTCAAGTGATCTGGCTCAGTGATTCAATTGGAGAAGAACCCTAATCACCGTATCTAAAAATGAGTACAAATAAAAAAATGTCAGATTATGGATTAAGACCCCTGAAATCGGGTATCACAGACTGTTTCCAATGTAAATAGAGTAAATTGACCAATTTTGAATGAAAAGCCAAAGTTCTTCAGTCCGAACTCCGCTTTACGTGGTTCTTTGACTCTGCATGGAAAGCTCATTATTTGTAATTTAATAATATTCTTGTAGGAGTATACAGACGATCGTATCTACGTCTGAAAATTTATGTTTTGTATCAAGTGTGCAGTGTTGCTTGGTTATGTCGAAGGGAATAGCAAGGTTTTGGTATGACCATTTTTACAATGGTTATTGTATGGGGTAGTAATTGCTACTTAGCATACGAAAATCATGAGAATAAAATAGGTTGAGTTCAATTGATTTTAAATCAATTGGAAGTGATTAAATGTTTGTGCCTTGGAAATTATAAGATAGTTAATGGTTTAATTGAACATGATTAAGGTATGGGATGTTAATAGATTTTATGATAAGGTGACTAGAGATAGCTATGATAAAGGACAAGGGGTGGAGGTGGAAAGTTTTATTTGAAGGAGGAAAAAGGGCTTAAATAACTAAGGTGGCGGAAAATGTAAATGTTTATGAAAATATATATATATTAATGTTTACAAATGTATATGTTTTCATATCTATGTTATAATGTTCAAACGAAAAAAGAAATGTGGTTTTCTTAACATTAAATTATGTTGAGAAAATATGAAATGATTATGGTTTCCATAGTTTTATAAAGCGTGATTTATGGTTTCCATATGAAATGAAATGTTTATGAATGTATATTTTATACATACATGTTTCTATGAAAATGTTTGAATCCATGTTACCCTATGTTACGTAGATAAAGTTTTAAAGGAAAGTTGACTAAAGTACTTTACGCAAGGTACGGCACATGGAAAGGGTTAGGATTTTTTATAGGGAAGGGAAGAGGATGCATATTGCCATGCATGTGAAAAGGACAAAAGAAAGGCAATTCCATTTATCGAAGGTTCCTTTTAGGCCATCTGGATCGTAAAGACCTGCTTCCCCTCGTAGCTTCTTTTCATAGTCCAAACAAGTGGTTAACTAAAGAGAGGGCACGATTTCTGAGGTTCCTTTGGGGCTACTGATCATAAGACTGTTTCTGAGGTTCTTTCATGGACCAATGGTGTTAATGGTATGCGGGCTCCATTGATATGCGATTTGATTCAAAAAGGAAAAATAAAGTATATTGAAAAAGATATGTTGATACAATTGTTTTGCCACATTGTATTTATCTATATGAAAAGAAAAGCAAAGCAAATGTTTATGGAAAGGGATATGTTTATACAATTGTTTTACTACATTGTATTTGAACTATATCTCGAACATTATTTTTTATGAACTCGTACTCTCACTCGAGCTCCTTTAGCTCACTCCTTTTTCCAAATGTTTTATAAAACATTTTCGTGTGAAGTGAGACCACAGTACTTGGCATCTCCGCCAAGACACCGCTTCACGTGACGACCGCCTTTTTGAAAATGTATAGTTTTTATTGTAATTAACTACTTGTAGACCTTTATTTTGTAATGTATATAGGTTTTAAAATATTGTTTATATATCTATAGTGTCTTAAAATGAATTTCTAAAGTTTGATTTGAAATTGGTCGGTGGACTTGATGTCCCATTGTTGGATGTGGAGTAATTAAATTGTTTTATTACATGTGTTTTAAATGGTACATGTCCGAAAAACAAAGGAAACTCTACCGATTTTCTATAAAGGCTTAATGTTTAAAAAGAAAAAATTTGTCCCACCATGCTTCATTAGGATTTTAATGGAAAATAACTGTATAATGAGTTCGCTTCCACTCGATTCACTTTGAAAAGGTTTAAAACAAAATGAAAGGTTTTTTTTTTGAATCATGGAGGCCGAGGGTCCCCTCGAGTTAAGAAAAGGAACCTCGTAGGTTGGGTCCCTTCATTATTGATAACCAAGTAATCGAAAACTTAGGAGATTTTTCTTAGGAAATCTTATTTGATAGTCAGTTATTTAAAAAGATTAAAAGAGCTGACTATAGTATTACTCAACATTCTGGATTTCGTAGAAAGTTATTGGAAAAAATTGGATTAAAAAAAATATTATGTATTATGGACTTAGTTTAAAGGAAAAAGCTTTAAACATTGAAGCAACATCTAATAAGATTGAGATTCCATTATTAGAAAAAACTAATTCAGATCAAAAGAATTCAAAAAATAAATGAAAAGGACTGTATGTAAGATTGGATGGATTTAAATTGGTTCATACAAATGATTATGCTACCTTATAGGAATTACGATAGATTTAGCATTATTAGATAAGAGGATTATAATAAAAAGAAGCAATTTTAGGGATAATTAGAGGAAATCTTAAATATCAAAAGTTAATATTTAATATATTTCCAAAAATTGCTTATAATTTGGCAGATAGAGATTTTGATAGAACCCTAAGTCTGATTCAGGATTTTAGAAGACAAGATTTTATGAGAGAAGGAAATAAACCCTACTCTATAATCTATAAGATTGCCTATGCATTATCGAATACTCATCATATTGAATATTTAGCTTAAAAATATTATATAGATTTACCCTCCTGATCATGATATTGGAAGAGCTCCATCCTCCACACAAACTTCCACTTTAAGCTTCTAATACGATTTTGCAGACATAGATAAACAACAAAATATCTAGATTCTCGACCTTCGTCTGAGATTAACCTAATGCCAAATGATACCATCTTAGTAAAAGGATAACATTCATCACTTTTTCACAAAATAATAATAATACACACACTATTATTATTAAAAAAAGAAGGATAAAAGTCAAATGGGAAGGGAGAAGACCCATTGAGAAGGGCGGAAGAGAAAGGAAGATTTTTTTCTTCTTCGCTTCCCATTCACTAAAATCCGACCAGGTTTCGTCTTGTTGCATAAAGTTGATCCACGCAACTAGGGCTATTTAGCACCAAAATCTTAGCGTTTCGTCAAATTCTACGAGGTAGGGCATATTCCTACTTGTGTTATTTCTAGCCTAAATGCTAGGTAATGGCTTGAAATTTTCTTAGAGGGCCATGAGAGGCCATAAATTTAAGTCCAAAAATTTTTAGACCGAGTTTAGGAATTTTTAGGAATTTTCGGGGTCTCGTTTTTTGGACAAGCCGAAATGACTCGGGATCAAGTTAATCAGCTTCAGCAATTTTAAGATTGTTTTCGGACAGTCTGGACAAGATTTTCAGAAATATTTTCCGGTGTTCTTAGAATCTACGGAAGTCCCTTCAATCTAGAATCTAGCCATATGCCTGTGAATGCCATTTAGGGCCCACATAATTTTTGAAAATTTTAATTGTAACACCAAGTGTGTAAGTTGCTTGGTTGGGATGACTTTTTCGTGGTCTAAATACATTGAATGTAGCGTAGTGCGCAGGCGGGAAATCAAGTCTGCCTAATTATTATTGTAAATGTAAAAAAGTTGAGTGTTCTAAACTTTATTTTTCAATACTAGTGTATTGTTTATAAATCATTTTATGGTGGTATGTTATGATTTTAATTGTTAAACCATATTTAAAGTTTATGGTTTTGAATTGTTAAACCATATTTTAATCTTATGGTTTTGAATTGTTCATCCATATTTTAAGCTTATGGTTTTGATTGGTTAAACCATATTTTAAGCTTATGGTTTTGAATTGTTAAATCACATTTTAAGCTTATGGTTTTGATTGGTTAAACCATATTTTAAAACTTATTGTTTTGATTTGTTAAACCATATTTTAAAAAGCAAGCAAGCAAGAAAAATTATATTTTTATAAATCAAGCCTTAAGAAATCCCTTGTTTAAGCAAGCACACGGCCGTAGGAGCCCGCATCGTGCACTGTGAAAGTTTAGATGACATCTTACCAGAATTTTAAATTCCTTTCCTGGTCAGCAACCAGCTCATGCGCATTATGTCATATTAGAGGAGGACCGTGGCACGTATTTGGGTATATAGGGTTAGCGCGCTAGCCATTTATGTGCTGATGAAGCATTCCACCATATTTATCGGAATAGGTGATGTGGACACAAGGTCCTTCCATCGGCACGGTAGAGATAGGTTTCATGTTTCTAGGTGCCAACAAGCAAAGGCCTCAAGTGGTTGATCTTTATTTTTTTAAGCCGCTATACAGCTTAAATCCACCACCGATAAGCAAGCGCTTATAAAAGTTTTATAAACTTTTATAGAAAAGGTGTATACATAAAAATTTGAAACTTTATAGCAAAGCAAGCAAGCATTTTATGAAAAGTTTTAGAAACTTTATAGCAAAAAGCGCTATGAGTGCTTTAGAAACCTTTTGGCTGTGCCAGCAAGGTTTTCTGAAATGACAGAAACATAGTTTACAATTTTGAGATGTTTTTAGAAAGGCAATTTATAAAGCATACATTCACCAAATTGGCTGAGTCTATTATTTTCATGTTTTAAAATTATCTTTTTGTGTGAATAGGTACTGGACGTTGGGACATACTGTCCTCCCTCGACTACTAGTTATATGTGTCATATTTACCCACTATTGTATTTATTTGTAAGAAAATACTTTGAACTTGTAAAGTTGTGCATATGTAATGCATAGTGTGTTTTATGAAAATGCGATGAGCCTGAGGCTCTTTTGAAGAAGTGTTGTTGGTTGCCATATTTTGGAAGTGTAAATTGTATTTACAGGTTTTGGGACATGTCCTATATGCAGCTGTTATGCTGGCGAACTTTTATAAAATCACAAGTTTAGAAAAGAAAAGTTTTTATATGAGTTTTTAGCGAGCAACATGGCTTAGCTTCACAGGATTCTCTAGTCGTTGGATGTATCGGTTGGGGGTTTCCATGGGGTTGCCGCATTATCACCTCGCCAGTAGGGTGCCAAGTTGGTATCGGGAGTTGTGGTCTTAGAAAACCCGTGTTATTAAGCGGTAGTTTCTTTTTTATTATACACTATTTTACACTAATGGCAACTATGGATTTTCTAATACACAAGATACTACATTTTAAGTTTCTCAAAGTGAACAAACTTGATTTTAATAAAGTATTATATCAGAGGACGCCGAGGTCGTCCCAGGGAAAGCCATTCAAAATCATTCGAGCATACCATAGCACCTGGCTATAGTTTGGGGCACTCAGCTGGTCTCCTTCCACCATCCCCATGAACCCGCCCTCCAACTACAGTCAGTTAGATTCATCCCACACCCGAGGTGGCACAGATTGTTCAGATAGTGGCTATAGCAACTCCTCAGCAGCTGCAGCCTCAGCCACCTTTTCCACAACCCTAGAGGTTCCTAAAGAGCCTAGAAGGTCTATATGAGAGCACGTGCTAGCGCTGGCCATATGACTAAAGTGGAGATCTAGAAACCCACCATTAGTGGTCGTATGAGCTTTTCAGCAGAGATCCAGTTATTCTTAAAGAGTAGTCGGAGATAGTAGACTTATGATTGGGGGACAGGAGTTCCAAGCGGATCTTGTGGCCCTAGATATGAGGGATTTTGATGTGGTTCTTGACATGAATTGGTTGTCTTGCCATAGGGCCACATTAGATTGTTATAAAAATGAAATAAAGTTGCATATGCCAAGGAAATTGGAGGTAAAGTTTAGGGGAATATGTAGAGAGTTATCAGAGTTACATCTCCCAATATGATCTTCACTATGGCAAATAAGTAGAGGATGCCTGTATGGTTGTGAGGGTTATCTAGC
>JAEQBH010004008.1:0-224987 GCA_016808115.1 Tetrastigma voinierianum | reverse complement strand
GATATGATTTTGAATAATTGAGGGATTTTTAAAGGGCATCCTGCATCTTGCCTCGATCCCACCCGGGTCGGGTCGTAAGGGGTCCCACGCCTAATTTTGTATAAACACCTGAATATCAACATCTATTTTGTAAATCATTTTGAAAAGGCTTCGGATGCCTACATTGTAAATGGATTTTGTTAAATAAATGTTTACTGGCTTGCCCACTTCGTAATCGCCCGCAAAGATATGATTTTATAATTTTGAGTGATTTTAGTGGCATCCCGACCAAGTTCGATCCGCCTGCCGGTAGGGCTTCGTAAGGGGCGTCACACATATATTAAGTTTATCCGACGTTTCAAATTTCTTAAATGGCAAGCTTAGGCAAGGGCTGAATCGTTGATCGGGTTATGCTTCCATGTGGCTAATGGATGGTTTCGATCCGGCTTTGTCGCCAAACGCTCTTTGTGATAATGATGGCGCTCTTTGATTTAGCGCCTCAAGCCACCACTATTTCTCATATCTTTAGAAACATTCCTTGTATTGCATTCTTCCCATTCGAAATCGCGATTATTCTCCCGTGAGTTTGGAAGTGTGCCTGATTAGCGCCGAGCTGCTTTTGGTGCTTTCTGTCGTCTTGTCTCCCTAGGGGTCGTTTTCCTTGTTTGCGCATCTTTCTTTCTTCTTCTACCGCTTTCCCTTGTTTGAATTTTGAGCTTTCAGCCAGTAGGCGTGCTTGGTTGGAGTTCCGTTTCTTTTCATTGTTTCGGCGTTCTCCTTTCCATCACTTGACCCATGCGCTTCCTCCACCTTCTTGTCCCTGAGGCCCGGCACATAGAGGGAAGCAATGTCGAGGAGTCCCGTGCTCTGGGACGAACCGGAGGAGGATCTCGGTAGTTCCGTCGCCGTGGTTACCAAGGTCCTCTAGTCGGTTATCTTCTCCTCCGCTGTGCAAGGGGCAGCATTAGCGAGATCAGGTATCCTTGTGGCTCCGGTCATTTCAGGGTTAAGCCGCGGAGGTACGGAGCCGTGGCCCTAGCCTGGTCGAGCCTCGCACGCTAAAACCGGCGGTCCTAACTGTGTCCATTCCTCTCACAAGTCTCTATGTGGTGTCCGCTCCTGATGGTTTGCTTCTTTGAGGCGGCCTTGAGAATCTGCCCTTCCACTTCCCTTTGCACCCCTTCATCAAAAGCGTTTTGCTTAAGACTTTAATGTGTGCCCATCCCAAATCTCTCCTAATTTTTGTGTGTCTCTGGGTCCGCCTGGTTTTTTCAAATGATAAGTGGCTTAGGGTCCTTAGTATTGCTATGTCGTTTTATCCTTCGTGAAAGAGGTCTTGAAGGCTTTGTAGATACTGCAAGTGTAATACCACCGTATCTATCATTTTCGAAATTCCTTCTTCCCATAGGCATCGTAGTAGTTGTTCATTTCTGCTGGGTCAAACATTGGGAATACAACCCTACCTACCAAGAAGATACGTTAAATTTAACAGCATGGATTGCCCCGAGAACCTCAAGCCATCTATGCTAGTAGGGGTCAATTTTCATAGGTCATGTTATGTTTTGACTTTTGCTTTGTCATACATCAAATCATTTCACCTTTACTCCCGATACAGAAGTAAAGCTTAATCGGGTGTCGCCTGAGCTATTCCGATCTGATCAGGTCGGACATTTTTGGCCCTTTGGGTGTGAGTCCTTCTTGTTCCCCTTGTTCGAGGTCTCCTCCGCTCCTTACTATGGAAACTCCTCGGGGCTTGGTCGCTGGGGCCAACTCCTGGGAGGTCTCAAGCCCGTGTCGAGTCGCTGGCGAAGAAGAGGAGAAGCATAAAGCGCAAGGCTCAGGATCCTCCTGAGAGAAGCCTCTCGGCCTGGGGTAAGGCCCCGAAGCTAGGAGTATCTGTTCCACGTTTGCTTGTCAAGGAGCAGGGATCGCACGCCCAAGTTCGGTGGAAAGTGTGAGTCAGCTCTTTCGCAGGTGCTCGAGGAGGCGGTGCCCGCCGCTGTCCTCCGTCAGGAGCCAAGGGTTCTTCGAGAAGGGCTGCCGAGCCTCCTTTGAAAGTTCTTCCTATCTCTATCTAGAGCCCTTCGGCGCAAAACGCCACGCCTTCCCCTCCGATACGGGGAGATGTGGGAAACGCATCGCTTGAGTCAAGTGTGGGCAAGGACTCATTGCCACCAATGCGAGCCTCGCCACCGGGACTCCGCAAGCCGCTCATCCTTCCGACTCGATCTCAAGAAGGTGGAAGCCCTCAGACGCCAGAGTGAGGCTCCGCCCCATCACCCAGTGGAACTGCTCCTGCATGTCCAAGCGCCTTCTTTATCCATCTCGTCAGTTGCAGTTAATGTTATATGCTAGCTAATTTCTTCTGCTCCTCGCAGACTAGCCACTTTATATAAAAGGACCGAGAGGAGGGCTGGGGCTCACCCCGAGAGCTCCCCTAAGGCACGAAAGCATATAAAAGCTAAAGTTGCCTCTGACCTCCGAGAGGCCCGAGCTACGAGCTCGGATACAAAGCTTCTCGACCGAGAATGTCACGCGTATAAATCCGACTGAAGACACCTCGACTGCAAAGGCAAGAGCCGAAGACAGAAAAGAAGGCCACAGAGGGCCTAAGGGTTGTCGAGGGATGACCAGGTGGTTACAAGAGTTTCAGCCGCGTGGGAGGAGTTATGCACCAAAGCAAATATATTGATCGGGCTCCGCCGAGGCTTCAAGCCGAGAGCCTCAGAGCACTCGGGCCGAGGAGGCGCCAGCCACGGGGACCTCCAGGCGGAGGCTATGGTCAGCCATAGGGATGGAGTAATAGCGTAGTCAAGGATGAGGCTCGCAGACCTTATGGCCTCCTGGATGGCTTGCTTCCAAAGCAGAAATAAGCCAAGGCTTTTCCGGCTCGACTTCAATTTTCTAGTTCCCGATCCCGATGAAGAGTGAGGAGGAAGAATCAAGCTCGGTGGATGAGGCGGATCCCCGGCGGTCCCCTCTATCATCCCCAGCTATGTCTCTTCGTGCCGAGGCTCACGAGGCCAGCTCCCTCCTTGTTCACCTGGGCTCGCCTCTCCCGACTCTGGGTACCCACCGGAGGCTCGGCATCGCGCAGGCCGCCGTAGCTCCCCCAAACATTTAGGCCCCTTTGTATAATCTTTACTCATTTCTCAGCTAACTTCGAGCTCTAAGCCTTAGACACCGTAATGCCACATTAGTTTTATATTCTATGATATTCGCCCTTCTAAATTCTTGGTTTCTCGCTTTTATGACCGTGTAAGGGAGGTTTCTCGTCACCCCGGCACCTTTAAATGGCATGGTTCTTACCGAAGCTATGCGGTCCTCGACAGCCGAAGCATCGTGCTTCTCATCAAACCCAGCTATGTGGTTCCTTTGAAACCTGAGCCGCACGACTCCTTTGAAGTCGAGCTACACACTTCGGAAACTGCTTACGTGGCTTCTTGAAACCGAGCTACGAGGCTCCTTAGTCGCCGGGCTCTTCTTCGGGCTCGCCGTTCTTGAAGAACTCGAGCTACATGGCCCTTTGAAACCTGAAACGTAAGACTCATTAATCAGCTGACGTGGGCTCCCCTGAATGAGCTACAAGGCTCTTGAAAAACTGCTTCCAAGGCTTGTTTGAAATTGAGCTACTGTGCGGGTTCTTCCTCGAAACCGAGCTACAAGGGTTTTTGAAACCCGACGCAAGGCTCAAGCTTCAAACCCGAGTTATGCGGCCTGATGCCCAAACCGAGCCACAAGGCCCTTGAAACTCGGAAATGCAAGACTCATTTGAAACTTGGGCCACGTGGCTCTTCTCGAGATCGAAATGCCACAAGGCTCTTTGAAACCGAGTCGCAAGGCTGCTTGAAACTCGAGCTATGTGGCTCTTGCCTTCCTTCCTTTCGGGAAAGCGCCGTGATTTAAATGCGTGCATCCATGGAGAATTGAAACAGGGATCACAAGTGGGCTCTCCCAAGCTACGATAAAAGCCTCTTTATGAACACTTTCTTTGAAGGTCCGTGGTTATACTCCACTCTCCACCTTCTTCTCTCTTTTGACAATGCTCTGAGTGTCAAGCCTCAAAACCCACCCTAGTAAGTATGATCAAGCCAATTCACACCCCTGCCTTCACCAAGGTTTGAAGTGTGAAACGACACTAACCTTCCTTGTAACTAGATTTTTGTCCAATTACCAATACATGTTTAAATGCGCAATTTTCTAAATTCATAAATTCTCCAAATTCAAAATTTCATGCCGACAAAAATTCCTTCTAAATATCCAAATCTCAATTATGCATGTCATATAAAGTCAAGCTCGTAATATAACAATATTTGGGATCTCCCAAATCCAACTTTGTATTAATATAAAAACGAATGTTATCATCCAAGTGACTTTCTCAATTAGCTTTCAAAACCCAACATTATTAGTTCAACATGATCCAACATAAAGTTCTAATCAAATCCTAATGATGACGAATCCCGAACCTAGCCATCACTCCTCACGGAAACTAAAAGTACCTGAAAATATGTTAACGAATGAGAGTGAGCTTAAAAGCTCAATAAGAAATACTAATACATTTCTTCATGGAACAAAAAAGTTTTAATCATATAACAAATAGAGATGTTTTTCATCAAACTTTGTATTCAAAAATAAGTCAGAAATACTTAACAAATTTATCAAAACATTCTTCACATCCATTCTCAAATTAGTTTCATGTGTCAAATGTGATCCAAACAATTTCATATCAAATTTCGATTCAAACACTTTCATATCAAGTCCAAAATAAAATACATTTCAAATATGTTTTTCTCTGGTCATCAAATATCAAATGGTGCCTAGTCATGTGGGGCTTTCAAATGGGTGGCTAGCCGCAAATTGTTCCTTTTAAGGTAGATGGAACCAAACACTACTAGCATCTAGTAACCTTCTAATCAAAACCCCTGTAGGTCAGTTCAAATGAATTACATTCACTCATTAAGGAATGTAAATGTCAACTATTATCTCGCTGACAGTGGCCGAATCCAACTCAGTCAAATATTTCATTCAAAATTTCAAATTACAAAACATCATATTTCCACATTTTCTTTCGTAAACAAAACAATTCTCAAAAGTACAATCATACAAAACTACTTTTTTGATCCATAGATAATCAAATAAATAAAGAAGTAAAACTTTTCATAAACCAAGATTATATATAATTCAATTAAAACAATTTTCATCCTCAAATGAAGTAAAAACAAACAATTTTATTTTTAAAGATCTGCATTCATATCCCTTACCTCAAAGGAGTACTTAAAATCTTTGAAAGAGCTAATCCGAAGAATTTCACCTCAATAAAATATTTCTCCTAAAATAATAAGGAAGAAACAATCATCATTACTTATTTATTCTTAAAACTTTCATAATTTGATATTCTTAACAATGATGGTTATTTTAAATTTTTTAATCCATAATAATAAAAGTTAATGTGTTTCTAAATATTTTATAAAATTTTGGTGGGATTTATAAAGTTTATTCTATCAACATGAGGTGAGCCCAAGCGGTCCCTGACGTTGCCTCGTCCTTCGAGATCGTTCTCTGCCTCTCCGGGCCCCTCCTCGTGGGGATCTATCCCCTGCCTCCCTCGTCCCGGGCCCCCGCCCCCGCTTTCACCCTTTTCTCCTTTTGGCGCGGAACACCTTCCGCTTAGATAGAAGGGCTTCTCGCCGCTGATGTATTTTCCTCTCGCTTGGCGAGCACCTCGCCCATGCTTGCTCGAGGTTTTGGGATGGAAACATCAGCCTTTCGACCGCACGCTTAGCCCTGGATGAAAGCCAGCGGCAAACTTCCTTATCCGGGATGTCTACCCTTAATGACTCGCGTTAAACTCGACATAGAACCCCGTTCTTTACGGGCCTCGCGATGGTCGCCAGCGATAGCTCACCTTCTTGTACGTCCGAGCCCGGCGAAAGTGGGAGACGAACGTGATGGATACCTCGGCGACGATTGACGATGGCGTGAGTCCGTTGGAACCGTGCTAAAAGCCGCCTTTAACGTGATGGCGAAGGCTTTGCATCTAACGGGGTCCTGGTATCCGTGTAGCTCCATTTGATTCTTGTAGGTATAGAGGTGGTCTACAAGATCTTTCGTTCCATCGAACGTTTCAATCTGAGGCATTCTGAACTTTGATGGGAGAGAGAAGTGTAGTACCCCGGCCATGAACGAGGATTCTATTTGCTACATCAAAGCATCCATGGAGACTGGAGCTCGTCCTCTCACAATTTCCTTCATATGGCTGAGCTCTTGTTGGATGTCCCGGAAGCGCTACTCCCATGATCGTTCCCTATCTCCCCGTCGATAAAGGATGGGTCCATTACCCTCTGCTTGTTCCTGTACTGTGTATTCCCTCATTGCGATCCTCCAAGGGGGGTTTATGTGGACTTCACGCTCCTTGGCTCGCCTTAGCTTCTCCTTCTCCGTCGGTCCCGAGGAGCGTCGCGAGGTTGAGTATTCCTTCCTCCCGCGGTCGCCGCATTTGTCCGTGAGTTCTCCAGCCTCCCGCCAGTTTAGCTGGTGAGACTCCGAAAGTGCCTCCATCCTCGCTAGTATCGTCCGCAGAGTTTCGAGATCGGGTCCCAGGGGCCGGTCGGGCATTCAGGGTCCCGCCCCGCTGGGTCTCGCGCCCTGTGGGGTCGGCGCGGACTCCCCGCCCTCACGCTCCGGCCGATACCATCACCACCGAAATCTCGGGCCATTTGTAAAGGAATAGTTGTTCCCTCAGACGACGCCAAACCGATGGTGCTTTTTCTATTGATACTGGGCTAGAGCTTCGTCGAGGCACTGGGCCGGTCAGTTGGATCGAATCTTCGTACAACCTGCAACCTGCACTGAAAGGGTGATTCGACGGGGTGTGCCGCTGTCGCCTCCAATGGCTAAGCGGCTTTTCTATGAGAAGGAAATAATTCAATTGTTTTTGATGCTATTATCTGCATCTTTTGTGGTAGAATGGGCTCCAGATTTATAAGTGGGAAATAGTGGTTACTCCTGTTGGGATGGTGATACGGTATCTCTCCCATTGGGTGGAGAGTTTCCTTTTCCTTATCATAGACCGTCTCTTAAGGGATAATGGAAGAGCCATGATCATGTAAGATCCTTCTTTCCTAATCCGTGGAGCGCGGATCATGGAGACTGCGCACTTTTCCTTTTACACGAGTTTTTTGGGCCGCCTATATCACTTGATTACCTGGTAGGGTGGTTTCAATTCTGGGCTTGGGCCCGTGTACTTTGGCATGGGCAGCATCTCATTATGGGCTGAGCTTCTTTATTGAGTATGTGCCCCAACTCCCTTCCTAAGGCAGAGGTTTGGGCTTGCGCCCTGGGCTTGCGCTCTAGGCCTGTGCATATATTGTTTTCTACCCTTTCAATATCGACGATATTTTGCATCAAAAAATCACACATGCGCGCGTGTGTGTCATAACGTAAACTTGCCGATGAGAGTCGGTCCGATACCGATATATTATACGATATATCGGTCTGATATCGATATATTCAGCAATTTATCGTCGATATTACTGATTTTTTTTTTCGATTTTTCCCTTAAACGATTATCGATTGCCGATATCATATCGCCCCTTACCGATATATCGACAATATATCAACCGGTATATCGGATATTTTAAACCCTGATAGTAACTCGCCTTTGAGCCACAATTATTTCTTGTGAGTTGACTTCTCTCTCTCTTGTTATAATGATCAATCCCTTTTGAACAAAAATAGTCAAAAGTAAGAACTCTAAATTAACTATTTAAAAATAAAAATTTATCTTCCATTTGAATATTTTTCTAAGTTTTTATTGGTTTAAAATTAAAATAGAAAATATTGAATCAAATCTGATTTTTTTCCTTTTTAAGTATTTTCCATCTACCTAATGATTTATTGAAATTACAAGGGTAATTTTTCTTTTTTTTAATCAACTGGAGGGGGCTACCCCGAACAACAAAAGGCTAGCCTTCTACACGAACTCTTCTTCTCTAGCAAGGACCCATTTGGTCTTGCAGTAAGATCTTCCCATGCTTTCATATAAGGGTTCCTAATCTTAACTTTCTTGTATTCGAGATCAAGCGACATCTTTGCAAGATAGTCTGTAGCATGGTTTCCTTGTGGACGTGGTGAACACTTTCTGTCCATTGTCTTTGAAGCAACATTTTGCATTCTAGAACCTAATTGGAATGGTAGTTTGGCCCTGTTTGTGATGCTGTTACCCAGTTTTTAACCATCAAAGAGTCAAGTTCCACTCTAAGTCTTTTCATTCCCTTGTTCCATGCATGTTTGAGGCCATGCACGAAAGCCCAAAGCTCTGCCTTGTAGAAGTCTATTAAGAGCTTTAGAACATAAGAAGAGATCTTTGAGAGAGAGAGCTCTTCAGAACTAAGCAACATAATGCCAAGAACTGAAGGGGAACAAACTATATTAATACCCAAAAGAATACAAGAGTGCAAGGCCCGTGGATCGACAGTGCCCAAAGTGCTATTTCGACCTTATTTCCTCGTATAGGTTTTGGAGGCTTTTTTGCGCACTAATCATGTCAATTATGCCAATTGAAGTGTTCAGTTCTTAGTATCACTATGCCGTTTGAGGTTATTTTTGGTTGTTTTGCAGGTTGCCAAGTGGCACTGAGAGTTCAATATCGAGACATATGCTAAACCATGAAGATTGAACCCATTCATCGGCCATCAAACATACCAAAAATCAAAGAAAGAATGAAGGCAAGGTGATAAAAGTTGGTGCAGTATAGGAGCAGAGGGCTGGCTGAAGGAAGATCAAGAATTCCAGGAATTTCGCTAAGATTTGAGAAAATTTCTACTGGATCGCGAAAATTTCGCTGATCAAGGCACTCACAACTCATAAATAAAATTTAATCCCAGCTTTAAATTGCGGAATTTTCGCTGTAATCTATGATTTCGCCTATTAATCGCTCCTAGCTAAAAACTGGGGCCATGAGTCACCTAAAAAATTTCACAGCTAGCCAAATTTCGCTTAGCTATAAATTGCCAATGCCTCAGCTTAAATTTTCTGATTTCGCTATCTCTGCGATTTTGCTACTCAGCGAAATTTTCGTGCTCTAGCGAAAATTGTTCCGCCTTGTCATCCTTTTGTACTAATGCAAACCGACTTCATTTTGGTGTATTACTCCTTGTCCTTTATTTTAGCTAAAATGTTAGGCTTTATTGTAGTTTCACATAAAATGGGTGGTCATATAAACCCCCATAGTTTTTGTAACAAAAAGAGAGAAAATTGGAGAGAAGAAATCGTGTGGCACAATTTTTATTTCATGTAAATATCTCGCAGCCTTCGGCTTAGGTTTGTTTTTCTCTCTCTTCTCTCTCTCTCTTTCTCTCATTTTTCTAGGGTCGCCAAACACCCCTCTTGAGGATGGCAACCTCAAGAGATGCTCGCGTTTCCTTTCTTTGAAGATAAGGAAGCTAGCTTGGTCATGCGCTTACAGTTGTCCTCATGTGTCAATGCTACTGTATTGTATTTATGGCTCCCATCTTCTCAAACTAGGGGGTTGAATATCATTTAATGTCATTAATTTGGCTAATACTTACCATGCTTTAGATACAAAGGTATACTTATTGCTAGATGCACTGTGGTTTTTTAGGATGGTCTTTACGAGCCACCTAAATGATGTTGAATGCTGTAATTTCAAACTAAAAGTGGCTATAGATGCATGTTTCCCGTGGTTGACTCAAATAGGGAGGGTTTCGTGGTTAGGTTTGCTAGTTAAACAAAGATCCCAAGTATGGCTCTCGACTATAGGTTGCTTGTCATAATGTAGGATAAAACCCGAGGACAATTTGTTTGCCCTATGTTATTAAGTTAGTGACTCCATCTTTCAAAGTTACCTTTCACACATCACTTTCGCCTTTACAGCTTATTAAATTTTTCAAACTACCATTAATCGCTTTTGAAACAAACTAAAATCCAAATAGAAAGCCTCCTTACCTTTTCACACTTATGCAAATCATTCTCTAGGATTAAACCCATCCCCGTGTTCGACTTAGATCGCATCAAGCAAAGAGTCAATTTCACGGGCAAGAAGAGGAACTTAGATAAGTAAATTCTTGTTGATTCCGGGCTTTCAACCTACCGTGGTAACGGTAATCGACCAAAAAATGTAATGCAAATAAACACAACAAACATGTAACAAATCCCTCGAAAATATGAAAATAATTGCTTTTAAGTAGGTTCTTTTACAGCTCCCCACAAGAGAAATGGAGAAGGAAATCCATAAAGCTTGGTTCTTTAAGGTAGAGAAAACGCATGGTTGGAAGAGTTTTAAGTACATCAACTACTTGATCTTAGAGTAGAATTACATCGCACATCAAGAGTGCCAAATAACAAGTTGTTCACGCGACAAAATGATAACTTCACTTCTATGCTCGAAACCACAAAGACCAGTTACAAGCCATAGCAACAACACTTTGATTATCAACCCAAAAAAATGTGGCAGCCGAGGTATAAGACCTGAAGTTCACTCGAGTAGAGACCGAGCAAAATAAGCTTATCGTAGCAAGGGCAAAGATAGTAACTTACTCTCCTAGTCTGATCAGATCACCCCCATGTTTTGGTTATCACAATGAGCCTACTTCCAAGGTAAACAAATACAATTCATCAGACCTTCTTGTATCGTGGCAACTCATTTAATCAACATCATAGTATGCTTCTAAACTCAAGTGCAAGGAAGGAGTAAGGACCAAACCATGAGTGAGAGTACCCTTTAAATAGCGAAGAAGATGCTTACAAGCCTACCAATGAAACATGAGTTTTATTACGTGCATAAATTGATCAAGTGGCGATTGATAATAAAATCCACATCCGGTCTAGTGAGGGTAAGATATTGGAGTGCTCCAATGGTACTCCGGTAGAGGGAAACATCTTCAAACGGAGCACTATTAAAAAGAGCAAGTTTAGGCAACACCTTGGTAGGGGATTTGGAGGGCTTAACACCATCCATATTAGTTTTGAGGACCAAATCATAATGTATTTAGATCGAAAGTAAGCATTTTCTAGAAAAAGCTGTAGTTGTACAATGAACCTCAATGCTAAGAAATAATGAACATCACCCAAATCTCTTAGGGCAAAAACAACATTAAGATCATATATGAGTTTATAAATAAGGAGCTGATTGGGTCTAGTGACCAATATATCATCTACATAGACCAATAACAAAAGCAAAGAGTCACCCCTACCAAAAATGAACAAAGAAGTGTTAGCCTTTGCATTAACAAAACCCCATTTCATGCCAAACCTATTATTTCCACTCCAAGCAGCCCTGAGCCCGCGAAGGGCCAAAAGGGCTTTATGAAGCTTACAAACGTGAGTAGGAAAAATTGGATTAACAAAACCCTTTGGTTGTGCCATATATACAACCTCAGAGAGATCTTTATTGAGAAAGACATTGATGACATCCAAGCAGCTTGATCGATCGCCGGAAAAGGGCAAGAGGAAAACCAAATTCCTAATCAGAACATGCTTAATAATTGGATTGAATGTTTTAGAGTAGTTTATAGATTGGGCTTGCAAAAACTCGCAAACAACCACTGAATTTTTACACTTATCAAGAGACCCATAAACTTTTAGCTTAAAGACCCTTTTGTTGGTAACAATAGTCATATGTGGGTCAAAAGAAACCAAGGTCCATGTATTTGTTTTTTGCAAGGCATCAAATTCAACTTGCATAGACTGAAGCCAAGTGGGATCTTGAAGAGAGTATTTGATCGCACTTTAGCCCATAAGGAAAGAGAGTGTAACAGTGAGGATGTGCTTAGTAGCTGATATAGCCTTTGGTTTAAAAATATTTTCCTGAAATTGTGCCAGTCATGGATGAATATTAGAGAGAGAGAATGAGATATAGGCGTGAAATTGTGGGACTTGGTGGACCCGTAGTAGGAGTGGGAGCGGGTGATCATAACATAAAGAGGGAAGAAGAGTTGAAAAAATGAGGAAAAAGTTTGAGTAGATGTAATAAGGAAAGTGGTTGTGATAGAAGGCAAGGAAGAGCTAGCGAGGAAGAGGAAACATGTTTTGAATTGGTAGAAAATCCAAAAGGATGAAATGACATTCCTAAATAAAAAATACGCCTTTGTAGCTGGTTACACAAATAGATTTTGTAAGCTAAAGAATAACCAATAAACAAACACATTTCAGAACAAAAATTCAGCTTGTGAGAGAAATAAAGGCGAAGATGAGGAAAGCAAGCACATCTAAAAGGTTAAAGAAAGAGATATTTAGACTTTTTTGAGAAAAGTTTATGAAAAGGAGAGAGACCACCAAGAATAGAGGATGGTAGTCTATTAATAAGAAAAACCGCAGTATGAAAGTCATGCCACCAAAATTCAAAATGGCAAACCAAATTTCGAGCAAGAAATAATATGATTTGCAGTTACCAGCCCAACCATGTCGTTGATGAGTGTGAGGGACATGGATGTCAAAAAAGAATACCATTTTAATAAAGAAAGCCAACAAAAAGGAACGATATTCACTTCACCCCAATTCTGATTGAACATTTTTAATAGAGGCTCTAAGTTGAAGCTCAACCATAGTTTTAAATTGAAGAAAAACACCAAAGGCTTGATCCATAGTCTTTAAAGAATAAATTCGAGTATAACAACTGAAATCATCAATGAAGTGGATGTAATAACGGAAACCATCTTTGGAAAGTTCATGAGAGGGACCCCATAGGTCAATATGAATTAATTCAAGAGGAGCAGAAGCATGGGCAATGGACAGGGGAAATGGTTGCGAGTGACTTTTTCCATAAACAGAAGCTTCACAAAAGGAGAGATTCTTGGTTGAATAGGAAACTTCAAGTTGATGAAGCATAGAGTTTAAAACCCTTAAATTGGGATGTCCCAACTTGAGATGCCAAACATTAATGTCATTCAAAATTAAACTTTGCTTCAAAGCAATGATATAACATAAAGACTTGTCGAATGGGGGGATAATTGAGCAACAGATACTACCTTTACTAAGAACACACACTTGTAAAAGGAGAACTTCTGGAAGTGAAAGATACAACATTATTTAAATCTATAATTAGAGGAGGACCTAACATTCAAGCAGAATTATGTAAGAATTACTTGAGGTCGGGCCAAGTATCAGAAGAGCACCGGGTCAAGGTTGAGGGATCAAAAGACTGCAAGAGATATAAGCCATCCTTAAGAATGCCCTTGAGGGATCACCTGCCTACCATCTTGTCCCAACAAAACAACAAGAAGGGATGAAACTCATGAAGACATGATTATCCTGGTTAATTGAAAACGCTTAATTAAGTTCTTCTATATAGTAGGCACTTGAAAAAGAGTCTCGAGTCTTAAAGGATGATTATATGTGGAAAGAACAAGGGAACTAACACTATGAATAGAAAGTTTCACATTATCGACCATGAGAGACCGGTACTGTAATAGGATGAAAGCATCAGAGATGGATTCAAAATTAGATAACATGATGAGGCGCCCAGAACATACCAAACAAGAGTCCGTACACCCTAAAATCCGACAGGTATTACCATAAGTCGGTTCATAGTTAACAACAGAGGCATCTCAGTCATAAAATATGCAAAGAGGGTGGTGAAGTTGGGGTTTGAAAAGATTGATCAAACCGATAATGGAAAACCGCTGCCAAATGACTAACACAGGTACATACTTGACATATTATCTTTAATGGAGGATTTCCACAATCAAAAGAAAGCTTCCTGAAGAACCAGAACCATGACTTGAGATATTATTGTTGCAAAGCTCCGCAGTTGAAGATCTAGAGAAATCAAAATTGTAGGAAGGGAAGAATGGCCTTAAATTAGGGCGGAAGTAAGATTCCGAAGTCATGGATAAATTAGAGATGGTTAAATAGCATTCAAGACGACTCAGCGTGTCATAGATCGAGCCCCAAACGAGAGAAGTTAAGGAACGAGAAGCTGGCAAAGGTAACCACATAATCATACTCAAGGCCAAGACCATGAAGAAGATACATAATCAAATTAGAATCCATGAGAGGATCCCTAGGGATGGCCAGGTTCTTGATCTGGTCGCAATAGTCAGAAATCGAGGCATTGCCCTTAGAAGAACATTGTAGCTGAGACTCGATCTGAAGCAAATGAGGAAGTGATCGACTAGAAAAATCGCCGTTTCCAAAGCTTCATAGAGTTGCAGCAGGAAGTGAGAGTGGCCATGGCAAAGTAGCGATCGGATTGACATTGATTTGCGTACTAAGGTATCGCTGATTCAATGCCCGCTAGTGGCAAATCGAAAGTGTCTCGAATCAACAAAATTTATAAAACCTAATAATCTTTATACTCACCGTAGCATAGCTAATGCAAGATAGCTGTGTTCTAGGGTTTGAACTCGTGTGGATGGTTTTCTTCAGACAAAATGATTTGCGTTGATTCAAATGCAGAATTTTTGATTTGATTTGGTGTTTTGGTAAAAACAAGTGGGGTTTCTAGTGTTTGGGAAAACTAAAATAAAATAAGTAAAATATGAAAAAGAACTCCTCACATCGGGCCATCTGGGTTGAGGTCCTAAGGCGATCGGGAGAGGGCCTCGGTTCATTTCCCTCTGGCTGGGAGGATGACTTAAGTAGTCATTTCCAACCTGATCTTCATTTAGCTTTAAAACTGAACCCCTTATAATTTTCCTTCTGAATTATAAGTAAAGCATTTATCTGGGCATAAATGCTCCTGACAAGAAAAGCATATCCCCTAAATCTACCCTACAAGAACTAATAGAAGCGTAACTAATGAATCTCAAAGTGATCTAACAATACATCCATCAACCCCAAAAGCTTGCCAAATATAGGTTAATCAAGGTACATTTAAGAGATTTTAACCTAGAATGAGAGATGGAAACATAAATACCCGTAAATGCTTGCATTAAACACATGAGAACCGTCATTTTTACCTCAAAACCCTAGCCCAATCCGGGCCTCCTTCAAGGATGGAGGGGTTTAAGCCAATCATCCCTCGGGAAGGTCATCCTCAAGGCATGGCAACCGAGAAAATAACAAGAAACAAAGAAAAATGAAAAGAGAGGAAAGCAGGGAAAGCTGCATCGCCCACTACTCGTATTTTCCTCCAAAGAAAAATTCAAAAAAGTCCCCCCTTCTCTACAAGGTTTGAGCTTATATAGAGCTCCAAGAAGAGGAAAATACAAAATGCCCTCAGTTCACACTTATACATCAAGGGCAAAATGGGAAGAAATCGTAAGGGGATACAGGAAAGTCAAATGTCACAAAGGCAAAGCATTTGACCAAAGGGCGCAGAAGGAATTTTCGCACCATGGTGCGAAATTTCGCACTGTGGTGCGAAATTCTATGCTTCTTCTTTCTCCCCCGCTTCTTTCTTTCCTTTGATTCCATCCGCAAT
Organism: Tetrastigma voinierianum; assembly: GCA_016808115.1. Lineage (NCBI taxonomy): Eukaryota > Viridiplantae > Streptophyta > Magnoliopsida > Vitales > Vitaceae > Tetrastigma > Tetrastigma voinierianum. The sequence goes on along the minus strand of JAEQBH010004008.1, from coordinate 209,626 downwards.
GTCAGTTCGACTCAATTCTTCTCGCGTGTTTGTACCGACCAACAATCTTGGCATTAATAGCTTGCAAAAACTATAAAATTAGCCACAAAATGCGACATAAGTAGAATGTGGCGGGCAAATTAGTTAATTACGCTGATTAGTACACAAAAAGTGCTCAAAACCTTAAATAAACATGGTTCAAAATAGCACTTTTTGAGCACTAATCAGACATATAGGAGCACAACCCAATTGAGTAGAAGTTGATCCTTGTGATGCCAGATCTTGAAATCATGATTTAGGGCACAAGAGACAAGCTTTGAGAGAGAAAAAGTGTGGGGAGTTATGGAAAACAAGGAAAGATTCCAAACCATGGCTAGTTACAGTATGAAGAACTTGTGATTTCCACGCAAGTAAATTCAATCAATCAAGACGAGTGGTTAGGGCAAAGGAAAAAGAGGTAGCAAACAGATTCATCACCGGCAAGGGAGCACTGCCATTGTTGCATGCCATAAGAGACCTAGGTCAATGGCTCTGATACCATGTAGAAGTCTATTTAGAGGTTTAGAAAATAAGAAGAGATCTTTGAGAGAGAGAGCTCTTCAAAACTAAGCAACATAATGCTAAGAATTGAAGGGGAACAAACTGTATTAATACCTAAAATAATATAAGAGTGCAAGTCATGTGACCAAAACATAATGTAATAGAAACACAACAAACATGTAACTAAATCCTGAAATATGAAAAATAACTGCTTTTAAGTAGGTTCTTCTACATGCTTCCATCTCCTTGCATCTGCCTAACTTCATTGAAAAACCCCATAATCATCTTCTTATATGATCCCTTACCGCTTCTCCCCTACCTACCATGTTGTCATTTTTCCTCAAGTAGTCGCTCCTCCGTGCTAGTGCAGCCACCCAAGGTAGGAAGTGGGGGTTAAAATTTATCACCAACTTATCCAACTTGTCTCCTTCATTTTTATTCCTCCAAGGGCTATGCAAGTGGGTGAGAGGGCTATACTTACTTCTTGACTGTACCCATGAATCACCCATATCTTCCTCTCTAGTATCTCCTTTTTCCAGTTGAAAACTACTTCATTCCTCCACTTCCAAATCCACCATAAGCAAATCACAAACATGGTCTTTCACTCTTTATCATCCCTTTGGTTTTGCATCATCAAGTTCTAGTCCAGCCATTCCTTAAAAGGTAGCTGTTGGAAGTTTATCTCATTTATTTTCTTAGCCAACTATTTCCATGTAGGGTTAAAATTCATGGGATTTTCCCAAAAGTGTAAATCCAAATTTTCTTCCATATATGGACGTAAGTGGCAACGTGCCTCGTGTAAACTCCCTCTTCTCTCTTCCTCTCCCCACTGGTCATGATCTTCCCATGGTATAACAACCATAAAAAAATATGATCCTCTGTGGGATTCTTAGTTTCCATAATCTTTCCCAATCAACCGTATGAACTGAGTGATTAGAGGAAAATGTCATGGAATATGCTGATTTAACTAAGAAGTTTTCATTCACATTTAGCCCCCAACATATTCCATCCTTGCCCTTCTGATTAGTACCCAAAAAGTGCTATTTTGAGTCCTATTTAAGATAGGTTTTGAGTGCTTTTTGCGTACTAATCATATTATTTAAGCCGATTGACATGTGTAGGTCCGATTAGTACTACTGATTTTGCTTTGAGGTTGTTTTGGTAGTTTTGGTGTGTGTTTCTCGTGAACCTCACCATCATATCAAGCTTTCTGCATCGAAATTGTGCTGATTTTATGCCGAGTTCGTATGAATTCTCGTCAATTTCTATCAAGCCTCGACGAAGAAATAGCAAGTTGGAAGATGCATAGCAGCTGAGGATGCAAATAAGATTTGCAATTTTGTGCATAGTGAAATTACAATGATAGCGAAAAATTTTTGCAATGATAGCTTGGGCCTCAGACCATAGCCAAAATTCAAGAGAGCTGCAAAATTTTCGCTATCATAGCTTAAAATTAATCAGGCATACCGAAATTTTCGCTATAGTGAATTTTCATGATACAGCTAAATTTCGTTTATCATAGAGAAATTTCAGCTTATCATAGCTTAAAATTACTGCGGTATAGTGAAAATTCTGCATCCTGCTTTTTGTAGATCCAAACGACTGCTTTGTTTAATTCTCTTTGCCCTCAATGTAATCATATTATTTAGGTTAGTTTGGTATTTTCGCATGTTTGTGGGGCTATATAAGCCATGTTGTGAACATTTTGTAACCTAACTTTTCATTTCACGCAGTTTTGCATACGGCCCCTGTTTTTGGTTCCCATTTTCTCTCTTCTCTCTCCTCTTTCTCTCATTTTATAGGCTGCCAAACACACCCCTTTGAGGATGACAACTCAAAGGATGCTCTACAAGCCTCAAACCTTGGAAGCAGAGGGTTTGTGCTCGGGTCGATGTGGCTCATAAGTGTTCCTCTGCTTCATGAAGGTACTGTATTTGTGTTTCAAACTTTCCAAACTAGGGTTTAAATGCTATTTAATGTATTTTCTTTGGTCAATACTTGGCATGCTTCGTGGTTCGGGGCAGGCTCTACTTATAGATACACGACATCCATTAGATGTCATTTACCGCCCACTCCAAAGTAGGTTAAATGCTTTATTTTCAACTCGTAGAATCATTAAATGCCTCGCGAAATGCTATGGTTCAAATAGGAATGTTACTAAGGGTTGGTTTTTAAAGTTAAACAAAGATCCTGCCTTTGAAAATGACTATATTTCATTTGCCCTAATGCGAGGAAATAACCCGAGGACACTCTCTACAACCCCATCATACCAAACTAAATGACCCAAACTTCAAGGTCTTTTTACATCTTATTTTAAATTGCTTCCCAGCTAGTTTGTAGTGATCCAATCAACCACACTTTTTATGCAAAATCCGAAAATCCAAATGAAAGTCTCACCATTTTGAATCATTATACAAGTCATTTGTAAGACGAAAACCCATCCCTGTGTTCGATCCTAGAGCCACTATACTGCAGTAGTTATGCTACGGCAGTAGGAGGAACTTAGGTATAAATTTTGTTGATTTCGGATCACCCTACTGGCACGAATCACCTTCTCATCATCCCTTACTATAATCGTTGCCAACTCCTCTTTTACATGGTTAGGAATCTTTCCATCCATGTTATCCCACTCCCACTCTCGCATTTAAGCCGCTGCAATCCTAATCGTCTTATAAGATTCCTCTAGCGATAAATATGTTGTTACTTTGATCGTCTGACCTTGAGGAATCAGCGACGAGATGTCAACATGCAAAAAAAGGACAACCCGGTGATGGTGGGTCGACCGCCTCTCCGATGATTAAGTTAGCAAAAACATGGAGAGGAAGAAGAAGTTCGTACAGTAGGGATTGAATACCTTTTCATCATGGGAATCCTCCTAATTTATAGAAAGCGGTTCACGAATCCCTCCCCCTCTTTCTTCGGAAAGAATCTCCTCTTTTTTAGGAACAAAATCTCTTTTTCCTTATCAAATACTAGTTATTCCTTATCAAGGATTACACTTCCGAGAAGTAAAGGATTTGGAAACTAGGAAATTCGTGAATAAATACCTTTTGTGTATTTCCTACCTTTATCCATTCGTCCATAGCGAACTTGCCGTAAGCAGGAGGATGGCCAGTTGGGGGACTTGGACCTTTAGACGGGCTGCCCTGAGGTCTGGCCTCTAGGAGGACACCCCGACTTTAATAGATGGGCCTTCGCATTTCCCATCTAGGTAGTGCCTATAAATTTTAATATGGAAGGTGGGCTTGGACCGCTTCTCATCGTGGCTGGGACGGCCCGGACTAAGTACATGCTCAGCCCATTGAGTAGTGGGTTTAAAACTCATGGTACTTATAATGCCCCATTTTTCCCCGATTGGAATTTTGTGCTTTTCTAGTTGGGGAAAATACTGTAGTATTAAATGTTTATGTGGAGGGTTGAATATAAGGAGGCGATGCTCTCGTGGGTTTAAAGAGAGTGTGAAATGCACGCTTCCCAGAATATTTTCGATGCATTCTATTATGACGGCGCATTTAATGTGCTTGTCGACACCTTACCCCTACAAATAAGGGTATGGGTTGTGATAACAGTCTTGTTTTTGTTTTCTTCGAGTCTTCTGATTCCTGTGATCTTACCTTTCTCGCATTTAAAACTTTCCTTTTCAAGAGCCATCGTGAGACTTCCCGACTCTTCAACGATCGTTGATTTTTTGGTGAGTGTTCGCATCTCAAATCTTTTTTTTTATCGTTGGTTTGTTTAAGTGTCTTTGGTGGTTGGGAGCCCAATTAGGTTCTACAAAGGTTTTCGGTTCGTGTTTTCCTAGGTTTTTTCACTGGTGGGATGTAAAACCTTTGGGGGGGGGGGGGTGATTTCTTTCATCTTTTGAAGGGTTCATTTCCACCTTCTTTATCTCGATCGCTTTTTTTTTTCCCTTTTCTTTTATTTTCCTATAGAATGGCAAGAGGTTACGTAAGAGTTTCATCAGCCGTGTGGGAGATGCCTACTGCAAGTAGTCTTAAATGCTACAAGTATTCAGAGGAACCGAGGTTGTAAAGCCAGGTTCCCACAAAATTAGTCTATAGATGTCGACACCCCAACTACCTCAACCCGAAGGGGAAGTAAATAATGTCGTTTACTTCTACTTGAGAGCAAGCCACGAGGCAGGTTTTGCTTCCCGTCCCGTCACGCGGCGCTAGAGTTTACCCAGTAATCTTTCCCGCACTCGCATATCCTAACGTTTCTAGATTCTAACGGGCTATAGTGTGCTGAACTCTCTTTACCAACTAGACATACTGTGGAGATATGTTTCATTTACACTTTGAAGCTTGGGATCGAGGGTCGCCTGTCTATGTTTGCCCATAGTTGCTTCGTCTATTTCGTATGCTGAAATTATTCCCAAGCGTAGGAACTAAGGTCGTCAAGCATTATACCATTGTAGTAATCCACAGGTCATCTCCACAGGGAGTGGTATTCTAGGTGATCCTTAGGGGTTATTCTCCAAAGAATGTATGTTTAAAAGTAAATTATGGGGTTGTGGTTGGTTGATTGAGTAACTGATTAAGTTGACTATTTTAAAACAGAAAGGTGATTGATAGGGTTCTTAGGTTTTCACTCACTACCGATCAAGTAATTCCCACCTCTTATTCACATTCTCATCTAGAGCCATTGACTTCAATGGGTCTCGACTTTATCCATTTTACATTAAAAGCTCTTTTTAGAATAAAAATCCATTTGTCGCATGATAAACACTTGTTCAAACAATTTGCTTAGACTCTTATCTTGCATTTGCGAATACACAACATACCGAGGATACCCTGCTCACACGTTGTCAAGAAGGCATGCCAAACTAAGGTTTTATAAGATTTTTCTACAAGTATTTAGCATCATACAACTCGCTTGAAGTATAAAGAGGAATTAAGGTCGTTACCTTTGATCGAGGTGAGTTTCCACCGGGCAACCCCATCATGGGAATTTAGAACTTCATTGAAACTAGAAAGCGATTCATATTTGATAAGAAACTACTCATAAAAGAAACTTGAGAAAATCACACTTTAATTGCAAGACCTGAGATTCAAAAGAACAAAATACTGTAAGAGAGAACCGAATTGTATGAAATAACTGAAAGATTAAACGTAATTGAAATCCAGAATCCGAAGAAAAGTTAAGTATCCTACTCTACTCGATGAACCCTAGCAAAAGATATGAGAAAAACAACGCTTTCTATGAAAACCAAAACCCTAGGATCAAAAGCTGCCTCCACCTTTCCTTTGGCTTTTATACCCTTTTCCTTTGTGATCTCGAATTGGTGGTCGAAGGACGAACATACCCTTGTACTGAAATTGGAATTCTGCTCAAATCTCATAAAAATTACATGTCAGTACCAAGATCGTGAAGTGTGGTACCTGCATTCACTTTGCTACTCGGTGATTGCTTCGGGGGTACCGGTACCGATGAGAGTGGTACCGGTACCACTTGGCTAATGGGATGCATCTCTGCACAAAAGTCAGCCGTGAGAGTGGTACCGACACACCGTCTCTCAGAATTGTTCCCCAACACCATTGCACTTCCCAAGACTTCACAACAGCGGTTGTCATCATCTGCAATGATCCACATTAGCTCTCTGGACACGAACCCCTGTAACAATTATGCACGAAACCTGAAAAACTTGCACAAGTCTAAAAACACGAGAACAATCAAAGGCACCTATTCTCATACAAAATGAGAGCAAAATATGAGCTGAAGGTACTAAAATTCAATATAAATGTTGCTCTTTTGTGTATTCAACAATAGTCCCCAGCTGTAATTTGTAACCGGGCTCTTTTACTCCCTTAAAACGGAGGCGAAAGGGATTATTTTGGTTAGAGGCCCATAGCACGTGACGCCCGACTCTCCAAAGCTTCCTTTTGATATGAATCAGTCCCTCTCATTCCCAAGTATGTTTTAGTTTTGATGTAGCTCATGTTTGTATAGGTGGTTTTCTCTATTGACATGCCCAGTTTCTTTTGATGATTCATAGGCAGGCACAAGTGAGACCAGTTGGTCAAATGGGTGGAGAAGGTAAGACTGGACTGCATCAACCGGCTGCTTGAGATCATAGAGAGGGAGCACAACCATGAGCCCCTTTTGTCTATGAGGAACTTGTAAAAGCTAGGTGCCAGTCCTTTCCCATACATAGTGCCCATTCTTCCCCATCAACTACCTGCCGAGCTTGTGAAGGGCGAGAATTTCATCCTCGTGGATCTCTTAACACTGATATTGGGGAGCTCTTCTCAAGTGGAATCTGCTTTAGAACCTCTAGTTCGGCTGAACTACTTACCCTTATCCTTGCAAGATCCCAAGCTTGCCCGGGCCATTCGCCTGGTGAGATTCACAACCTACCCCCATGAAGTGGGAAGAAGAAAAAAGATCTACTATAATAAGGTTGTCAAGACGTGGATTGAGGGGTTTGTAGATCGACATTATCCAAACAAGCCAGCAAGTCGGGGCTGGAAGCAGCGAGGCCGAGATGTCTAGCCTCGCTTGAGCCGGATTTGCCGCGCTGACGCCAAACGAGCCCCAACACTAAGAGGAGACTACTCGCTCCGAGGGTCCGTAAGGCAAACACCTTAAACACCTAGTCCCCGCCGGAGGGGGCGAAGTTAGCCCATCGTTGATTTACGGATTCTCCAAAGCGAGCTCCAAAGTGTCTTGTCATGGAAGGTGACGCCGTCAGTTTCCCTTGATGGCGCAGGTTATAAACCGACCTATTTGTGTATAGCCGGTGGCCCACCGCCTCGCCGGCATAGTCTGCACCTTTTGGAGCCCTGAGGATAAGGCCAATTCACAAGTTGATCCTTGGCTCTCAGACGTTGTTTCGCTTGGATTAGAGTCGTCCGTCGGAGGATGTGCCGACATCTGATCAAGAAGCTGCTTGGTTTCTTGTCAGAAAATGCAACCCTTTCGACAAGAGGGATTCTTTGGTCGTGCACATGCACGATCTCTACCCCCTCAGCCTCCGTGTCCTGGTGGTGGCTCGTTTTGAGGAGTACTCCATCCAATTTCCCAGCTACCTGGATAAGGGGTTCTATCTGTGTGTCGCCGAAGACAGAATGTATATCCGCTATCATGACTTCAATGAGACGGCTGAGTTGGTATGGCTTGACTTTTTTGACCACGTGTTTTATGTTGTTATTTTCTCATAATCCCTTTTTTGTAACAGTCGTCACAGCCCATTCGAACATGGTTTTCCCAAGATGCGGGAGCTTCAAATTTTAGACTGAGACGCCAGAAGTTTGCAGCTCTGGTAAATTGTGTCTACCATCCAAGCATTAGCCCTAGAGGAATCTCTGAGCAAAGCCAAGTCTTAGTTTAGACACTAGGAACCCAAAGGCCAAGGAGGGCACTACACACTTCACTGGTATGGAGAGCAGAGAGACCAAAGCAAGGAGAAAGCTCGGTCAGACAATCTTACTTCCGTCGTAGCTGGCTACGCAAAGGCAAAGGCGGAGGGTGACCTAGCTAGGGTTTAGGATGCCCTGGTGGCCGCGGAGGCCAGTGCATAGCCGAAGAGCCAAGTGTAAGGCCGAGGCCCTGTGTTGCCCACTGAGGGGTCGAGAGGACGTCTTCACATTGGGACGACCGGCTGGCATTTGAAGCAATCCTCTCCACTCCTAAGCTGGCAAAGATAAGGAGGCCATGGAGGAGGATTACTAAAGGCCTGAGCCATTTTCCTTTTTCCTATGGCCACAAAGATGTCGCGGTTTTCAAACACAACATCTGTGGAGACTAACTAATGGTTCCCAAGCAGGCGCTCAATTCCTCCGACCTCGTTGTCGCCTAAATTCCTTCTGTGGAGCCCCAAGTGCCCCAGTCCCAATAGCCCCCGGGGACACGAGGCGCACTCCGGGCGTGTGTGTAGCTAAGGAACTTGAGAGGGGAATGCTTCCCACGGGGACCGCAGCTGTAATTCCAATCCTCCTTCTTTTAAGATTTATGTATGGCCCCGTCACACCGTAACATACTTTTTTAAACACAGACAAGCCAATTGGCACATTGTTAATGAAATATGTTTTTTGTTACCTTATGCACTAAACTTTATTATTTCTCGTCCTTTTACCAATATCTGCTAGGATAGTTAATTCTCAGAGAGTTGTTTGACCCCATTTTTAACATAGACCAAAAGTTGACAAAGATTGATTCGCTTACTAGCCCGTAGGGTGTTCTAAATCAAACAAAATTCAACCTAATACCTCATACCATCACCGTGAGTACTGTTACTTATAGTATAGAGGCTCTAGGATCGTCCACATGGATGGGTTTTCTTCGTAAACACTCTCAATATCGAGGTTTACTGACCGGTGATTTCATTTTGGATTTCGATTGTTATAAAAAGAGTGAATTTGGTGGTGAAAAACTAAAAGTAAAGCTGAGTTAAATGTAAAATAGAAACCTTTGGAAGTGTTAGGTCACCGGGCTTAGGTTCCAAGGGAAAATGAGGGTTTCTCTGGTCTCTTTCTCGACTTTTGGGAGGACGACCTATAGTCATCTCCGAACCAGTCATTTAGCTATGTGCTTCACCGTAAAATAACTATCTCCTTGCAAATGGTATTCACTCAGCATTAATGTCCTCGCATTAAAACATGTTCTCGACCACCTTCCGATAGCTCATAAATGATAACTAACGAACATCGACCGGATTCAGCAATGCCATCCAATTTAGCCCCGAAAGCTACTAAGTATCGTCATTCAAGGTGACTAGAAGTGGGATCTAAAACCTAGAGTTTAAAGAAAAACACAAAATGTCGCTGAATACTTGTGTTGAAAACATGAGAACCCTTCATTTCGTCTTAGGTTACCGCCGTGCTCCTTTACTCGGCTGTGAAGTGAGATGCTTAGCTCACCATCCTCCTGAAATCATCCTCGAGAATGCTCAGCGAGAAAAGAAAAGAAAATGAGAGAAAATGAAAAGAAAACGGGAGCTTGTTCGACAAGTTTCCCAAAACTTTTCTTCAAACTAAAAACTGTCTTTACAAAGTGTTCTTGGGGCATTATATGCCACCAAAACAATGCAAATTACCAAAATATATAACCAAACACTCATTACATAGGGATAATTTGGGAAGAAATCATAAAAAGAGACAAAAGTCAACATAAAATGGTTGAGTACTAAATTTCATGGGCTGTGAAATTTCGCAACCCTTGCAAATTTGTTCTCTGGCTTTCTACTTGCCTTCCGGTTCTCAAGAAATTATGTTCAATTGATATCTTCATTCTCGGGTTGCATCCCTATCTTCAATATATATAGCCTATGAAAACTACAAAAAATGCTATAAAATTGATTAGAAGCATTGCTAGGTCCTTAACGTTCAAACTGGGTCAATCTGGTTGATTACTACTCAAAAAGTGCTCAAACCCGGAGGCAAGAGTATTTAACAACACTATTCAGGTAGTAATCAGTGATTGAAGCGATACCAAAGATTATTCGATCCCTACCGCCATTCAAAACTTGAGCTTGATCTAATATATATATATATATATATATATATAATATGTTTTCTGTTGTGTAGTTAATAATTTTCTATTAAAATTGGTTGGTCTAATCAACGCCACGATAGGTCATACAAGCACAAAAAGGGATTTTAAGTCTAGATATCATTCTACAAGGATTGATTTGAAAATATAAAAACAGCCCAATCAATCCTCGTTTCACTGCAAGAGATTCATCAACTACTGGAACCCCCACTATAGATAACTTATCTTCTTAAAATAAATTTAATAATACGATAAAGAAATTCTAAAAATACATGAATTAGAGAATTTACTGGACTGAAATACCATTGGAAATGAAATCAATGTTGTGACCATTACCTTGCAAGTTTCCAAATAAAATATAAAGTATGGGACATGAATTATTTGGAATTTTATCTAAAAGTGCGTATGTAGCATTGATTTTCTTCTAACACTAAGCACATTTCACTCTCCGCCTACCACATTTCATCTATAGTTAGCGGTTTGCAGCTACTTTGTAGGGACTTGATCCTTTTAAGATCTCCACCCGTTTTTTCCTTCTTAGTACTTCACAACCATCTCTTAGGATTGGAAATTACTTGCCCCCATAGACAGGGTAATGTAAGTCCTCTCTAATATAATTAGTGCCTCACCCATCAATTAGACAAGAATGCCCTCTCTCCTTGATTAGAATCTTAATTAACACAGGATTGAGATTATTCCTTCCAATTTAGGTGGAACCTCTATGAATTAAATTGATAAATCAGCATGTGGATCTTGTTCCTCGAGAACATACTCCTGCTATCACCTAGGAGGAATCTAAGTCGAGGTTTAACATCACTCCGCCGACAGATCACAATGATCCTTGCAGCCCGCTAGTTCAATGAGCACAACGCAATTTACCCCGTTACCCGCTTCTGCTCTGCAGTCCATCTCTCATGTCACCAAAGGATTCTAGAAATCAAAGCAATGATATAGTTTTCCGGTACCAAACATTGATGTTAAGAACAGTTCAATGTTAAAGCAACACCAGTTAAATCATTCCAGTTTTCATTCCCAAAACAACATTAAAATACTTCCATAAACTAATAGTCCCCAAACACGTATCCTTCCCATAGGGGAGCTTTAACTTTTCATTACCGATCACAAATGACAATGACTAGTTTACTCAAGCAAATTCACTTGAAATCAGAACAAAGTTTCAAGAAAAGTGAATTCCAGAAAATTCCCAAATCTCAATAAAGTTCTATTAAATGAAACTTGATTTACAATCTTCCAAATCAAAATCTCGCCTTAGATCCACCACTCTAACTAAAAGAAATAAAAATTTAATCTAGAAAAAGAAAAATCACAAAATAAAATAAAATAAATGGTTAAAAAAGAAAAAGAAGTAAAATATATACAAAGAACTTTAACTCATCCCAAAAGCTCAAGGATCTCCCGAAAGTTAAAGCAAAAGTCAAGACATTAACCTAGGCGCTTCTATTTATAAGCTCAAATATTGGCTTAATTCATATCAAACTCGTGAGTTCCAATGTGCTTCCATTTAATGTCTTTGTCATGGACATTGTCGGGTCTATGTCAAAGATATAACAATCTCCTCTCCTTGGCTTTGATTTGTCGCGGGCTTTGTCGCAACATTTTTTGTTGGTTATGTTTTTTCCTTTTTATTTATTGTCACACATAGGTTTTGAAATGTCGTGACATAATTTCCATGCCTTGTTGTATAATCTCTTAATGGTCTATCGTGAAGGCAAAGATTCCCCGTGCTGCGACATTAATTTTCCAAACTCTTTCGCCATTCTATCATGAATGAGTTTTTTTATGTTGTACAAACTTTTTTCTTTTTTGTTCTTCATTTTGTCGCAACAAACGCATTTCCTGTGTTGCGACATTGTCCTATGTGGGACATCTGTAATGATTCCCTCACTTCTTTTATTACTGCAACAGAGGTTAGAACGCCCTTACAACGCCTTTTCCGCTTATTTTCATTATTCTTATCACAAACTTATCATATGTCGCTGCGAATCTTTTTTGTCCTTTGTCTTTGGTTTCAGTGGATACGATTTCTATGTCGTGACATAGTTCTACTATTTCCTTATGAGCTCTTCTCATTTTGTGTCGCAGAGCATTTGAATATCGAGACAATACTTCTGCCTTCAAACTTTCATTATGTCACGACACAGTTTTGAAATGTAGCTTAGGCTATTCTTCAACTAAGTGAATACTTTGCTTTCTTGTTGCGACAAAGTTCTCGCAAGTTGCCTTAGGTTTTACCGCATACTTCCGTAATTATGTTGTGACATAACTATATTTCTCTTTTAGCTTACTTTTTTCTCGCTCTTTATAGCTGGTTTTTTTTCTTATTTCTTTATATTAAAATCCTACAAAAACATAAAATTTGGGTGAAGATTCCATAAGTATCTATCATTAATTTGAATCTTTAACTTTCAAATATGCATTAAAATGAACTTAAAATGGATGAGTTTTGGACTCATCAAACTCCCCAACTTAAAGTTTTGCTTCGTCTCCTTACATAAAGAAAATTTGTTTATCCACAAACAATTCAGCTTTTATTTTCAAGGACATTTTTTCTGTGTTGCACCATACATTTTTTTCTTAACATCCACAAATTAGTTTAAATATAAGGTAGTTGTAATATCATCTTTGAACAAGTTTCAAATAAAAAATGAAGAAGATTTTCAATTGAGTTCACTAAACAAACAATAATTCATATAATGTAAACAATTTTATCATTACCCTGGATCAGTGAGTGTGTGATGGTCTTCCCTCTTTTTCAATTTGGAAAATTAGTTAATCTTTGAGATGTAGCTATTCAGATAATGTGAACTTCTCCCTGGTTTTCTAAAGTCACATAGGCTTCGGTCATATTATTTCTCCATTAATGTAAAGTAAACTCAACCTTCAAGATCATCAGGGTCTTTTTAGGCTTGTAATGTGTGTCTTGGGTACTTAGGTAGATAAATGGACATTTAAAGTTCAAGCTTACCCAAATTTACATAAAACTCAACATATTTTGCCTTCATTCTTCACTCTCTTGTTCTCTATCGTGTCGCAAGCACCAAAACTTATTAAACATCTTTCTCTTATTCTCCATTATGGTATTTCTCTTGACCACTTTCAGAATTGAAGTTCAGTTCCTCATACCATAAGCTTTTTACTTTTCATTTCTTTATAAAGTTTATGGAATGGTGCAATGTTTTGCCTTTTTAAGCTTTCTACCACCCTTAAAGAGCTAAGTTAGTGTGCTCCCATACCAGTTGGCATTAGGGTACACGAAAAGCTGAACACCCCTGTTGAACTCTACCTACTTAAGGGAGAAAGGCTACGAGACAAAACCTATACTCTACTCCGATACTCAGATTTCCACAAATCTTCTGTTTCAGACTTTCTATTCCCTTCTTTCTTCATCTCAAATGGTTTTCCCCTTATTTCACCCTGCAAACTCTGCCTCATTATCCACTTCTTTGTACTTACAATGCAATTTGGGCAAACTACAGGTATTTTTCTACATGATGAGAGATTTCAAGAAAGGCATTTAGCTTTTCATTTGTTTGTCAAGATGAGAAAACTAAGATAGGCTCAAATAAGGGAATAGGGTGGTATGCATATGCATATTACAAGGGTAGGCTTTGAAAGGTTCAAACTTCCAAGGATGACATATATCATTTCTTGTCAGTTGTTTTGCCTAGGATTTCGCCTTGAATAATAATCTAGCAAGTTCTAGGACTCGAGATTAAAACCGTGATGGATCTCTTAAGATGTTCCTAAATCCCATCACAATTAGTTTCGTGAGGCAAACTTTTGACCATGTGCAATGTTTTTAGGGTTCACAACAACTCAAATGTTTACCAAAATAGAATTATAAGTCTTATTTGTTCCATCATTTGTTTAAATCTTCCCGAGTCTTGAAATTCAACTTGTTCATTAAAAACATTACAACTTCCAATTTTTCAATTAAGCTCATGTTATCCTAATGCTTATTAAACCAAACGCAATTAAACCAACATCAAACAATACAATGCTTATTATTCAAACTTATTAAAAATTCAAAAACTTTATCACAAGACAATTTTGCACATATTAATCAAAGATATTTCATTTAATTCATGAGGTAATTGCAAGGAATATGCAAGTAAAACAATTTCAAAAACAAGAGAAAGATTCAATTTTTCTTCGTTTCATTTGGTGATTTTTCTTTAGGCCTTGGAGGTTTTTCCTTTGCTTCTTTTTTCTTTAAATATTCTTCAATTTCTTCACAATAGGTCGGATGACATCTCATTGTACCATAAGTTTCATCTTGAGGTAGTACTGCATGAAGGTGTAAAGGTAATTCTCCTTATCAAATATGTAGTAGTCTAGTGAGGATTCTCGCTTCATCTCGAGGCACTAGTGGGATAAGTGCTGTAATGTGATATTCTGATATGTGGAAATGGTACTTTCTTTTGCTTGAGAATGTCTTCTTTCATTACCCAATCTAGGATCTCCATTCCTTTATGTGAGTTTGCAATCGCCTTTACTCAATATTTCCATGAGTGCTCTATTGCTGATAAGCTTCCCGAGTGTCGAGTCTCAAGCCATCCCCGCAATGTTGCAAACTATTCAACTCACTGGTCCCTGACTCCGCAGTCGCCTTTAGGCTTTTGTCTTTGTCCTCCAAATATTTTCACGATTGAACTCATGGCTACTCGTTTCTTCCTAGAAGGCCACATCTCTAACTCTTATCACTTCTCTCAAATTCGTCTCTTGTTCCAATTCTTTCCTCCATTCTAAGTCTCTGTCTAATCATTTCATCAAGGAACTGACTCACTCTTTCCTCAATTCCCTCTGTCCAGGAATCATATCCCTTTCCTTAGCTCTTGCCTCACCCGATTTTCCCTTTCTTCGGTGCCTCCTCCATTCTCTCTTCAAGATTTCAAAATTTTCGACTGCTGCCTTGTCGCTAAGAGCTTCAACCTGGCTCATGGCATAATCCCTGCATTTTGGCATAGATTCCAAGACAGGGCTCAGACTTCCTCTATCTTTCTTCTCTTCCCTTCCATTGAGCTCACCTACAATGGCTTGCTCAATATTCTCTCTTCCCTTTTCTCCGCTTCTTCTTCTTCAATTTCCTTTTGCCTTTCCTTTTCATTTTCCTTTCAGGCTTTCCCTTTCACATTTAGTGAGAGATTCAAAAACTCCTTCTCTGATCGGTTTTTATGCATCAATGTCTCCTTCATGACCATGAATGCCCCATTTGATACTGCCGCCATTTTCTCGAATCTTCCTTTCTCGTGCCTGCTTTTTTCCTTTCTCGTATTCTCTTTCTCTTCTCTTTTCTCGCATGCGGTTACTCCTCATTGCTTTTTGCCCTTTATTCAGGTCTTTATTCTTAAACAACAATTGCTTGAAGCTCAAGAGTGGCTTCTTCCTCATTTTTGGCGTACTCTTCCATTATCTCATTCAGATTAGGAATTAGAATCTATGGTTAAGACATGGTCAGTAATCGTCGATTTATGGTTTTTCAAGAAGGTAAAAGAAACGCTTCGAAAGGTAGAGGAAGGGTTTGAAGAAATAGCTTTTCTTTTTAAAGTTTTGAATATTAACATTCAAGTTCTCTATTTATAGGTCTAATAAAAATGTTGCACATTTCAATTGTCGCAACAATAATTTTCCATGTCATGATATTTTCTAAGCCACGAGGCCATAAATTTACATAAAATTTTGTGACATTGCTATGACCTACAAATTTCAGTCACAATTGAGAATTGTCATGACATATGATTTTTGGGTAAATAATGTTGTTTCATACAAATGTCGCAACAATAAAATACCATGTCACGACATAAAATTCCTTCAACTGAGAAAGGCAAGAATAATATTTGTAAGAAAAATTTTGTCGCGACAAAATATGCTTCTTCATACAATTAACCTAAAGGCAACATGCAATTCACTCAAACCATTCAAATCATGCTTGTGAATAAGTTTATCAACAACACAACATCTAAATTCAAACATGATCAATTCAGCTCGCTTCTCATCATAAATTGATGCAACTATGCAGAAAACTAATGAAAACGCTATGGATGCTAAATAGAATTTTCAAAGGATTGTGGAGCAAACTTTCTAAAATATGCATTATCTCACTTCTTTGCATTCCAATTGCTCCTTTACAATAACTTCACTTAATGGTTAGCTCTCATGACCTGAAAACAGTAAAATCAACTAATAAAAATTTCAAAAATTCAAACTAACATTTAAACACACCAAATTCTAATAAAATTACATTTTTAAAACAAAAATAGATATTTCTTGGCTGCCTCCACGTAAGTCGCTCGCTTTTATGTCTTTAGTTGTGACATTGCCGTAGTGTGTTCTCATTTCAATTTTATCACCCTTCAAATCCTGAATTGTTCTCATTCGGGTCTTCCCTCCAAGGTGTTTCACCTCCGACATCTCCAAAATTAGTCTTCAATGTTACAACTCCAAAAGGGGTAACTGCAACTATTGTTTATGACCACTCCATTACTGATTTAAGTTTTCTCGAAAAGCTCGAGCTTGAATTGTACAATAAGACTAGCTTTTGTAATTTTGAATTTTCTAAGAATCTTCTAATCATGCCAATTTGTAGTCTTATCTTGTAGACCTTGACATTATCGTAAGCTTCATTTCAACCTTCAGCCTCATTCATTTGAAGGAGTCTCTTCTCTTTAAAGAGCCTCTGTGCCCTATAGTTTAGCTTCGATTGCCCACATAGCCTTGTATTCAATCTTAAAACGGAGATGAAAAGGTTTTCCAAAGACTAACCCGTATGGGGACATTTCAATAGGAGATTTATAAGCAGTTTTGTAAGCCTAAAGTGCATAATCTAGCTTGATTGACCAGTCTTTCCTGCTTATGCTTATTGTCTTTTCCAATATATTCTTTATCTCCCTATTGGATATTTCTGCTTCTCCATTTGATTGAGGGTGATAAGCCAAACCCATAACATGTCTCGACTCATAATTTTCATATGAGTTTTTGTAAACAACTTGTTGAAAATGGCTTCCCTCAACACTAATGATTGTCCTCGTGGGCTCTAAATCGCTTTAAGATATTTCTTCAATAAACCCCACAACTATGTTGGCATCATTTCTTGGACAAGCTATCGCTTCTACCCATTTGGATACATAGTCCACAACTAGGAGAATGTACTGATTTCCAAATGAGGGTGGGAAAAGTCCTATAAAATCTATTCCCCATACATAAAAAATCTGCACCACCAGGATCCCTTGTAGAGGGATTTCATTCCTTTTGTTATATTGCCCATTCTTTGACATCTATCACAATAAGCGTAACCCATTCGCTCCTCGAATAGAGTAGGCCGCAAAAACCTGATTGGGAGGCAGCTTCTAGGCTATTCTATCTCCCCGCATGCCCTCCCATAAGGGCGATGTACTTACATTTATCATCAATTCCATCTTGCTTCCAATTCTTTTTTAGCAATACATCTTCCATGATATGATCTACCCTCTCTCTAAACAACAAATGGTCATCCTCGGCTATATGACTCGCATCGGTCAGAGCTATCTTTCCTCGTTGGTAAAGGAATTCTCGTGGCACATCCCACTAGTTAAGTAATTAACGCAACACAGCATACCAGGTAATTAATTGACAACTGAAAAAGCCGTCATCGTAAGTATTTTCTTTTTATTTTTGTCCCTTCTTCCCTTTAATGTTTTTCCAATCTTGATAAGTGATCAAGAATTTTAACTCAAATTTTGCAATAATAGCACCACCTTAATCAGCCTCGTTTGACATCTTTCTTTGCCAATAAATACTTAATTAAGCGCATGATTTTTGTGTAAGATTAATGATGGGACCCTAATATATATGGTCTAAGTTTTTCACAAAGCGCCCACCTTATAGCATCTCCTTTTCTATAGTTGAGTAGTGATCTTGTGCCTCATTGAAGGTTTTGCTGGCATAGTATATTGCTTTGAAAATTTTATTTGCTCTTTGTCCCAAAACTGCTCCCATTGCATAGTCACTGGCATCACACATTATTTCAAACTTTGTTCCAAGCCCCTGCGCGTTGCATGATGGGAGCTTACAACCAACCTGATTTCCTATTTTTAATGGCATACAAGAGTAATCAATTCAAACTTGGCATCCTTTTCCAGATAGTCCGCATAACGGGCTCGGAAATTTTCGAGAAGTCTTTGATAAATCTTTGTAAAAACTGTTACGTCCCAAAAACTTCTAACCCCATTGACTGGATTAGGTGAAATTAGAGTTTCAATTAGAGAAACCTTAGCTTGATCAACTTCTAGCCCAACTGCAAAAATTTTATGCCTTAAGATTACCCTTCTCACATATGAAATAACATTTTTCCAATTTAGAGCTACCTCTTGTCTTGGCACCTTGAAGCACAGTTCTAAGTTTTTCGTGCAATGCTCAAATCGGATCTATAACAAAAGTCACCATAAAATTTCACATAGCTTCTTCCACCAAAAGCTGGTGAACATGGACTATACACTGAAGGCAAAGGTATTTACAATCCAAATGACATCCTTCTAAAAGCAAAACCGTAGTTGTTCGGGCCGTAAAAGTAGTCTTCTCCGTCCCCTCATGGCAATGCAATTTATTTATAACTAGAATATCCAATGCGAAAATGTAAGTAAGGGTGTCCACCAATTTGCAAACATTTGATCAATAAAGTGGGCAAAGGATAGTGATCCTTTGTCGCTAGGTTCACTCCTTTTTGTAATCAATGCACACCCTCCATCCCGCTGGGCTTCGCTGGGAATCACCCATTCTCTTATTTCGATGATTGTGAATCCACCCTTTTGGAAACCATACGGTCATCTTAAGTAGCCTGCTTCACTGTATAAATAAACCCTTCACATAAGCCATTTCAATAATTTTATGAATAACATCTTTTCTTGTAACTAGGTTTAGTCTTCTTCGATGTCTGAATTGATGTTTTTGCATTCTACCCTTTGTGAGACTTCCAATGCAATGCAAATTAAAGGACTGGACTTTCCAAGTCTCTACTCGACCAAGCTATAATTTTTATATTTTCCGAGAATCTAATTGGTTTGATGTTATTTTTCAAACACAAGTCACGGGCTGTTATGATTACAGGGTCAGGCTCTTTCTCACTCAAGAAGGCATATTTAAGATGTTTAAAATTCATGAATAACCTGAACTTTTCTTGTCCTTTCTCTTCACCAGCCGCTTTGACTTTTTTGACCGATTTCTTTAGACCGAAAATGTTTCTTAAATCTGCTACCGGAATTCAGATATTCAACATCACAGCCTTAATATACTGGAAAAAAAAAAAAAATTCATCTCATTCTCATTCATTGAATTCGAATGTTACAATTATAAACTGCCCAAGATCACGGAACCACTTGTTCAATAATCTTATATTCAACAATGTCAAACTATAGACTCTTCAAGTCTGGCCCGGGATTAGTGTACTCTTCCTTCCCCACTCCAGAGGTTCTCATTTCTTTACATATATCAAGGCTGCTCCTGTGGCAAGGAATGACCTTCCCAGTAGTAGTGGCACTTGTTTATCTTCTTTCATATCAATCACCACAAAATCCACAGGGAAAATAAACTTCCATACCTTGATCGATACATCTTTAAGGATTCCCTCTAGCTGAGCCATATATCTGTTTTCCATCCATGTCATAGCCGGTAGGAGTAAGCTCCCTAAACTTATAATATTTTCATACAACATATAGTGGCATCGTTGATACTTGCTCTAGAATCACACAATACTCTTCCAAATTCATAATTCCCTCTTATGGCGAGGAATGGTGGAAGCACCCCGATCCCATTCTCATCAAGGAAAAATTTTCGACCACAAAGACGTGTAAGTGGCGATAGGCTCACCACTCATTCTCATCGTTTCCTTTCTGCTTTTGTAATTATTCTTCATGAATTCGCATAATGAGCATCTTGAGCCAATGCTCTCAGAAAAATGAATATTTTACTTCCTCATCCTCTGGAATAATATGTTCCAAGACCTAGAGAATTTGATCATCCATCTTTTGATTTCTACAACCTCCAGGAATGGAACACGAGGCACATACACTCAATTCCTTCTTTTGAAGCTCCTTTCTCAACTAGCTGCTCCCTCACGTGATTATAGATTTTCTTTTCTTTCTTCACCAATTCTTCTTGAACTATTACAAACACTTTCTTTTCCAAATTGTTTTCTAGCTATATTTCTTCCTTCTTAGTCATTTCATTCTTTCTCTTATTTTTATGATCCTTTTGTCACTTTAGAGTGTAATTTTCATACACCTGGATTCTTTTTTGTAACAGTACTGGGAAGGAATTCTCAGGATCGATTTTGCAATATTAGCTACGCCTCTACCTAAGTCTCCTTCCGTGACCCGAGATGCAACAGATTAGCGTGAAAACACACTGTGTTAGCCCCGGAATGCTGCTAGCTCAACAAACTCTCATTCATGAATATTCAGCCTCTTGTTCTCTCCCCATGAAGCTCAACATCTCGATCTTCAAAAGATTGACCTCTTCGTCCTAGTTCTCGCCGTCGCCTCACGCTACCGCCTTGAAACCTTATGAGCATACAAGCACGAAAATTCTACACTCAGTGTTAGACTGATGTGGCACTCCA
The DNA here is from genome assembly GCA_016808115.1 of Tetrastigma voinierianum. Lineage (NCBI taxonomy): Eukaryota > Viridiplantae > Streptophyta > Magnoliopsida > Vitales > Vitaceae > Tetrastigma > Tetrastigma voinierianum. Next base: position 189,006 of record JAEQBH010004008.1, on the reverse strand, counting down.
CCCCATAGGAAAATTTTTCATGGTTTCTCAATGTAGGAGTGTAGTGGATTGGAACGTTGTTGTTAGGCTTGAAATTGTAGCTTATGTTGCCACTCACAAATTGAGCCTCCTTTACTTGATAGGAACCCTTATGAGCAAGTCCCTCATCAGTCATGCGCATTGGCTTCCTTCTTCTATTCCCATCAGACTTGTTGAATGGGCTTCCCATTTCTTGAGTGCTCATCTTACTTATCAACACATCTAACTTTGCTTCAATTGCAGTCATCATGTTCAGCTTTAGCATACCTCCTCCTCTTACTCTGCTGCTGTTCCTTGAAGTCTCAGCTGGAGCTATATATTTGCTCTAGCCAAATCTTCTATAAGCTGGTTGGCCTCTTCAGCACTCTTTCTCTTGAATGCTCCACAGCAGGCTGCATCTATGATTCCCTTTGAAGAGTAATTCATTGCATGATAGAAAATGTCCATTTGGGTGATCCTCGGTCAATGTGCTATGCTGACATCCCTTCATCAATTCTCAGAATCTCTCCCAAGCAATATGAGGCTCTTTCTTCTCTTTGCTTGGAAGGCTATTATCTCTTCTTCTTGAGGTGAGGGCCGGTAGGAAACCTTCATAAAAGCTTTTAACTAATTTTTCCTACCGGGCTGAACCGATCCATACGGGCATTGACTCAAACTAACTGACAAGCATTCTCAATGAGAAAGGAATAACCGCAGGTTGATAATAATATCTTGTAGATTAACCCCATTCAGTTTAACAATGTTTGCCATCCTCTGAAATCTTCCTAGGTGCTCATTGGGATCCTCACTAAGATGCCCCTTGTAGTTGATGTCGCAAGACTGGCTATGGGTTCACAGAAAGTGTGCCTAACTCAAAGTTATCGGGCCCGACGAGGGCGTTCTTTTCGTTTTACAAATGAGTAGTTCATTTATGATTATTGGCCTCCAAAAATATTCCATTGTCCTTTGTCTTTAAGGCCTTTCTGTTGTTGGCTTTACTGGTATATGATGATTAGTCCTTCTTGCTCTGCCATAGCTACTGCTTCAGCAATTCTCACTTTCTTCAGATTTCTCAGTGTCCTTTCCAACTTAGTATCCAATGGTAGCAATTCTGCTTTTGGTTTTCTATGCATGTAAAAATTTTCTGAAATGGAAATACACTGAGATCAACGTGAGATCAATAAATAAATGAAATATTATGTGATAAGCTCATCAAAGATTAGTAACTAAATAAGCTACTGCAGTTAAAACTATTTTTGAAAATTTTTCTGAAAATAAATGAAAACTGTCCAAATTAGCAACTCTCTTTTTAGCAAGAATATTGATCTTTAAACTTTACTTCAATTCAATCCTCGGCAACGGCGCTAAGAACTTGTTTGACTGATTTTTAACATAGGCAAAAATTTGACAAAGTGATTGACTGATACCAGAGATTATTCAATCCCTAGCAGTTATGCCAAAAACTTGTTTCACACACACACACACACACACACACACACACACACACACACACACACATATATATATATATATATATATGTTTTCTGTTGTGTAGTTAATAATTTGTAATTAAAATTTGGTTTTGGTCTAAATCATTGCAAGTACATAGGTCATACAAGTAATAAAATGGATTTTAAGTTCAGATATCATTCCCACGAGGATTGATTTGAAAATCTAAAGATTAACTACACTCACTACTCAAGATCATCACTACTTGAACCTCTAATTTCCTGTAGATAATTATATTTCTAAAATAAATTTAATAATACCATAAAAAAAATTCTAAAAATACATGAATTAGAGAATTTACTGACCGAAAAACATTGGGAATGAAATCTGTCACACTTATCAATTTGCAAGTTTCAATTAAAATATAAAGTATGGGACATGAAACATTGGAATTGTCCAAGAGCAAGGTAGTAGCATTAGATTTTCTCCTAACACTACACACATTTCCACCCCGTACTACCATACATTTCTACCTTTAGTCATTGGGTCTGAAGAGCTACTTGTAGGACTTGATCCTCATTAAGATATAACTGATTTTCCTTCTCAATACTTCACAGCTATCTCTTAGGATTGGAAATTGCTTGCCTTCATAGACAGGGTAATGCAAGCCCTCTCTAATATAATTAGTGCCTCAGCCATCAATTGGACAAGAATGCCCTCTTTCCTTGATTAGAATCCTAGCTAACATAGGATTGAGATTATTCCTTCCAATTTAGGTGGAACCTCTATGAATTAAACTGATAGATCAAGAGGGTGGATCTTAATTTTCCTGAACACACTCCTATTGTCACCAGAGGAACCTAAGTCGAGGTTAGAACATCACCAAATGGGACAGATCACAAAGGATCCTTAGAGTTCATTAGTTCAATGAATATCAATGCAATTTACCCCCAACTTACTGCTCTTTGCTCTCAAGTAGTCCATCGCTGTGTCACTCAGAGGGATTCCTTGAAATCAAAGCAATGATGCAACTTTTTCTGGGTATTAAACATTGATGTTAAGAACAGTTCAATGTTAAAGCAACACCAGTTAAATCATTCCAGTTTTCATTCCAAAAACAACATTAAAATACCACTACCAATAATCCCAAACATAGATCATTCCTAGAGGGAGCTTAGATTTTAATTACTGGATCACAAATGACAATGACTAGTTGATCAAACAAATTCATTGAAATCATAATCAAAACGGAAGAAAAATGGATTCCAGAAAAATTCCCAGATTCCATTAAAGTTCAGACATAAATGAAACTTGATTTACAATCTTTCTAGCTCAGAATCTCAGTTCAAATCCACCACTCTAATCTAAAAGAAAGAAAAATTTAATCTAGAAAGAAAATCACAAAAATAGTATGTGGTCAAAGAAAAGAAAAAGGAAAATTAAAAAAGAAAAATATATACAAAGAACTTCAGCTCCTCCTAAAAAGCTCAAGGATTCTTGAAAGTTGAGCAAAAGTTGCGCACATTAACCAAGGCGATTCTTATTTATAAGCTCTGAAATACTGGGCCAGATTCAAGGCTGAAATTGTGGGTTCCAATGCAAGCCCATTTAATGTCTTTGTCACGACATTGTTGGCCTATGTTGCGATATAGCAATCTCCTTCCTTTGCTTTGGCTTTGTTGTGGCTTTGTCGCAACATTTTTACTATGTTTTTCCTTTTTATTTATTGTCGCGACATAGGTTTTGAATGTTGCGACATAATTTCCATGCCTTGTGGTGTTAATCTTTGAATGGTCTGTCGTGACATAAAGATCCCTGTCGTGACATTAATTTTCCAACTCTTTGCCAGATTCTATCGTGACTGAGTTTTCTATGTTGCGACAAACTTTCTTCTTTCTGCTCTTCATTATGTTGCGACAAACAATTTCTATGTCGCGACATTGTCCTAGTGAACATTTCTGTGATTCCTTATTTCTTCTATCACGATAGAGATTAGAATGTCTTGACAACATCTTTCTGCCATTTGCATTGTTCTTTGTCACGACAAAGTTATCAAATGTCGTACAATCTTTTTGTCCTTTGTCTTTGGTTTTGTCGCGACAATGATTTCTATGTCGTGACATAGTTCTACTATTTCCTTATGAGCTCTTCTCATGCTATGTCGCGTTAGAGCATTTGAATATCGCGACAATACTTCTGCCTTCAAACTTTCAATATGTCGCGACACAGTTGTGAAATGCTGTGACATTCTATCAATTGTGCTTTTGAATACTTTTACTCTCTCTTTGTTGTGGCAAACTTCTGCATGTTGCCTTAGGGTTTTGTCATGACAATTCTGTAATTATGTCGCAACATAATTGCATTTCCTGCCTTAGCCATTTTTTTCTGCCTTTCTAGCTAGTTTTTATTTCTTTTGCATTGAAATCCTGCAAAACATACATTTGGGTTAAGATTCCATAATTAATCATTAATTTGGACCTTAACTTTCAAATATGCATGAAAAATGAATTTAAAAATGGATGAGTTTTGGAATCATCAAGAGCCACGAGGCTGGCTCTTTAAAAGTGACAGCAGGCTTATAACCACAAGCCTAGTCTTATGTAAGTGCCAGCAGGCTTAGAGCCACAAGTCTGGTCTTATGAAAGTGCTAGTAGGCTTAAAGCCAAAAGTCTGGTCTTATGAAAGTGCTAGTAGGATTAAAGCCAAAAGTCTGGTCTTATGAAAGTGCCAGCAGGCTTAGAGCCATAACTCTGGTCTTTTAAAAGTGCCAATAGGCTTAGAGCCTTAAGTTTGGTCTTTTGAAAGTGCCAGCACACTTAGAGCCAGAAGTCTGGTCTTTTGAAAGTGCTAGCAAGCTTAGAGCCACAACTCTGGTCTTTTGAAAGTGTCAAGAAAGTTTGTATTTCACAAGTTCTATTAAAAGTTCCAAGAACTTAAAGCCACAACTCCGGGTCTTAGCCGGTTACCCAAAATTAAAGTAAATAATGCCTTTAAAGAACACCTGATTGGTCATATGCCAAAGATTGAAAGAAAAATATTCTAAAGGAAATTTTATTGATTACCCCCTTAAAGAAAACTTGACTGCTAATACCTTTTAAGGTGAATAACGTTCCACATTCTGGGCACTGGTTCCCTGTCTAGTTTATTTAATGCATATGACTTAACTGGCCCTACTCTTACAATCACGTATGGCCCCTCCCAATTTGGTTGGAATTTGTCAATCGCCGGGTCAGCCGTGTTTTCAAAGATTTTTCTTAAGACTAGATCCCCGGCTCAAAATGCACGTGGCTTTATACATTTGTTGTATAAGTTTGCCATCTACGGTAAGATGCTATACATAGCGGGTCGCTTCTCGAGTTCGCTCGCTGTTACCCAAACTCGAGATGGCTTTTAGCTAAGCAGCCATTCCAGGAACCTCAATTCGAAGCGTGGGCATCTCGATTTTTGTAAGAATAATGGCCTCCATGCCATAGGTAAGGGTAAATGGTGAAACTCTAATCGGCTTCCGGCTAGTTGTTCTATAGGCCCAAAGGACTCCTAGTAGCTCGTCCACCCATTTTCCCCTAGCCGAATGTAGACGCTTTTTTAAAGCCGTCAAGAGAGTTTTGTTGGATGCTTATGCCTGGCCATTACTCTGCGGGTACTGCAGGGTTGAGTACAAGTTTTTTATTTTCAACTTACGGCTATAAGTTTCTCGGTGATACTTCATTGCCAAACTGCGGAACCATTATCATTATGATCGACATGGGTATTTTAACCGGCGCATAATATTCTTCCACACAACCGCATGTCCTTCGTTTTGTTGGAAGCGGTTTCCCACTTTCTATCCATTTGATAAAGTAGTCGGTGGCAACCAACAACAACTTTTTCTGAGCTGGGGCGGTATGTAGTGGTCCGACTATATCAATTCCACATTGAGCAAAGGGCCAAGGGCTTATAATGGAGGCTAGGGTCTGCCGGCACCTTGACGGTAGAGCTTCGTCGTTAGCAAATCTGGCCGTAATTTCTCGACATAGGCGGCCGCATCCGGCTCACTCATGGTCACAAGAATACCCTTTCATATGGGCCTTGTGAGCTAAAGTTCTGTTGCTCTAATGGTTTCTGCTAGTATATATTGCCCTTTTTGGGTGGTGAGACACTTATGATACGGTCAGTTCAGAGACCACTTGTACAATTTCCCGTTTACCAAGGAAAATCGTGTCGCCTCGACTCGACCTGGTCTCGCTGTTATATTCTGGGTTAGCTCTCTTTACGCCATAATGCAATATAGGCCAACCAGAGGAGCCCGATTCATCTATCCGAATTTTACTTGAACCAATGTAATAGACGATGCCGACCGGTAAGAGATTGGGAGGAATACGCTTTATCGAGACTGACTCGCTACTATCAGCCAAAGTGTCTCCGCTCTTCACAGGGTCCCTTGGGATATGCTCAAGCTTCTAAGCAGTAAAATTCCCTAGTCATTGCTTGACCCGGCCCATATACCTGGCTATACATTGGTCTTGCATTTCATATTCTCCGTTTACCTATCCTACTACCAGTTGAGAGTCGCCGCATATGAGGAGTTTCTATGATGAAACTGATTGAGCGAGATTGATCCTAGCTATAATTGATTCATACTCAGTCTCATTATTAGATGCGGGAAAGTCTAATCGTATGGCATGTTCTACCCTCTCCCTAGTTAGGACTTTTAGTTGTAAGCCGACCCCAACTCCCTGTTTAGCGAGAAACTTCGTCCACATTAAGGATCCACCAACCATCGTTATCCTAGACCACATCAGGCTGGGGTAGTTCTGCTAGGAAATCTGCCAATACTTGCCCCTTCATAGCCAAGTGAGGTTTATACTGAATACCAAACTCACTTAGCTTGATCGCCCACCGGACCATCCTCCATGACATGTTAGGCTTGGTATAGTGTTTTGCAAAGGGAGATTGGTTAGCACGACGATAGGGTGTGCCTGAAAATATGGGCGAAGCTTTTTGGATGCCACACTTAGGGCTAGTACCGATTATTCTAGACGGGAATATCGAGTTTATGCTTATGCTAGGGATTTTCTTATGAAGAATATCGAGACTTTTGACACTGCTAGGTAAAGATAGAGTGTGTCTCCTCGCCTCTGGGCAGTCGTGATCGCGGTTCAAATGAGGTAGTGTGTGATTTCCATGAAAGCCCGATATATCACTCCATTCCACCCATTTATCGGCTCCCCTTGTGGTCATAAAACGTCTTAACCGGCTCAGAACGGATATAAACCGCCGAGAGCTAGCCGGCTTGGCCAGTTATCAGAGCCTCCCTTCGTATGGTAGGAGCTGAGAGTCCACACCTTTAAGTCGATAGGATTGGCCTCTATTCCTCTCTTGGTTACCATAAAAACTTGCTCGAATTGACTTTGAATGCATATTTCAGAGGGTTCAGTTTCATGTCATGCCCTCGTAATAGCTTAAAGGTTTCTTGTAGATGCTTCATGTGGTCGGGGCGTTCTTTAGACTTGATGAGCATATTGTTGATATAGACCTCCATGGTCTTGCCTATCAACGGTCGAAATATCTTGGTTACCAGCCTTTGATAAGTTGCTCCAGCGTTTTTCAAGCCAAAAGGCATTACATTAATAGTATAACTCGCACGGTGTAATGAAGGTCATTTTCTCTGCGTCAGGTAGGTGCTAATGGGACACTCCCAACCACCAAAGACACTCAAACAAACCAACGATAAAAAGAAGATTTGAGATGTGAACACTCACCAGAAAATCGACAGTCGTCGAAGAGTCAATAGTCTCCTATGGCTCCTTCGAAAGGAAAGTTCATGGAAACACAGAAAAGACGAGATCACATGAATAAGAAGACTCAGAGAAAACAAAAACAAGATTGCTATCGCAACGCATACCCCTATTTGTAGGGGTAAGCTGTCTACAAGAGCATTAAATGCGCCGTCAGAACATAATGCGCTGAAAATATCCTGGGAAGTGTGCATTTCACACTCACTTTAAACCCACGAGAGCATCGCCTCCTTATATTCAACTCTTCACATTAAACATTTATTTACACATTTTCCTCTAACCTGAAAGCATAAAATTCCGTACCGGAAAAGGAGGGTACTGTAAGTACCATGGGTTTTAAACTCATTGCTTAACGGCAAGGCCCGACTCTCTCGTCTAGATCTCTGTGGCAAGCCAGCTCCACACGTAGCTTTCGGCCTAAGCCCACCTTCTATATTAAAACTAATAGGCACTACCCTGACAGGAAATGTTGAGGCCCATCTATGAGAGTCGAGGTGTCCTCTTAGAGGCCAGCTTCAGGGCATCCCATTTAGAGGTCTAAGTCCCCTAGTCGGCCATCCTCCTATTTATGGAAAGTTCACTATGGACGAATGGATAAAGGTGGGAAATACGCAAAATGTATTTATTCACAAATTTCCTAGTTTCCAAATCCCTTACTTCTTGGAAGGTTAATCCTTGATAAGGAAGAACTAGTCTTTTATAAGGAAAAAGAGATTTGTTCCTAAAAAAGATGAGATTCTTTCCAAAGAAAGAAGGGGAGGGATTTGTGAACCGCTTTCTATAAATCAGGAGGATTCCCATGATGAAAAGGTATGCAATCCCTACTATAATAACTTCTTCTTCCTTAATGTGTTTTTGCTAACTTAATCATCGGAGAGGCGACCGACCCACTATCATTGGATTGCCCTGTTTTTACAGGTTGAAATCATGCCGTTGATGCCCCGGAGGTCAAACGATCAAGGTAACAACAATTCTTCTTCCTCTCCGTGTTTTTGCTAACTTAATCATCGGAGAGGCGGTCAGCCCACCATCGTTGGATCGCTATTTTTTTTGCAGGTTGACATCGCACTGCTGATGCCCTGGAGGTCAGACGATCAAGGTAAAACAATTAGCACTGTCTGTGCGAAATGAATAGAATATTGTTTACAAGCTGCAAGAGCTTGGCTTCAACGACTGTGAAGTAGCCCTTTATCACCTAGAGCTATGTTGATCCCCCATTCTACGTCTCATTTGCTCGAGGCAGTCACAATGACGAGCATTCCAATGAATTAATTGCCAGAAGATCAATTCCCCCATTGGCGTCAGGACATGGAGAGAAAACAAAAGGAACAAGTAAGACAAATGAAAGAGTTGTAGAATCAGGCCGAGTGCTTAAGAAGTGAGAATGACCAGTGGTGGGCCTAGATTGAAAAAAATCGCGATCTTGGAAAAGATGCAAGGGAGAGCGGCCGCACAACCGATCACCGACGATAAAGGGAAGGGGCCCATTCCTCCTGACGGCGATGACACCCCAGCGGATGATGAACTGCCCTTAGGTAGCTCCCTATCCCTGAATCTCTCGCCTGCAAAACATGCTCGGGAAAGCATAAGGACTAGATCACACAAAAGGCCTTCGCCTCAGCTTGCCTTCAATGACGTTGTTAGTGGTGCATCTCATAGGGGAAGGAGAGAGGCAGGCAGAAGACATTATCTGTTGGGTCAAGCCCTAGGGAACCCGCTAGTGTTACTCTTAGGCACGTTGCCACTAGTGCTGCCAGCACAGCCTGCCTTTGGTACAACGCCAACATTTTACATACCGCCGATGACCCTAATTTGGAGACCTGATGACATGCTCTCTTCACCCTTAGGGCAACACATCCTTGATTATGAGCCACCCCGCGGGTTCGCCATTTCAGCTTTAACCACCTTCAATGGCTACGCTGATCCCTACGACCATATCTCCATTATAACCAGGCAATGACTCTGAATGCTAGTAACAATATGCTGTTATGCAAAGTATTCCTAGCCAATTTACGGGGGCCGATGTTAGCTTGGTTTCACAAGCTCCAGAGTTACTCAATAAATTCGTTCTACGAACTATGAGTCACATTCATATCACAGTACCTCTTCTCGATGCGACAAAAGAGAAACTCCAGCTCCTTACAAACCATTCTCAAATAGGAAGAAGAATCAATCTGTGACTTCACAAAGAGGTTCGAGCAAGCCGTCTAGCAAATAGAGTTGTATAGCATGGATGCAATCCTCTAAAACTTTAGGAGAAGCTTTATGCCATCTACTCATTTCTTCCTGTCACTATCCTTAAACCCGCTAGCAACGATGGAAGAATTATACTGCATAAAGGATAGTACTAAATGCCGGAGGACAATGAGTCCGTGCAACAATCTTGCACTCGTCATGATTACGAGCCAACCACTTGAAGGAAAAAATCAGTCTGGGAAACAACCCTCCAAATCTAATGAGGGTCAGAACAGAGACCGGAAGTGATCCCATGATCAATCACAAAAGAAAAGAGAACCCCCGCAGTTCATCACCCTGAACGTCTCTAATGGGAGGTTATTGCCAATCATTCGCAAGTTGCCGAGAATGGCCTCACCCAAGAATGCTTCCCAAAGCAAATGTATCTGTGGCGACTATCATACAGATCATGGGCATGAGACCAACATGCTACCGTCTGCAAGTTCTTGGTGGAAAAGTCGATCAAAGCTCGGCACCCCAAGAGGGTATGTCGTGAAATGCACCAAGGGCGCGTGAACGGCGCAAGATACGATGTATCGGCAAATTTCAAGGCACAAATTTTTACCATAACCTAGACCAACCATAAACTATATATCGGGCAGTCGTCTAATACCAAGACAATCAAAGTACCAACATAAGAAATCCTTGAGAGTGGCCACGACATAGCCGTGGTGAACGCCATCCACATGGGGAGCAAATGTGCGTAAACCGAGCCACATGACCCCCATATCCTTCCTCTGTTAACCCAATAGTGGTCATTATTGTGTTCTACTATGATGAGCTAGTGCTCACTTTTTATATTAAGGGTTTTGATGTACTCAGGGTACTGGTGGACCCTGGTAGTGCGGTAGATTTATTACAACTACCAGTCTTCAGGAAGATGAAGCTTTCCTAAAAAATGTTGAACTCAACCAGGCGAATCCTCTCTAGCTTCAACGAGGCAACTACCGTAACATTAGGGGATGTCGCACTCCCTAAAACAGTAGGACCAATCACTCAACAAATTTTGTTCTTAGTTGTTGAAGATTTGGGGCCTTACAACGCCATAGTAGGGTGAACTTGGCTACACTCAATGAAAGCTATCCCCTCGACCTACCATCAAACAGTCAGCTATTTGACTAACGCTGGGCAAGTTGTTACACGACAGTGTTATCAATTATCTATGCAGGTGTAGAGAGGGGCGAACAATTATGAAAATCCTCCCCTGAAAGATCACACCCCAGCATAGCAATCACAGGCTGTGGCCCAGATCAAGGTGAAAGAGAGGGACCCATTGGCTGTGGATCCCCTAGAAATAGTAGTGTTGGATGGGCCAGAGAAGTTCACATATGTCAATACTCTCCTATCTAGTAACAAAAAGGAGGTATAAGGCGTGCTATTAAAAACCGGACATGTTCATCCGAGTCACCGATATGGTCGAATCAACCATCATCGACCTCCCATAAATCAATTACCCCATGTGGCCGTTTAGGATGTAATGTGGTGACGTTTCCACTCGACTTCCACGTTATTAAGAAAGAAGTAGACAACCTTTTGGAGACAGGTTTCATTAGGGAAATAAAGTACCCCGAATGGCTTGCTAATGTGGTGGTGGTTCCAAACAAGGTCTGTAAGTGGAGAGTATGTGTAGACTACACGAACCTCAATGAAGCATGCCTGAAGGATAGCTTCCCCGTCAGATATAGACTGCGATTTTTGATGCCTCACCGAAAATTTTGATAACAGCTATTTCTGGGACGCCTCTCGATACCACCGCATTCCAAATTCCACTAGCCCCGACACAGAGAGCAAATCCACCTTCATTACATCACAAGCAGCTATACTATTACAATGTAATGCCTTTTAGCTTGAAAAAAGCTGGAGCAACTTATCAAAGGCTGGTAATTAAGATATTTCGATAGCTGATAGGCAAGACCATGGAGGTCTATATAGACGATATGCTTGTTAAGTCCAAAGAACGCCCAGACCACATGAAGCATCTACAAGAAACCTTTGAGTTGTTGTGAGGGCACGACATGAGACTGAACCCTCTGAAATGTGCATTCGGAGTCAGTTCAGGCAAGTTTTAGGCTTTATGGTAACCTAGAGAGGAATAGAGGCCAATCCTGTCCAACTTAAAGCAATAATGGACTCTCAAGCTCAAACCACCTGGAGGGAAGTAGAATTGACTGGCCGGTTGGCGGCTCTCAAGCGGTTTATATCCCATTCTATAGACTGATTGAGACCATTTTTTTCGACCTTAAAGGGAGCCAAACGGACTGGGTGGAATGAGGAGTGCGATCAGGCTTTCTTGGAAATAAAACAGTACCTCATCGAACTACCAATCCTGACTTGCCTAGGGGCAGGAGACACACTCTATCTTTACTTAGCAGTGTCAGAAGTCTCGGTAATCGCAACTTTGTTCAAAGAAAATGAAAATTGAAAACAGAGATCGACATTCTTCATAAGAAAATCCCTGGCAGAAGTAGAAACTCGATATTCTCGTTTAGAACAAGTGGTACTGGCCCTACGTGTGGCAGCCATAAAGCTTTGCCCCTACTTTCAAGCACACCTTATCGTCGAGCTGACCTATCTCCCACTACGAAACACTATACACAAGCCTGCCCTATAAGAGAGGATAGCCCGGTGGGCGATTGAGCTCAGTGAGTTCGGTATTCAATATAAACCTTGCTTAGCATTGAAGGGGCAGGTATTGGCAGATTTCCTAGCAGAACTACCCCAGCCTAATGTGGTCCAAGATAACAATGGTTGGTGCATCTTTAATGTGGAAGGAACTTCTCGCCGAATGAGAGCTGGGGTCAGCTTGCAACTAAAAGCCCCAACTAGGGAGAGGGTATAGCAGGCCATACGACTAGACTTCCCCGCGTCTAATAATGAGACTGAGTATGAAGCAATCCTGGCCGGATCGATCTCGCTCAATTAATTTCACTAGAGAAACTCCTCATACGCAGTGACTCTTAACTAGTAGTAGGACAGGTAAATGGAGAATACAAAACGCAAGACCAGCGTATGGCCAAGTATATGGGCATGGTCAAGCAATGACTAGGGAATTTTATGGCTTGGAAGCTTGAGCATATCCCACGGGACTCTAATGAAAGGGCAGACACTTTGGCAGCAATAGCCATGTCCATCCCGATAAAAGAAACTGTATTCCTCCCAATCTACTACTAGTCGACATCGTCTATTACAATGGTTCAAGTAAGTCAAATAGATGAATCGGGCTCCTCCTAGTTTGCCCCTATATTGCATTATCTGAGCACAGGAGAACTGCGGAATAACAGAGCCGAAACCCACAAGGTCTAGGTTCAGGTGGCACGATTTTCCTTGGTAAATGGGTAGTTGTACAAGCGGTCTCTGAACAGACCGTATCTTAAGTGTCTCACCACCTAGCAAAGGCAATATATACTAGCAGAAATTCATGAGGGAGTGTACGGAAACCATCCGGGCGGTAGAACTTTAGCTAACAAGGCCTATACATAAAGGTATTATTGGCCAACCATGAGAGCAGATGCAGCCGCCTATGTCAAGAAGTGTGACCGCTTGTTGACTGATTTTTGTATAGACCAAATTTAACCAAATAATTAGCACTGCTACAAAAGACTAACTGAAGTCCTCGACAACGACACTAAAAACTTGTTGATTGATTTTTGTGTAGACCAAGTTTTACCAAGTAATTAGCACTGCTTCCAAAGACTAACTAAAGTCCTCGGCAACATCGCCAAAAACTTGTTGATGACTGATTTTGATTAAAATATGTGTTGGTCCTTTTTGTAAAATGGATTCATTAAAAATTGAGTTTGGTCTAAATCACTGCAAGTGCAAAGGTCATACAAGTAATAAAAGTGGATTTTTAAGTCCAGATATTGTTCCCACGAGGATTGATGATAAATCAAAAGATTAACTACCCTAACTACTTAAGATCCTTACTATTTGAACTCCAATGTTAAAATGATGAGATAACTAATAAAGTAATACTAAAATAATTTCACTAGTATACATAAAGAATTTAATAAAAGTGGATGTGAGAGTTCATTGAGTGAGACAACAGTGGGAAATAGGCCAATGAATAATTGTCAATTTCTACATCATTTTGAGTCATAGCTAAGCCATTAGTTAGAAAACTGAATTTGTCAAAGATGCATTATAGTATAGTTTGGATTTCTCCCTTCACCATACATTTCACTAATTAGAGATTCATGTTCCTTTCAGAATCATGGGTATAATCAGTTACTTGTAAGATATAATCCTCTTTCTAAGATCTGGGTATTTTTCCTTTACAATACTTCACACCCAAATTTACTATCAAGAATTCCTTGCCCCAAGCAGACAGGATATTTAAAAAAGCTTCTCCAATTTAAATGGCACCTCATCCTTCAATGCTGATGAAATTCTCCATTTCTTTGATTAGATCTATGCTAACACAGGATCAGAATCATTTCATCAGAAAGAGGAGAAACCTCTAAGCGATTAAACTGACACTTTCATCCAACTATCCGCACACAATGAGTACATTAGTGATCTGTTTGGGAAATCTTTTAGAGTTCATTAGTTCCAAAGTATTAGTCTACCATACCCACAAGGAACTCGGCTTCGCACTTAGGGATTCTTTTATCTACGTGTCACACAGGGCCTCCCGAAATTCGAGCAAGATACAGTCCTTTGTTTTTGGGTACACGGTACTAGTACTTGGAATAGTTAAGTGATTCGTGCCACGGTAGGGTGAGCGGAATCAACAAAATTTGTTTCCTATGTTCCTCCCACCGTAGTCGCTTACTACAAAGATACGTTCAGTGGTCTAACACGGATGGGTTTTCATCCCACTAATGATTTGCATTGAAGGTTTGAAAAATTGCGAGGCTTTTTAGTTTGATTTTTGATTTTGTTAAAAACAGGAGGTCAAGCTGGTTACCGACCAACCTGTAATGGCTTGCTGAAGTGTGAAATGGTAACTCAAGGCTGGGTCACTAGCTTTGACAACACTGGCTATTGAAGTGTTCTCGGGTTATTTCCTCGCATTATGGAAAGTGACATATAGTCAAAGCCAAAACCGGATCTTTGTTTAACTATGAAACCTAACCTTAGAACCACTCCTATTTGAGTCAAAACAGGTATTATGCATTTACAGTCCCTTTTAGTTTAAAAAACCCTAGCACTCAACCTCATTTCTAAAGGGCTCGTAAAGGCTATCTAAAGAATATCAAGGCATCTACCAATAAGTGCGCACTCGTAATCTCTAAAGCATGGCAAGTATCGACTAAAGTAATGGATATTAAATGGCATTAAACCCTCAGTTTGGAAGGTAATGGAACCATAAATGCAATAATTGTATCATTTAAAGCATGAGGACAACCCGCAACAACCCCAAAACCAAGCTAGCCACCCTCATTCGCAAAGCTATGAGGCTTATAGGCCAAGCATCCTCAGTCACATCCTCAAGGGTGTTCGGCACTTAGAAAATGAAAGAAAGAGTGAGAGAGTAAGAGAGCAATGAAACCTTAAAATGAAAGTCATGAATTTTATAAAATGAAAGTCGGGCCGCAAAATCGCTGGGTTACAAAATGATGGGGGTTTATATACCCACCAAAGTGTGGAAAAATACAAGAAAGCCTAAAATATCGGGCTCATACAAGGGACAAGGTGGTAATACACCAAAACGTCGTTTGGGATAAATTACACAAAATTCACAGGCAAAGAATTCCCACATGCAGAGAATCCTCGGCTACTTATGGCTACAAATTTAGCAATGTTAGCCCAGTTTAAATTACAGAGATAGCGAAATCTGGAAAATTCCTCGTCATAAACAGCTGAATTTCGTTAGTGCTAGCAAAATTTCGCTTAAATTTAGCGAATTATAGAGATAGCCAATTGGTTAATTTCGCTAGCATCAAGTGATTTCGCTAGGTAGCGAAATTTCGCTAGGGTAACAAATTCCTCGGCTAGCCCAGCTTAAATTACACGTAGATAAAGCAAAATTGAAAAATTTCATAAACAAGGATTGGCTAGCTAGCTTAAATTCACAGTTAGCCAAATTCTCGTCATTTAGCGAAATCCATGTGAGATAGCTTAAATTGGTTAATTCCTCGCGAGGCACAAGTGGATTTTCGCTAGGGTAACAAATTCGCTAACCTAGTTTAATTTCACTGCCCTCGCTAGGGATCGCGAAATTTTCGCTATGGTTGCGAATTCTCGCAATCCTACCAAATCCCGCAATCATAGCGAAAATCCCTGGATCGCCCTCGTTTTGCTCACTCCATCTCACCGCATCAACTCCGCCTTCAAAAATCCATTTCCAAATTCCTTTATTGATGGTTGAAAACACCGTGATTCCCAGCATTCGGCAATATCTTGCCTATTAAACTTAAACACGGTGGCTGAGGTACGCAAAGACCTACAAAATCACCAAAAACAAGCTCGAAATGGCATCGTTGAACTATGGACTCCGTGCACACATCAATCGCTTAATTGATAAGGATTAGCGCCAAGCAAAAAGTACTCAAACCTATCTTCACAGAGCCTCAAATACATTCTCGGCACTAATCACACCCCCCAACCGACACGTTGCTAGTCCCTTAGCAATGCTAAAATAGTAAGGACATGCATGCAGTGATTTTACAAAAAGTGTATACGGTTCAAAAGGTGTATACGCATAAGTATTACCTTTAAATGAACAATTTACACTGTCAGAAAACCGACATGAGTAGGAATGTAAAACCATATAAGAACAAATTTTAGGGCCAACATCGGATCTTAGGAAATCAACCTGAATTTCCACCAAAATCTAATGATTCCTAATGTAACCGGGACGAGCCAATAAATTGTAAAATTATTCTCCCCAACCTAGCTAATTCCATGGCTCTCAAACTGCTAACTCCAAATAGGATTATCTACACACTTATTTCTTTACTTGACTAAATTGTATGGTGCAATGCTAAAAACTCGACTTCACCAAAGTCCGTAATCGTCCACCGATGACTCCCAACCAATTAAGGCTTAGTGGCATCAAGCCAAAGGACTACTGACCACAAATCAAGTAGCTTCACTCGACTAATGACTTCTCGAATTAAGCACCTACAATGCCAAACTCTACCCATCCACCCATGTAACGAACACCTTGGCCGATGACTCCCAACCAACTAAGGTTTAGGGCATCGGGCTTAAAAGGCTTTCGCCATATACCCCACGGACCGTATTCAGGTTTCAAGGCAAAGCCAATACGATTTTTCTTTTTTTTTTCTTTTTTCTTTTCTTTTTGCTTTTCTTTTCCTTTTTGGAAGACAACATTGGCCTTCAAATACGGTAATACTAACCTATTAGTGGTTGTCAACATGTTCAAGGCCTGGCCAAGGCTTAAAAGAGGTATATAATTTCACAACCCATCTAAGAAATCGTGCAAAGGTGAATTAGCTCAAGGGGGAATGTTCGTTGAATACGCTGAATCTCAATTGACTAAAAACTCAATCAAACATGGAATTTTAGCATTAGCGGAAAACAACAGGGTTTCAATTCTCCAATTAAAGGCAACTCAATTGTTCAATTAAAAGCAATTCAATTGTCCAATTGAAAGAAAAAGTAGATACACAAAATAAAGACACAAAAGTATTTTGCACAAGCATAGTAAGCTGTAAATAGTGTCGTAAAGCTTTTGATATAACCAAAATGGCTAGTATATGCTTAATATAGCTGAACATACAAAAGTATCACTGCCTACTATGGCTAATACACGATTCTACACAAAAATTAGTAAAGGGGGCTGATAATGCCGAAACTATACAAAAATAGAAAGAAAACACTCTAACTCTAACTTTTCTCCCGCCAATATGTGACATGTCATGTAAGGAAAGTTTAGAAGTTAGGAGTGTGACCACTCTCAATCTCGTGGGCGGTGGTGGACTGCACGCCGGCCACGGCCAACATGTCTAAGGAGGGTCGCCGCCGCGGGGCCCATCCTAGGCAGATCATGCTGAGGCCCAGTATTCATGATCCGTCGGAGCATGGAGTGACAAGGACCTAAAGTGGCCCCGCCGATCCAACCTCCGATCCCGGGTGGTCGCCGGGTAGCGGCCACGAACATACAACATCCATGGCACCCGCCACCCCCGTACCGGATACGAACGTACTCGGAGAGTGTCGCGGCCAGACAAGTGATGGGCCGGAGGTCGGCAGGTCAATGGGCTGGTGGAGAGGACGGAGGAGATATATTTCCTGAACCCGACTCCTTCCATCTCGGCTCCTCGGGAGTACGCGCCCACCGCATGGGAGTCCTCTCGCCTTTGGTATTCGGTACCCTCCCTGGGCTCCGTCGCCGAGGAGAAAGAACAGATAACCATAGCTCGCTCCCATAGACAGACCCGAGGGCATCCGGGATCCCCTCCGCTCAATCCAGGCTCCTCCGGAGTCTGCGCCCAGACCCGCAATGCCAGCCGTGGCATCAACGTGGTAAACTCTCTCGCTCGAGCCGTGCCCCGCTGTGGACCTTATCCTCGGGCGCAAAGAAAGCGGCCATCACTCAACCTCGAGGGATCAACCGTAACCCCTCCTAGATCCCAGACAGCCTCTAGGATGGCACCCCATTACTGCACGAGCGTCAAGCTGAAGAGGCCGGGTCCGCAAAGCAGTGATCGGGAGCGAGGAGCATCCGAGCGAGCCGCTCCCGGACAATACCGGTCCAAGAGTCGTGTCTCGAGCAAGACCGGGCAGACCATCTCCGTGCCTGGGTGAGGGCTAATCCCGATAACCTTCCGTAATTAGCTCGCCCTCGGGTGGCAGCCTAATGCAAATAAATATCCACCGCCCGAGAACTCCATGACGATCATCGATATCGAATCGAGCTCCAATGACTCTACATTCCCCAGGAGGTCGCAGAATGATAGAATCAGAGAACCACCCGGGGTAATAGAACTCCTCGCGCCATGAATGGCGCCAGGAGTAATGCTCGAATGCATGCATCAGTCCTTGAATCAGTCGTTTATCACGTCGGACGCCGTAATACGACTCCACATGAAACCCTCACGTGTGCCCATATACTCCCCGACAGATGCCCGACGACAAGCGGCCTCCCGATCCTCGAGGTGCGATAACCGAGGCGACGAGGTCGCTCCGCTACCGACAGGACTACGATGGCCAGGCCCGGACGATGATGACTTCGGCCCGTATACGGGCCCGTTTTCGAGTCGCCTCCTGATCTCCTTCGTGGGTGACCGCGAAGTGGCCCGGTCCCATCCGGGTCCGTATCTCCCCGAATCCTCGAGGCTCCTCGTGACCGCCTCGGGACTCGCTCGGACCGGAGCCGAATCTGAGTCGCATCAACCGCTCCTCCCGCCGGAGTATCACCCGACCCGAGGCTCCTGGTATGGAACCACCTCGTGCACCATGGCCGAAGCTAGAAAAGGACACGCGGGCAGAGCTCAACCGGATGGCGTCGACCAGTGGCAAAGGCCGCTGGCGGCAAGCAAAAGTCGACACCGGAGGTCGTGGCACGGCAAGTGAAGCAGCATTTAGGCACGTACCGTAGGGAACACCGCAGCAGAATGGCACTGCACTCAGTGGCACCGACGCCGTGCGTTAGCAGGGGCGGCATTCGATGGTGGCCGGCCCGTGACGGCAGGAAGTGGCTCGCCGGGGTGGCTCTATGACTGCACAAACAGGGGGAGTCGTGGCATCTACCGCTGGCGTCTAGACAACCGTGCAACGGAACCAAGCTCGAGGCGCTGTGGAACCACTGTGGCTCACGCACCGCGGCCGAACTAGCAAAGAGGCTAGAGAGTTGTGGCTACCGGTAATCTACGCGACGCTGAGACAAAGATGCTGCGGTGGCGCGTGGTCTGCTGGGAAGCAGAAATCAGTGGAGACATGGTCGGGAGGGGAATGATATGAATTTGAAAAGCCCCTCCCCTCCTTCATTTTATAAGCCACAAGGTACCCTCGAATAGTCACCCGGCGCAGCCACTATTATAGCCAACCGCTTATGCTCGTTAATGAATTTTTCAAAGATTAAAATTTAAATAATAAAATGCAAAAATAAAATTATCATTTTAAAATATATTTAAAATTTTAATATATAAAAAATATAATATTAAAACAAAAATTGCTTAAAAGTGGAGTTACTAAATCTGAACTTACTAAAAATAGCCAAAATTATTGAAATTGACCAAAGTAAAATAAAAAGCAAAAATTTTGAGTCGCAATCTGGTTTTGAGAACACCAAACCAGCCTAAAGTCACGTATTTCCACCATGGAGGGTCAAGGAGGAGGGATCTCCCAACCCCCAAGCAGCTGGCCCCGAGCCGATGCCTGAGCTGATGCCTTGATGTTTGATTTCCCGTGGTTAATTTTCCTCCCACTGGTTGATTCTGAACTGAGCAATTGCCCTGCAGTGGCTACTGATGGTAACTTCCTATCAGCTGTTTCACCTTGGTTAGCTATTCCTGGCAATTCTTGGTCATTTGGCTTCCCTGAATTCTGCCCAACTGAACAAACTTCATCATTTCCTTCCATTTCACCTTCCAATGATTTTTGCTTGTGACTCAAATGAAAGATATTCAGCTCCAATGTCATGTTGCCAAATGTGAGTCGTGATGACTCCATTTCAAGAATTGATAATTGTACTGGCGCTATTTAAATGGTCTTCCCGTGATGATCGCACATGATCGGGGCCCATTTATATCGGGCTCTGTCAAGCACACAAAGTTCACCGGATAGTAGAATTTGTCTTACCTTAACCAACACATCCTCAACTATCCCCTTATGGATCTCTCACCGATCGATTCGGCCAATGATGAGTAATGCTGCGGTTTAAGTTTCCAAACTCCAATCGCATACAATCGAGCATGGCAAAGAGGGTTCACACTCGGCTCCCAACCCAGCGCTGCTTTGTCTATGCAAGTCCCTCCAATGTCGACCGAATCGTGGGGGATCCCGGGATCCTTGTATTCAACAATCTCGCTTTTGGATTATGGCACTAACTTGCTCTCTGCTAGGAAGGCTTTTCTTCTCACCGCCCAATCCCTTTGATTGTACAGAGATCCTTCAAAACTTTGTATAGGCAGACTTGTTTGATAGATGTCCAAAGGGGTATAGCGACCACTCGCCTTAGACTTCTAGATGCTCTGTCTGGCCGGGATGCCTTCTTCGCTTCTTAGTGCCCTCGGGGAAATGGAGGTGGCATGCAAAGTTTCATTGAGTCCTCCTTCAGAAAAATGTGTTCCTGCTCCAATTCTTCTCCTCCTTTGGTTTCCTCAACCGCTTGGGCATTGGCCGATCAACCTCTTTCCACCACTCTCGTGGTGATTATAGTCAATTCTCATCCATTCCCGAATTGCTGGGATGAACCTACCTCATGCACTGATTTGGCAATGCTTGGGAAGGGAACCCTCCTCTCATGTACCTCTAGAATATTGTTGATCTTTGTGATTGAATAATGAAGTTGTCTATTTTCCGATTAAGATTGCTCTCGTCACCCATTCTCTGCTCGCAGGTTTCTTACAAGATCAACTTTTCAGGCCAATCAGGCATTGATCCCTTTTGTTCTTCCACAAAGTTGCCCACCACTTTGCTCAAATTCAGCACGCTTGTTCAATGAAGTGGACAGATGGTGGTTGTGGTTGAGATGAGGAAACCAAACTCGTGGTTTCCACTTGGGGCACACAGTGTGGGATTAGGTTTCAGAGAGGTTGGTGGTGATTCCCTCCAATTGAATCGTAGGTAGCTACCATACGGGGTATCAAGTTGTGGAGGCTATATTGACCTACGGCATTTGCATATTCCGACATCAAATCCTTTCACCGAAGGCCAGATGCCACTGCTCTTCCGGTGGGCAAGTACTGGAAATTATAATGTGGATTGGCTTCTTGTGCAGGATTTTCAACACCGTCGCACTTCATGGAGTCAAGCTACTTATAATCCCCTCCACCTTTCCTAAATTGGGTGGTCAGATTTTCGCTTTCATTTCCATGTCCTCCGAAGTGTAAAATCCTCCTTCGTGTGTGCCGAGGGCCTCATTTCTTTTCTCCACCCCTGGGTTTGGCTCATCCCAACCCTTGGAAGTTTTAGCCACATAACTCAAGAAATCCATGGCCTCATCCGGGTTTTTGCTCAGAAAATCACCTCCACACATGGTTTCTAGCAATCAAGCTTCATGGCAAAGACATACCATTATAGAAATGATTCACTAACATCCAGTATCGAACCCATGATGTGGGACAAGCATTGATGGTCTCAATGAATCTCTCCGAACACTGATAAAACTTTCATTGTCATAGGCCGAGAGTGCAGATCTCGCCTTCAAACTGCTATTCAGGGTAATCAAGCACTTCTTCAAAATTCACTGAAGATCGCCCAATTTCTAATCGTTTCTCGGCCCAAGTGAGTTGAGCCATATTTTGGCTTTGTCCTTGAGGGTCAACGGAAATGCCTTCAGCTTGAGCAACTCCACATGCCTGCTATACCTTCCTTAAAAGTAGCACACCTCCCTCAAATCCCTTTATATGCGAATATGGATTTTCATTCTCCACACCGTGAAGTGGGAAGCAGGGGCACTAGGTAGGGTCCTCACCGCTTGCCATCCTCGCAGGAGGTATGATGCAGGAGGGGGCACTAACTTTAGGAGGGTGTATATGATCCCTCATCGACCAGATGCCGTTGATTCATAGGTGCTTGTCGACCTTGTCGCTCGTAAAGGATCCATTCGTCATCAAGTAAGACACCGATTTCACAACCTTGTTCAA
The DNA here is from genome assembly GCA_016808115.1 of Tetrastigma voinierianum. Lineage (NCBI taxonomy): Eukaryota > Viridiplantae > Streptophyta > Magnoliopsida > Vitales > Vitaceae > Tetrastigma > Tetrastigma voinierianum. The sequence continues at coordinate 166,826 of JAEQBH010004008.1, read as the reverse complement.
TTGGTGCACTCACTCTATGCAATCTACCTGATATCCCTCTGTCCCAGTGCTGCATAAACACCTGTCACACAAAATGAGACACAACAAAGAGCACAAACAAGCTTGCAAAAAGGGTTAATGTTAGTCCAAATAAACCCACTATGTGCAAAAACAAAAATGCTGCAAGAATCGGGCTGGGCAAAGGAAACTTGCGCTATAACAACTCGAAATTAAAATGGTCTAAAGTAGTCACCTACACTTGTAATGAGGATTACAAGTACACTTCAACTCATCATACGTGAGAAGCTTGGCACCATCCCCGGCCAACGACGCCATTTGATTCGTGCAAGGCTACTGGCAGGTGAAATTTAATCAACAAAATTTGCTTCCTATGTTCCTCCCACGCCGTAGTCAAGCTATCAAGTAGCATAAATGGGTCTAGGGTCTAATGACGGGATGGGTTTTTCATCCCACCTAATGATTTGCATTAGTGTTTGAAAATTGTGAGGCTTTAGTTTGGATTTGTGGATTTTGTTAAAAACAGTGGAGGTCAAGTTGGTTACCCACTTAACCCGTAGAATGGCTTAAAGTGAAGTAAATGGTAATCCTCAAGGCTCTGGTCACTAGCTCGACAACACGGCTATCAAGTGTCCCCGGGTTATTTCCTCGTATGGCAGTACTGACATATAGTCAAAGCCAAAACCGGATCTTTGTTTAACTATGAAACCTAACCTTAGAACCACTCCTATTTGAGTCAAAACAGGTATTATGCATTTACAGTCCCTTTTAGTTTAAAACCCTAGCACTCAACCTCATTCGCTAATAAAGGTCATCTGAGTATATCGCATCTACCAATATGGCAATCGAACCCCAAAGCATGGCAGACACCAAAGTAATGACATTAAATGCATTAAACCCTAGTTTGAAGGTATGGAACCATAAATGCACACTGGGGATTACGAAAGTATGAGGACAAACCCGTAACAACCCCAAAACTGCTGGAAGCCACCCTCCTCTTCAAAGCTATGAGGCTTTGCCAAGCATCCCTTAAGTTGTCATCCCTGAAGGGGGTGTTTAGCAAAATTTCAGAAAATGAAAGAAAGATGGAGAGAGAGGTTATACAAATGAAACCCTAAAATGAAAGTCATGGAATTTTATAAACAAAGTCGCCGCAAAATCGCTTGGTTACAAATGATGGGGGGTTTATATATTCCACCCAAAGTGTGAAAACACAAGAAAGCCTAAAATATTGGCTCATACAAGGGACAAGGTGGTAATACACCAAAACTGGGTCGCTTCAGATAAATTTACATAATAAAATTCACAAGAATTCTCATTATGTAGAGAATTTACATTTCTGAATGTAAATTTCGCCACTTAATAAATTACAATACGGTAGATAGCAAATTGGAAAATTTCGCTATAAACAAAGTGAATTTCTGAAGAATAAATTTCATTAGCTACCCAATGAAATTCATGAGATAGCTAAATTGGTTAATTTCTATGAGGCACAAGATTTTTCCTTGTGGTCTAAATTCTCAAATTTAGTTTAGCCTTCTCACTTCGCCAGGATTGCATCACATGGTTGCGAACAAGAATTCAAATAAATTTTCGCAATCCCAGCGAAATTCGCAATCATATCGAAAACTCGATCGCCCTCGCTTTTGCTCACTCGCATCTCACGCATCAACCGCCTTCAAAATCCACTCCCCCAAATTCCTTTTATTGATGGTTGAAAACACCGTGATTCCCTAGCATTCGGCACATATCTTGTCATTAAACTTTAAACACGCTGGCCGAGGGGTACGCAAATAAGGTCGGTAACTGAGCCAGCCGAGCCGAGCTTGAACATTTTGAGCTAGCTTGTTAATTTACGAGCTAGCCTCGAGCTCGAGCCGAGCTTTTGAACGAGCTAAAATCAGGCTCAAGCTCGCTTGATTTAAAAAAAGCTTGGCTCGAGCTCATTAGGCTCAAGCCTATATATGAACGAGCCTCGAAAGCATAACCCGAGCTCAAGCCCAATCCCGAGCCTATACAAGTTTGTATTGTAATCAATCCTCAAGCTCGCCCATATACTTTTTAACTTTTTGTAATCAACTGACAAAAATACATCAATTAAGGAAATAATTTTCTACGGGATTGCTTTACCTTAGCTGATTTAGCAATTGATGCTAAAGTCATAAAGCCACTTCTTCAACATTTGTTTCCTTTCAGATTACGAGAATTCCACCGCTCAAACAAATTTTGGTAAATCGAAAAATTATGAATAATTAAAAACAAGTAAAATCAAGTAGAGCGAAGAAATAGCATACCAAATCATTGAATAAGAAACATGATCGGGTTTTAATCAATTATGTAAATAAAGAAATAATATATGAACAAGATCCGCCAAGCAAACTCATTAGTAACAATAAACTATTTGGCAATATATCACGCACATGGTTGTTGGCCACCACCCTCCTCGACTACCAAGGTCACAAGTATGATTAATTTCCTCAAAGAATTCATACCACCCAATCGTCTGGATCGAGATCTAGAATCGCCCACCATGTCGAACCGGTCAGCCCAAAGACCCTTCATACCCACAACCGACAAGCAGAATTCCGCGTTACACCGTCTGCTCGGGCAAACCTGTGATGCCGGCTCCTTTGCTCCTCCATGAACCCCACCCCACGATCACCCTTGATGCCTTACCCATACCCACGCCTAGATGCGCTGGGTTAAGTCCAGTACCAGTATCCAAAGGGGCCCCAATACCCCCAGATTTGAGATTGGATCCTAGTTCATCAGGCTGAATTGATCGTATCAATGGGTCCGTGCATTTGCCTTCAATGCTACTCAAGATCGGCAAACCTTGTCTAAGCTCATGGCCAGCAGCCTTTATAGTTTCCACAGGAGCCCCAATACCCTCATATTTGTAATCGGATTCTTGAACACCAGGATCGACCGATCGTACCAGTGGGTCATACCCAACATCCATGTCCTTCCCCTGATCGTCCCTTTGTTCAAGACCTTCTTCATGCTATCCACAGAAGTCGCGAAACACCTTCGCACTATCGCCGGTACCATTTAAGCTACAAGCGAATCTGGAAAATGGTACAATCCCGATAACGGTGTGGATTCAGCTGAAACTTTCGACCGTCGCCGATGTTAACACCTCCTTAACGGCCGTGAAGTTCTTACGCATTTACCATCCATATGACGATTGGAAACTGAGGATCCATTACGCCGATATCAGGGGCATGACACGGAGACATTTCACTGCGAAGCGGCGCTGATGAAGGACCGCGCCGGTAATTTCGATCTGCGAAGCGGGCCGTGCGGTGACCTCGTTCAGCGACGGATGGGTCAGTATTGTGAAGCTTTTAGCGACGGCGACGGCGAAACCAGAGATTTATCAAGCCCTAAATTAAGGCTCGAGCTGGCTGGATTTGGCTCCTTGATGAGCGTGAGCTTTTAGAAATTTGAGCCACAGTGCTTGCGGCTCGATTGCCGACCACATCTGCGTAGACTGCCCCAAAATCACCAAAATGAGCTCGAAATGGCATCGAGTGAATTAGGGTGGTGGACTGCACACATCAGGTGGCTTAATTGATATGATTAGTGCGCAAAAGCACTCCAAAACCTAATATCAGGATGGGAGCTGAAATAACTGCTACAGGCAGCAATCATTAAGTTAAAGAATAACACCAATCAAACTAGAATTCGAGATTTCTGGCTATAGTTCTTCCACTTTGTGCAGAAAAATAACAATCACCATCGACTCATTCCTGGGAGCTCGATCTTTCCAAGGCTGGTTCATGCATAATCGACTTACAGCGTGGGAAGGATTATTATGATATTGTGAAACGAACTAGTAAAATTTCAAATCATTTAAAGCAAACAATAGTGAAAATTTGCAATAGATTCCATTTGAAGGCATCAGTTTATTCTTAAACTCAGGTACTCAGCAAAGCTCAAGTAAACTAAGCTAGCTAAACAAAGTCTACTAGAAAAAAAATAATATAAAGACTCTCTATTTTTTAAAAGTCTGATTTGGAAGTTTTTCACAATGCCTAGATATGTCTATATTCATGAGCTTTTTTCAATGATATGGGCGCGCTTAAAACTACTTGGCGGATCCCCAATTATCTGCCCCAAATTGGTGCGTTTCTTGTCATGGCGAGTTTTGAGTCCTTAATCCCGGCATGGCTTACGTATAGCTGCGATTTATCGCGATAGGTTTTCACGGGCTTTCTTGGGTGCAATAACGGTTTTTTGTGATGTCTGACTCAGTTTTGTCTTATGATGCAGCGTTCTTGGCGACGAGTGTCTTAATAACGCTGCAAATTTGTTCACGACTCAACTTCTGTACTTTTTTGCTTTTGAAAACGTCGCGACATGCACCTCTTTGTGTGACAATCTTCTGTTCTCTCCTCTTCGTCTTTTATCGCGACATAATTTTCTTCTATCAAGTTCTGGGTTCAGCTTACCTGGCCCGGGGAGCGGGTGTGTGTTGCGACAAATTCTTAGATGTGCCATGAACATATTACCTTGACTTCTGCTTTGTCGCAATGAAGTTTTCTGTAGCTCAATTCTTTGCATGATTTACTCAGCAACTTTGTGTGACAAGGTTTCCTTTATCAGGCATAATTTCTTCTCTAATCATATCACATTTGGCTTCTTTGTTGTTGACATGAAATCTTTGTTACGATGAGCTTCTAAATCTTAACTATCTCAGTTCTCTTTATGTTACACTATCAAACCTGTATTTCTTTTATTAGAGATGAATTCTGATACTCTATAGCTTTGTTGTTGCAAACGAAAACTTCTTTGCTCATACTTGAGGTTACGACTTGATTATTCGTTATGTCGCGACAACAAAGGCTTTGCTGTATTGCTTTTCGAAGCTTCAGTATTTGTGACAAAGATTTCTTTGTCCGCGGTGATTCACCTCAGCCTCATGCTGTTTTTCCACCGATAGAAAACTTCATGCTGTCGCGACAAGTCTTGCACCACTATTGACTCTGAATTTTAATATCACGACAAAGAGTTTCTTTATTAAAACATTATCCTTCTACTTAAATAGTCCTACTTAGCCATGGCTGACTTGTGTTATAACCTTCCATACTCTGTCGCGATAAATTAGATGTTTTATTGCGACATAGTTCATGTACTATCTTCATTCTTTTATCTTCGGAAGTATTCATGAGATTTTAGAAAAGTTCCTTTGCCACTTGCCTTGATCAATGTCGCTGATGAAATTCGAGAAGGTGTTGTATGGTCTTCTTCACACACTTCTTCAGCAGTGTTACGACAGAAAAATTCTTTGTCTCGACAAAGTTTTGTTTCTTCATTGAGTTCAAAGCTTTGAACTTTATTTGACATAAAGCTATTGGATTTGTGACACTTAGCTTTGTTGATTCCTTAAGATTATGTCGCGACATTCGAAACTATGGCATGGGGAAGTTATACTTCAGCAAGCTTTCTTTCTTCTTTTCTTGCTGGAATTATCTATTTTTCAAAAAAAACCTGTAAAACACAAAGTTGGTAAATATTCCATAATTTAGCATTAAAATATATCTTAACTGCTAAAAATATGCAAGAAAAATGGATTAAAAATAGATGAGTTTAGGACTCTTTCCCACTGCTTTGACAACGAGCTCACATTATCGGGGGGTGCGACACTAGACCTAGCCTCCATTTACAAGCCCATGGCCCTTTGCTCAGGTGGGGAATTGATATAGTTGGACCACTACCTACGACCCGACTTAACAAATTTATTTGTTGGTTTTCTATTCTGCTGCAAATGGATAGAAGCTGAAACATGGCACCATAAGATAAGGATGTCACCCAGGTTGTGTTGAAAGAATAATACTTGGGTTGAATATGATCGATCACTGCTTTGATAATGACCACAATTTGTGAGAAAAATATACAAAAACTTCTGCCGCTTGAAACTTAAATAAAATTTGTACTCGACCTAGCATTGGCAGCAGAGTAATGGCAGTGATATCTAACAAAACTTCTATAACCAGCGGCTTTGAAAGAAAGCGTGCGCATTCAACTAGGGAAAATGGGTGGACTGATAACTGTCACGAGTCCTTTGGGCCTATAGAACAAACTAGCCAGAAAATGGAAAATTTGGAGTTTCACCATTTTACCCTCACCTGTGGTATGGAACTACATTCTTTTAATCTGGATGCCCACGTTTTAGAACCAGGTTCTTAAGGCGATATACTTAACATTTGAAGCCATACTCAGGACCTAGATATAGTAGATGAACTACGAGAATAACCTTTATATATAACATCCCACAAACAAGGATGGCAAACTTATAAAATGGCGTATATAAAGTCGCAGTGCATTATTTGGGGATCTGAATGATGTGAGAAAAAATCTTTGAAAACACGGCTAAATGGATGGCCCGCTGAGCAAATTCCAACAAATTTAGGAGAATTATACGTGATTGTAAGAAGTAGAGCGACCTAGTCAGGTAATAAATAAGTAAACTAGGCAGATACCATTACCCATAATATTAGACGCTATGAACTGTAAAAGATGTATCGATAAGGTTTTTCTTTAGAGTTTTCCGACAATTTCCCTTTATAATATTTCTTTGGAGTTTTTGGCATATATAGTAGATCGGTGTTCTTTAAGCATATATTTTCGATTTTGGATTAACCCAGTTCAAGACCCCGAGAATTGTGGCTCTAGCACATTGCTTTTCAAAAGACCGGACTGTGGCTCAGCTGTTGACAGACTCAAAGGGCCAGGCTTGCTGGCTCTAAGCCTATTGGCACTTTCCATAAGGCTAGGTAAGTGTATTTCTAAACTGTTGGCACTACATAAACGGGCTGTATTTATAAGCATCTTTAGAACTTTTCGAGAGAGCCGACCTCATTGGCTCTATAAAGGAATTAACTATCCTAGCCAATATTGGTAAAAAGGACGAGAAATAATAAAAGTTTAGTGCATAAGAGTACCAGAAAGCATATTTCATTAACAATGTGCCATTAATTAGCAGATGTGATTCTGAGAAAAGTATGTCTGCTTGACCAAATGGTGCCCTTCCATAGTCTTTAAAAGAAAGAGAAAATGGGAGGATTTGAATCAGCTCTAGTCACAGCCAGGCTTATTCCCCTCGGGTTCGCCCGAAAACTACCTCGCGAACTAGCTGACATCATGTCCCCCAGCTTTATTAGGCTGAAGTGCAGACTTAGGGCTGAGGCGGTAGCAAGTGGAAAGATGTGGAGCATGCTCATGAAGGAGCCCTTTAGTTGGTCCTCCACCAAATGTTTGTGTTTGAAAACCCCGACATCCGTAGCCTTATATCTGGCGAGGCAGTAGCCCTCAGACCTTCTGGTAATCTCCTCCATGTAGCCTCCCATGATTTTTTAGGCTAGGGAGTAGAGAGTAAACTTTGTGTGGTCATCGAGTGCTCGGAGGCGTCATAGCCTCAGGGCGGGTTGCCTTAGCCTTAGCTCGGCTCTTAGCTGCCACTGCCTTACTGGTTTCCTTCTCGGCCTCCAACGCATGTTGTGCCTAGCTAAGGTCACCCTCGCCTTTGGCATCGTTATTTACCATTGACAAGGTACAATCTAAGCTTCTCCACCCCAGCCTTGTCTCTCTTTCCTCACTTGCTGGTCTTTGGTGCCTATCTTCCTTGCTGCTCTAGTGTGAGACTGGGACTTGCCTTGCTCAGATTCTCTAAGGCTCGTGCTTGAGTGGCGGACCGACATGAGGCCATAGCTACTCGCGTCCTCCATCTTAACTGGAAGCTCCTATCTTTGTGATCCATGTTCAGAATGATGGTGGCGAACTATTACAAGGGTTAAAGTATAACAACACTGGCAGTAACTCAAAAGTCGAGGCCCTGCCAGCCTTCTGGTTTGTCTCATTGAAGTATTGATTGTGCCCGTCCGTCTTTGGCCACATGATAATTATATCGGGTAGACGGGAAAGGGATGAGTGCTCCTCCAAAATGAGCCACCATCGGCGTGGAGGTAGGGGGAGTAGAGATCGCGTATTATTCGCGATTAGATAATCCTTCTTGTTGAAAGGGTTGCCTTTTTTTAACAAACATAGAACAGCTTCACGATCAAATCTGGTACATCTGGAGGGTGACTCTGTCGAGTGGCTTGACGTATGAGCCAAGGATCTCTCTTTAAGGTGGCGCATTACTGAAATCTAGGAGTCACCGAGACAAGCCGGCGGCAGGCGGTGGGCCACACCTTCTTCTCAGAAGAGCCTCGTTTGCAACCTCTTGCGTCCCGAGGGGCTTTAAGCTGAAGCCCGTTCTCCCGACGGCGCATAAGCCTCGGGTGGCACCTCGGGCGTCACGCTTCGGCTTAGTAGCGGACCACAGGCATAAGCTCACCGGAGGAATCTCGAAAATCGTCGTGGTGATCTGAACCCCCTCTTTAAAGGGCTTGGATTGTTTAGGCGTTTGAGTGGACCCATGGGCTGGGGTAGCGTCTCCCTCTTGAGTGCTGATGGCTCGTTTACGCATCCACTAGCAAATCCCAGTGCGTATTTGTGATGCTGTCTCGGCCTCCCTTTCTTCAACCAACTTCATTAATTTTGTCGAATCGTCAAGTCTATGAACCCTTCAATCGCTCGCAGATGGCGCCACCTTCTCGATCTTCTTTTTCTTCTTCCTCATCGCATGAGGAAGCGGGTTATGATTCAGCATGACGAAAGAAACTATAGGCCATGTTTAGGATCTTGCGCAGACGGTAGGTAGTTTTGGATGAACAGAGAGTGGTTTAAAGCGGAAGCGCGAAGGCTCCGTATCCGGCATCGGGAGATCGCGGGGAATGAGAATGCCAGTCGCCCGGAAACAGCGAGTAGTGGGCTTGAGGGAAGAATGGGCACTATGTATGGGGAAGGACTGGCGCTGACTCTCTGAGGTTCGCTCGTAGATGGGAGGGCTTGTGGATTTGCGCTCCTCCACAGATCTCAAGCGGCCGGCGGGCTGATATGAATTACAGTCCTGCCTTCTCCACCTAATTAACGATCCGGCCGCTCAGCGCCTACCTACGAATCATGAAGAAATTGGAATATTAAATAGAAGATTACTGAAACCATTTATAAGCTATAAAACTAAAACAAAGCGGGAGCTGAGAAATGATTCATATGAAAAGGAAAAAAAGGCCGGAAGAATTTGGCATCGCGTGCCACAGACCTGTAACCAGCACAGCCTTTCATCTTTGTTTGGGAGTGAGGAGCTTGATTTACAAATTGATCGAGGTATGGAAGCTAAACATAGATAGGTGGACAGTCCAGCTTCAAAGTATCAAATGGAAACATATCTCTGACGGAATATCGGAGTTCATTTAAAATTGAGTTCGGCACATTACAACCAGTTAGAATCAGAAAAGCATTCGGATGTACAAATGCGGGAAGTGCCTAGGTAAAGTGGCTTGCCGCGCTGCGGTGGCCAGGACCCGAGGAGACGAAGCCACCACAAACAGGCTGTTCTGAATTGATGACGGCGTTATCACCTCCCCTTCAGGTGGATAAGTGAGCCAATGACATCCTCTGGAGCTCAATTAAATAATGGGGCTTTGACTGTGAAGCTGGAGTTCCTCTGACACCATGACAATTGGGCGCACGATGGGTGTCTCCAGGAGTCCTCCAGCCTATCTGACCTCTTGAAATCTCTTATCGTCTCTTGCCCATTCGTAGAGCGAATAAAAGAATAAGGGAAAAAAAATGAAAGAAGGAGTCAGTTAGAGAAAGTGGAAACAAAACCATCAATTGTTGTTACCTTGATCGTTTGACCTCTTGAAGCGTCATGTCAGTCGCGATGTCGGCTTACAAAACAAGAGGCGATCCAATGGCGGTGAGTGGAACCACCTCTTTAAATGATTAAGTTCAGCAGAACACGAAGAGAAGAAAAGTTAGTATATTAGGGATTTTCTACCTTTTCATCTGTTTGAATCCCTCTTGATTTATAAGCAGTTCCACGAATCCCTCCTTCTCTTTCTTGAAGAATCTCCTCTTTTTAGAAGACAAAATCTCCCTTTTCCTTATAAAGACTTTAGTTAACTGTATCATAAGTTAACCTTAAATGAGATTTGGAAACTAAGTTCGTATCTTTTCTCATTCCCTTGCTCCATTGAAATCACTGTGACACTTGCAGTAAGTAAGGGGATGGTGGATTGGGGACTTAGACCTCTAGGCAAGGCGCCTTAATTCGGCCTCTAGGAAGACACCCCATCCGCATTTCCCGTCTAAGTAGTGCCTATCAGTTTTAATATGGAAGATGGGCTTGGGTTGCTTCTCATCGTTGGCTAGACGGCCCTAGGACCGAGCGGGCTAGGCCCTAGGCCCATTAAAAGTTTAGTCATAAAGGCTAAGTTTATGTTGTGCATACGTTTGATGCTGAGTTGTCCTTAGTCACCACCTCCCAGCTTGCCAAGTGAATCATTCTTTTTCCTTTCGAGCCACCCCATAAAATGGATCTACCATCTTATCAATCTTGTTGCAAAGGCTCACTGGCAAGAGGGTTGATTGCATAGAATGCAAAGGGATAGGACGTTCCTTTCGCCATAAAGAGAGGTTCTCGGGTTTCCAACCTCTCCATTTTACTTTTCAATCCTCTCTACTAGGCCTTGCACAAGTCACGGCATGCACCCGACCGCATCAAGGGAGTCCTAGATATTTCTTTTTCAATAAAACCCCGCAAAACACAAAAATAGTGAATATTCCATAGCTCTCCTAGCATTAAAATATATATCTTAACTACCAAAAATATGCCAGAAAATGGATTAAAATAGATGAGTTTAGGACTCATCAAATTCCCCCAAACTTAAAGTTTTGCTTGTCACTAAGCAAAGAAAAGAAAATTTGTTCGGTCTCTCAAACAATTTAGCTTTTATTTTATGACATTTTTTCTGCTGACAACCACACTGGGCGTAGAAATATACCCATTGTAAAATTATTTCTAAACATGTTTCCAATCTTGAATTTTAGAAGATTTCAATTAAGTTCAATAAAATGTACCAAATAATTCATATGTAAGGTAAGAATTCAATCATTCAACCCTACTTGTGAGTGTGCGATGGTCTTCTCTTTTTCCTTGGAAGATTAGTTAATCTTCCGATATTACTCGTGATAGCATGCTTCTCGCTTAATCTTAAATTCTATGGCGCTTGCTTATCATATTAATCTCCACTAATGTCAACATACACCACATTCATAATCAATTAGGCTCCTTTAGGCTTGTAATGAGGTCGAGGTAATTGGGTAGATAATAGGATAATTTTAGGTCAGAATTTTCTTTTACCCGCATTTCACCTACAACTTGACATATATTTACCCTTCATATGCATTCGTAATTTTTTTTTCCATTCATGTCGCTTCTCTAACCTCCCATTCGTGTGTGGTGCATCCTCCTTTCTACGTACTTTTGAGAGGGTATTTTTCTTTGACCATTTTCGTACTATAAACTCTTCTCCTTATCTTTGGAAGCTTTTTCACTTTTCATCTTCATCTAAGGTTTTGTGAATAGTGCAATGTTTGTCTTTAAACTTTCTACCACTTTTAACGAACTTCTCAGTCAAGAATCCCATACTCGCTGGCATTAGGGTGCTCAGGTATCAACACCCCTAATGACTTAATTGTTCCAAGGAGGAGGGCTACAATATCTCAAACTTATTCCACCTTGATGCTTTCTTTCACAAAAAGCATCTTTTCCTCATTCTTCATCTTTTCTCATCTCGGACATGATTTTTTTGTCTCAACCCTTCTTATCATCTTTTCATAATTTGAAAAAAATATTCCCCTAAACTTGTTATGTCCTATCCTTGATGTAATGGTCATGTAATATGGGTAAATAAGGGTTCTTTGTTGTAGGATGATGTCTAAGGAAGAAGGGTTTAGACTTTTCATTTGTCAGTTTGATGATGAAATTGGCCTTATTCAAATATGAACTAGTGTGTATGCTTATGCATATTATAAGGGTCGAGAATCAATCTCCAAGAATGACCTATATCATTTCATGTTAGTGGTATTGCTTTAGATTTCTGCCTTGACTAATAATCTAACAAGTTCTAGGACATTCGGAGATTTAATCTGTGATAGATCCCAGAAGATGTCCCTAATCTTAAGCACAATTTGATTCAGAGATACTTTTGACCAAGTGCAGTGTTTATCAGGATTCATAATAACTAGACTGTTTACAAAAACAGGATTACAAGCCTTATTTGTTCCATCAATTTTTTACAATCTTCTTTATTCTTGAAGTTCAACATATTCATCAATATCTTCACAATCCTCTTTCTTGGGCTTCATTTCATCGTGACCCCACTCATCTATTCAAGTCTCGTTTGTCACTGATTTTTTTTTTCTTTTTTTGCCAAGGCTGCTATTTGACCAATTAAAAGTTCATTTAAATCAATCATTCAATGCAGAGATGTTTAACACAACAACTAATCAATTCCATCAATATTTGAATTCCACTAAACAATTCACAGCTTATTTAGCAATTCAAACCAGGAAATCTGGTTTCTCTATTATTCAACCAAGCTATTCACTAAATCTTAACAATTTCTAATTATTGAACACAAAGGAAGGGAAATAGACAATAAACACATAAGAAATGAAAAATGCAAGTGAACACCAATTTTTGCCAAATTTTTTTTATCGAAGTATTTAAGTGTAAGGCATATGGTTATGGAGAGAGAAAAGGGAAGAACTATGTGGCAAGCTACTTTCTTCTTCTATCATGCCCATGGAGGAATGCAAATTCACCGTTCAAACTTGAAATCACCGCGTATGTGAAACTTAACTGGATCAGGGTTGCTTGACCCACCGCATTTTTCACTTTTGTTGAATGTAATACCCATGGATAAGGCCATTTTCACAAGACTATTTTGTCATCAGTTTAATAGAAAGTTTAGTGTTCCTCAAATCCAATCAGGCGTAGTAAATTTTTATCAAAGTTGTTGTTGATCAGCATCTAAGCTTTCACCAACACTTTTCCCAGGCTTGGTGGTGCCCCATTTCTTATCCCTCTTCTCATCGTAAGTCTTATTTCTTTTTATGTCTTTGTACAGTCATTCTAAGGCATCTCGTCTTCGTAACATGTTCTTTCCATAGCACCTCTATCTCTTTCTATGATCTGAAAAACCTACTTTCTTTGAGTTGCTCCGGCGTAGTAACATCTTCTTACTCCCGAGCTCTTCACTCAGCCTCTTCTATTGTTTCCTATATGCTATTCCATTCTTCATCTCTCAGCCTGAGGGCTTCCTCTGAATTCTGATCCTTCTTCAACTCAAGATCAGATACTCATCCTCGTAGCGTCAGAGTCGATTTTTAGTCATCGTCCCTTCCCAGATCTCTTGTCTCATCCTTTAACATTTCCATCAATTCAATGTTGTTACCTTGAGGTCGTGAGCTCAAATTTCGTCTCACGGGCTTGTCTCTAAGATCCGGGGAGATTGTCAAAATCGGGCTTACATAATCGCCTCAACCCCTGCTTCCTTACTGGGTCGCACATCAATCAGATTCAATTGATTTCAATGTTCTCTTCTTCCCTCTCTGCAATTTCTCTATATCTCTTTCCCCGTCTCTGTTCTTAGGCCCTCGTGATTCCCCGTTAGTGTCGTGGGTGAGTCCCATTTTTTATTCCTCCCATTCTTCTTCTACACCACCCAAGATACAGAGCTTAGTGATCATTGTTGGGCGTGGAATCATCCTCAGAATCTCCTTTCAGAATAACTCGTAATTGTTTTCTATAATTTTCTAACATTGAATCCTCAGAGCCCCTTTAGGATGACATACAACAACACTGCTTCCTTATCCCGACCGTACACTGCGTGCTTCGGAAGGTAAAATGATCAACAGAGGAAATAAACCACACCTGTTTTGTTCACCAATGTTCCTTTTAAGACGGACTCGAGTGGGTTTCTGTGACATTCCACTTCCTGTCACGGGCCGCAAGTCTACAGAATCTTTGGAAGTCGTTCATTCACCGCTTTCGAACTTACCCATTCTTCCTTCGCCATGAAGATTTGTAAGTTCGCTTCATCTAATTCTCGTTGAAGGATATCCATTTCCTCTAATCGCATAATCTGCTCTTATCCTTCTGCTCTCATATTAGCATAGAACTCCTTCACCACATCTACGAACTGAGTCTTGTGTGTTCGTAAAAGATGCCATCCTCGCTTCTCACGACTTCTTGGAAGGGGGAAATCCACTCAAAGCCTCTTCTCCAAGAAATCTCTTTGCTACACCATCCTCCGGTGCCACTATCGACCTCAATGATATATACAAATCACCACTATTACCAAAGGAATATTATCTAATCCTTGGAAACGGCGCCAAAAACTTGTTGACCAAATTATATATACAAATTTATACCACTATTATTAAAGGAATATTATCTAATCCCCGACAACGGCGCCAAAAACTTGTTGACCAAATTTTTCGACACGGCTACTAAAGTCCCTAGCAATAACGCCAAAAACTTGTTGAGACCAAATGATGTTATATGAAAATATGGCCAAGGGAGTGAATGTGGTAAATACTAAAAAAATCGACAAACAAAAGTAAGTACTCAAAACCTAAATGCAGGCATAATAACACTAACCCTTCCAAGAAGGTGCATTCGTCATACAAGTAATAAAGTGGACTCTAAAAGTCGATATCATATACCCACGAGATCGAGGTTCTTCTAATTGGAATTTGATCACCACTACAAGGGCTATCTGCTTCATTAGTAGGCTAATAAATAAGATGTGGGAATAAAATCAATTTAATTGAAACAAAACTGATTTGAAAACTAATCCTAAAATCTATCAAATAAACAACTACTTATTCAAAAGTATGAAGAGTAGGCACTATGGATGGGGATAATTATTTACAAAACAGTTTGCATTTCCTTGGAAGCGCAACATTTGTGAGTTGAATGCTAGATTTGTCCAAGAGCAGTGTAGTATAGCTTGGATTTCTCCATATACCATACATTTCACTAATTAGAGATCCATCTTCCTTTCAGACAAGTGGGTCTAAATAGCTATCAGAAATATGACCTCTTTAAGATTTGACTGTTTTTCTTTCCAATACTTCACAAACTATTTTTAGGATTGAAGAATTCGCTCCCATGTGACAAGATTATGCAAGCCTTCTCCAATCTAATTGGTACTCGCCATCAAATTTACTAAAGTTCTTTCTTTCCTTGATTAGATTTATGCTAACACGGGAACGAGGTCATTCCATCAATTTGAGGTGAGACCTCTAAACATTAAACTGATACATCATCTAATTATCCTCACACTATGAGTAAATTAGTGATATATCAAAGCAATATTTTAGAGTTCATTAGTTCCATAATATTAGTCTAACATACCCCCAAGTTATCATTCTTTTACTCTCGTGAATTTCATCTCTGCGGTCACTCAAAGGGGCCTCCTGAAATCGAGAAAAGATAACTCTTTTGGTATGTTACTAATATTCGAACAACTCATTATATGAACAATACCAATTATATAAATTCAGTTTTCAAACCCACAAAATAACCGATAAACTACAAATCTGAAAGCTCAATAATTAATCGCTACCCCTAGAGAGTGTTTAATGTTCCATTATTGGATTCTAATCATCACCAATCAAACAAGTAAGAAAATGAAGAAAGGAAATCAAGAGACAAAGAGCCAGTAGAAAATCCATATTTAATTTAACATTTGTCCGAACGCAATCAAATCTGGAATCCCGTTATGCCAAGACCAAAATCTCTTCAATAGAAATAAAAAATACTCTAAAAATAGCCTCAAGATCTATTAAAAATCAAAATCATAAAGAAAACTAAAAAATGGGCAGCGAGATAAAACCCCATGAGAGTGTTCTCCTTAACATTCCTCATGTCTCTAAAACCTAAAAATGAGTATTTATAATAATCCTATAGAATGGGGCTTGAAAACAGCCAAAATATCCATTTTCGGTCTTTTGTGTTTTTCTCTAGCTGCTTTCACTACTACGACATGTTTTCTTCGTTACCTATTAATTTTTCAAGGTAGAAAACTTTGTTGCGATAGAGTGTTCTCTCGTCAAGAAGGCAAGTTTGCTCCGCAACAAAAACTCATAAGAAGCTTATTGCTATGACAGTTTCTCTCATGCAACAGAAACTTTGTCGTGGATGAGTTTCTCTATTGCAAAATGTAAAACTTTGTCGCGATGTAGTTTTCCTTTGTTAGATAATTTTCTGCTCTAACTTGTCGTAAAATATAACTTCTTCGCTTAACTCATATATTCAAGCGAGGTGTCAGTTGAAAGCTATTTGAATGTAGAATGTAACCATGAGTAGAGTTGAACCATTTGATGCTCCAGAAAAAATTATCTTCTCAATGACGCAATGTGAGACATTCAGTTAACTCTCTTTTTGGAAACATTTTGCATATTTTCTTTACAAACTACTTCGCTTTCAATCAATAATCCCGCAAAACCAAGCTTTCTAGAGAAAATGTTATGAGTTTTACATGCATATGGATATAAAATGCTCTAGAAAGAGATGTGAAATGAACTTTAAAACATAGATGAGTTTTATATTCAATAATCCACATAAGCCTCAAGCCCGAAACCCGCCACTTCTGCTTTTTCTCCACTACTTTCTCGCTCTAGCTTCTTCACCCTCTTCTCTTTTTCTAGTTCCACTCTCGCTTCTTTAGATTCAATCCTTTTTTCTTCCTTCCCCGCTTTTGTTTTCGCTTCTCGAGTTGTTTGACTGCTTCTTTCTCCTTGCTCAACATAGTCCTCAAAATTTCGCTCAAAGCCAAACAAGATTCGACGACTCGACATTGTCGAAAAGGGCTTTAGGGATCTGTAGTTTCAAAGAAGTGAGAGAGACGGTGAGGTGAAATCTAAGTGAAGCCAGAAGGTTTAGCAAGGTGATGACCTTTCGCCAAAAATTTTCATTTATAGGCCATATGTTTGTCAGGTTCTTCATGAATCGCTTTTCACAACAAAAATCGACTAGTGGTTTGTCTCTTTAATACTATGTCGCGACATAAAGAAATAATGTCACGATAGAAATTTGCAATTACTCGTAAGCTAAGGCAATTCTTTGTCACGACAGAGCAAGAATTTTCACGACACAAATTTGTGATGCTCCAGTGGATTTATGTCGCGACATATTTTATGATGTTCATGTGTACTTTTTGTCGCGACAAAAATATGTCACAACAAAAAGGAATTATGTCGCGACAAAGTTTTTATTGTAAAATCAAAAGTTAGACCCAACCTTATCGTGATAGAAGGAAAGTATGTCGCAATAGACTTTCCTGCGACTTAGATGAAGTTTGTTCACTCTTTGTCAATGTAAAGAGAGAACCAATACGTTGTAAGTTTGTAATAAGGTCGGACATAAATTTGTCTCTGTCGCGACAAAGTTCTCATTCCCTAATTTAAAAATTGCACATTTAACATATTTTCAACCATTCAACACAAATCACATTATGTAATATATTCCTTGCACTCAATTCATACTTTTGAAAACACATATAACATCAAACAACCTCAATTCAAGTATGAACAACAAATCTCATTCTTCACTCAATATGATTAATCATGATTATTTAACAAGGCATCTGCTAATGAGCACAATAAAGTCGTTACAATTTTCATTTAAAAAATTCACATTCCCAAACTTCAACTCAGGTATCATTAAAGAACAAGTTAGGGAAAAAGAAAAACTTCCCCTTGTAGCACTTTTCTCGCCTCGAATAGTTTGAGAATGAATGATTCCATATAATAAATCCACCTCTTGTACACCTTCATCATCCTCGAAAATTTACTTCAAAATCCTAAAAATGAACTATCAAATAAAATTTAAAACTAAAATCTAATCACACTAAAATTTAAAACAAGAACAAACTAGATGTGAAAAATTAAAATTTAGCGTGGTCAGCCTCCCAAGAAGCCGTCGCCTTAATTCCTCCTTTAGCTACTTGTTGCAGGAATGTATTTAGTTTAGAAAATTCTCCTCTTCTTCAAAAATCTAGATCTAAACTTCATTCATGCTTCCTCCAAGATAATGCTTAAGTCTCTGACCATTCATAAATTAATTTCCAAACCGCTTTTAGTGTTATTTTTCCAAAGGGTGTACTTAAGTTACTACTGTAAGACCATTCCATCCCCACTTAGCGTTTCCTGAAATAGCTTGAGCTTGGAGTTGTATAGAGGACTTGTTTCGTTTGAATTCCCCATCATAATCGATCATGCCAATTTCTTCATTTTATCTTCAGAGATTTTGGCATTACTTTAAGTGTTTCATTTCTCAATCCTTCCGCCTATTCATTTAGAGTAATCTCTTTTCTTGCTTGGAAAGTCAACATTTAGTTTCTCATGGCTCACGTAGCTTTGTATTCCAGCTTCTTTAAAGTGGAGATGACAAGGTTTTCAACAATTCTGTATGGGGACATTCAACAAAGTTTTGTAAGCAGTTTATAAGCCCACAAAGGCATCATCTAACTTTATAGACCAATCTTTTTTGTTTCAGATATTCACTGTTTTCTGTATTCTTTATCTCCATATTGGAAATTCTTACTTGCCCATTCGACTTAAAGGTGATGTTTTTCAACTTGGATTCCATATCTAATCATGAGTTTGCAAAAACTTTATTTGTAAAATGGTTTCTCATCACTAATGATTACCTCTGGTGCTCAAATCGCTAAAAAATATTTATTTGTATAAACCCAACCACTGTGGTCGGGTATCATTTATGGGACAAGATGCCTACCCATTCGATACATAATCCATAACTAGGAGAATGTATGGATTTCCAAATGATGATGGGAAAGGTCCCATGAAGTCTATCCCCCATACATAAAAAATCTACACCACTAGGATTCCTTGTAGGGGCATTTCATTTCTTCTGCTTATATTGATCATTCTCTAACAATCATCACAATGTTTTACCCATTCAAAACAGCCTTTAAATAGAGTAGGCCAATAAAAACCTGATTGGAGAATTTTATAGGCTGTTCTATCTCCTGTAAAGTGTCCTCCATATGGTGATGCATGACATTTCTCCATAATACCACCTTGTTATGTTTTTGGAACACTTACCAATCATATTTGTCTTCAAAAGTAGCTGGTCATTCCAAATATAAATCTCCTATCGTCAAGACATTTTCATCAGCTGAATCCTAGGTGGCACAACCCGGGCTGGGCACCACAATATCGATACCAGTGTTTTGACTGACAAAACAACCGCTTCATCAGGCAATTCTTTCCGCTATTTCGCTTTTCCTTTTCAACACTCTTTTCACCAGATAAGTGATCGTATCATACTGATGCATGCATTTTTTGAAGTGTATCTCCAGATCAAACTTGCAAGACATCACCCATCTCGACGCCTTGCTTGACATCTTTCTTACAAATGTGATATCTAATTGCAAAGATGATCAAGCAGGTATTATAACATGGGATTAACCCTAATTTGTAATGCCCGACTTTTCACAAGCAAACACACTATTGCTAGCATTCCCCTCTTCGTGGTGTAGTAGTTCTCAGGCCGCCTTAAGGTTTTGGTCTGCATACATATGACCTTGAATATCTTTTAAGTTATTTATCCCAATACAGCTCCCATTGCAAAATCACTAGCATCACACATAATTTCGAAATCATTGTTCTAGTCAAGTATCACCATGGTGTGAGCTATCACTAATCTAGATTTAATTCATCAAATCCAGATCTGTATTATTCATCAAAATCAAAATTTGCATCTTTTTCTAACAGTCTACATAATGGTCTGGAGATTTTTGAGAAGTCCTTTATGAATCTTCTGTAAAAACCAACATGTCTTAGGAAACTTCTTATCCCCTCGATCACAGAAGGCAAGAGAGTTTTTTTATGATAACAACTTTTGCTTTGTCTCTGCCTAATCCAACAGCAAATTCAGGTTCCAAGACAATACCCTCTATTACCATGAAATGACATTTTCCCCAATTTAAAGCTAGATTCTTGTCTTGACACCTCTGAAGTATTACTTCCAAATTTTCCAAACAATTCTCAAAACTAGATCCATATATTGAGAAGTCATTTATAAAGATTTCCATATCTTCCTCCACCAAATCAGAAAACATAGACATCATACACTTTTGAAAGGTGGCAGGAGCATTACATAATCCAAAAGGCATCATTCTAAAGCTAAACAGCACATAAGGACATAAATGTAGTTTTTCGATCCTCCTGTGGATAGCACCGTTATAACCAAAATATCCACATTAAGAAAAAATCGCACGGGAGTGCCCGTTAACCTGGGTCCAAACATTTGTCAACGAAAGGTAGAGGATAATGTCCTTCGTAGTGCTTAGTTTTCTCAGAGTTCACACTTCCATCCCATCATGGTTCTCGTAGGAATCGATTCATTCTTCTCTATTTCGCATCACAAATAATCCACCCTCTTCAAACCACATGAACTGGGCTCACCTAAGGGTCAGATGAGATTCCATATATGAACCCCGGTGATTCATTTCAAGACTTCTTTTTTTTGACTACTTTTCATTATCGGATTCATCTTTTGATGTTCTATGAGGTTTCCACGCCTTCCTCTAAAAGGATCTTCAGGTACGCATAGAAGGATCGATTCATCATCTATAAACCAAGTTATTGCTTCCTTGTATTTTTTGAGAATATCCAAAAAATTTTGTTCTTCAAGCTCACTCAATGCAGTTGAAATGATGATTGGGGCTTTGCTTTTTCTAGTTGTAAGAAAGCATATCAAATGTTCAGAAATTCTTTGTAATCAATGACAGCCCTTATTGATTGTGGACCATTGCACTCCATTGCCTCTAGCCAAGTCACGAATCGACAAGGACATGAAGCAGGCGCTAAAATGTTAGAACTCGCTCTGGTTATGTAATTTTCACTTTTTTCTATCAAAATCACACCTTAGATTTAACGAAAATCGACAAAGATAATACTGCACTTATAAGGCTCAAGCCCTAAATACAAAAATCACCGTATAAAAATACACTCCCAATATTTTCCAAAAATCCAACTATTAACCATAAAGGACCCTGTGGGTCCTCATCAAAGAGTAAGAAGATACGAATCAATCGCAACATAATTTCATCACATAACTGTTTTTCTCTCAAAACCATGCATGCATATTTTACAAAAGATATTTACATATACAAAATGTCACATTTAACTTTTACTACGCTACTTTACACTCTACTCTTATATATATATATATATATATATATATATATATATATATATATATATATATATATATGCAACAATGTTTGAGACTGAGGATCCCGAAAGGTCTTTTCTAGCTTCTCGATGACCGCACTAAAAAATTATTTTAAAATGTAAAACCGTGAGCCAAATGGTCACAAGGAGTATACCATATAAGTTCTAAATAAGCAATGCTCCACGATGTACCTCCCAATATGAAAATATATAAATGGCGGTAAAATTGTTTAAAACTGAGTTTTGCTACAGAAAAACCATTTTTGAAACTGCTTTTTGAAAACTATTTCTCACAATAAAATTGTTTTGGGCAGGTTAATATCCAGTTATATCAGAATCAAGTACCAACCATCAGGCCCATTTATGTCATTATTTTGTCAAAACTATTTTGGGCAGAGTACACATCTAAAGTGCTATAACAAATCAACAAGTACCAACCACCGTGGCCCATTTAAATACACCACAGGACGTGATGCCATCAACCTAGAACTCCGGCAGATCAGTGAACTTTAACACTACTCGCTTAATATGGTCCTATGAAGATCATGATCTTTGCGCATAATGTAACTCGAACCAAAATGCTTCATGATGGAACCTCAACCAACACCTCATCACCATGTACTATGTCAACACACACTCATCTATATATGCAATCAATGCAAAGTGTGGGGAAGCCACCACTATATAAATATCATATATACTATCTAACTCCCACCGTCACTCGTGCAATATAGTTAGTCATAATGTCCCATAACCTCGCCATGCATAATCCGAGATACATCCGACCGACTGAAAGCCAGGCCATCTAGGGTTTTGCTAAACCAGCCACCAGTTTTGGCACGAAATTAGAAATTTTCTCGTCAGTATAACAAAGGAGGTAAAAAAAAAGCTTTACTAAGTACATTATGTTTTCAAAGCACTTACAAATTTGTAATTTAAACACTTTTCATTTTCGAAATGAGATTACTTCAATCTTTTTTCGACTAATTTCTTTTCTCAATTATTAAGCACGCTAGATTATCGTCGTATGCTCCAAATCGCCACACAATCCATACAGCACGAAAATGTTTTCCTGGCTTCCAACGTTTAAACTGCTAAACATATAAAGGGCTTTCAAAGTTTAATTATTACATCGGTTTAATTTCGATTCTAACAAAACTTTATGCTACCACATTCGATAAGGACATTGATAATATAGAGGTGAAATGACCAAAATGCCTCACACATGAATCACCGCTTCCCATAAAACCATCCGTTTTAGCAACTTTTCAAACGATCCTATGTTATTTGATGTATTAGACCACACATCGCCAAAGATAACCACGTAAATTCGGCATTACTCGGTACTACAATTAAATTTTTTCAGAAACTATGTGGGTATCAAATGTCATTGACAGACAAATGGTTAAATTCTAGACTCAAGGGGCTTTCCATAAAGTTTAAAACACCCAAAACATTTAAAAATTGCCTATACCCGTCTACAAATACAATCCCAAATTTCAACCTCAACTGTCCGAAAAATAGTCCTCGAAATTCAAATTTCTGACCGTCCGGTACAGTGTCCCAAAATTCTAAAAATTCCTAAACTCAATCCAAAAATTGGGGACCTAAATTTACGATCTTTCTACTACTTAAGAAATTTCTCTCTGCCATTACATTGCCTTAGGTAAAATAACTCAAGTAGGAAAATTCCCCACCTGAGTTTGACGAAATGTTAAGCTTTTGGTACTCACGTAGCTTCGCGTAGACTAACTTTGGGTTTCTATCAGAGTACCCATCGTCCGCCAGAACTGAGAGAGTAGCGAAGAGAAGAAGAAAAAAATAAACTCTTCACCTCCGCCCTCCCGTATGTCTGCTCCATCCCATTGACTTTTATTTATTTATTTATTTTTTGTTTATTGTTATTTAGATAAATACTTCTATTGCCTCATTCGAGTCCATTCAAGGTCCCGAAATTTTTTTTATTTCTTTTAGTTCACTTCTTTATTGTAAATGAACTTAGATCAAGTCATTTCCTCGACTGAGATTTTGTAAACATCTCGTCCCCAAGTCAATTGGCTGACTTACACCCGTAAAACTCCAAACATTTTCGACCATCTGCACCAACGAAATTTTTCCTGGCCACTGATTTCATGAGATCACGAATCCGTAGTCCGTTCGTACAATATCCGAGATCTAGAGAATTTTCTATCAACCACATTGCGGCAATTTATTATTATTATTACTTGAAATTCCATAATTTGTTCTTTTTCACTCCCTCCACTTTCCTTAATTGCAAAAGTGCCAATTTTGAAAACTTACAATTTCACCCTAAAAACAACTTTAAAAATTCTATTATGGCACTAAAATACTTAAGGAAGCCCTTAGGTATATATGCGACCCTACTAAGCACATACCGTACACCCTTCTTCCTAGACGAGCGTTACAATCAAACCCTCTGAGCTTCGAAGCTTACTTAAATGTTTTCTTCATAATCACCAGATTTAATTATTTTCTTCAACACGAGTACGCTCATTTTAATTTAAAATCGGGAGTTCATAAATTCAACTTCAAGATGCTCAAGATATTGGAAATTCCATCTCATTCTCATTCATCAACTCCTCGAAAAATTACAATCATTTATCATCTAAGTGATGGGAATTTTCATTTCTTACAATCTCACAATCATTAATAAGTTTTACTGTTTTCAAACTGCATTGAGATCATGCACGCTCATCTCCAACCTCGAGTCGTCTCATTTCTTCACATCAATCAAAGTCAAGCTCTATTTTGCTGGCAAAAGACCTTTCCTAACTGCAGAATGGGACTTTGCTTGTCTTATTCTATATCAATACCCAAAGTCCATTGGGAAAATGAACTTTCCACTTTGGATTAGTTAACATCTTCAAAGAATGCTCTTAGGTCGCCTAGTGTTCCATCCACACCGTAGGTCATATCGGGAGCAAGCTCCCAAACTCGAGTCTTTAACCATACAAAGGCAGCACTGTGTCGATAAGCCGGTCTGGGACCGTATGATAATACTTTACCATATCGGTTCCAATTTTGCAAGGTATAGTGAAGCCGCCTCGATCTTGCATTTTCCGGCAAAGACTTCTCGATAATTGCACTACAGCCTCCAGGCTGCCTAATGCTACCCCCATCAATTTTTCTTCGTCAATATATCCTTCATGAATTTTGCATAGTGAGGCATTTGAGTCAATGCTTCAGAAAAAGGGATATTGATCTCTATTTTTCTTAAACATGTTCAAGAATTTGAGAATCGCTTCTTCAAGTCACTTTCGCACCCATGAGGAATGGAACTCGAGGATTGCAGTTTAACTCCTTCCTTCTTCCTTAGATTTCTTCTCACTTGCCACCGTCGATTTTTTCCGTTCGTCTCTTCAACAACTTCTAACCATGCTGCTTCCTAATTCCTTCCACTTCGCATGCTTCCTCTTCCTTTTTCTCATTTCTTCTCTTCCAGCCTTAGATAATACCATTGCAACCTCTTGGATTCTTCCTCGTGTTTATCATGGGAATGCATCCTTGGACTTATTTTGCATGGCTAGGGCTAGCTACCCTACCTAAATCTCCAAATTCTTCAAAGAGGCTTTGGTATTGGCCTAAAACACAATTGTGTTTACTTGGAATGCTGCTAGCTCAGCAAACTTTTGCTCATGTATGTTTAGCAATTTTTATTTTCCTCTATGAGCAAGACCGTCCTCAAAGGAATTAGATCTCCTCCGCCTCAATTTTTTGTGCTCTACTCCGCTTGCTACTAATGGCCGTTGTTGTTGGAACCATAGTGAGGCATGATATTGCCGTGCAAAATTTTGTCCGGTGTCTTTAAACTTGCTGCTCCTCCTCCATATATGAGAAATTCTCATGGTTCCCGAAAAGCCGGTGTGTAGTGAGTGGGCAAGCTGAGGTTGGGCTTAAAAGTGTAGCCTCAAGTGGCATAAGGCGCTTTATGCTTCAACTTGGTAGGGGAATCATGGTTAGTCCCTCTTCAAGACTATTTCTTTTTTCTTTCTCTATCTACTATCCCTATTTCAAGTGCTTGCATTCTTTTCTCATCGCTTTTAAGTCAATTATTAATGCATCCAAATTTGCTTCTATGGCAATCATCCGATTAAGCTCAATTACACCACTCCCCTTCAGTCTACTGCTGCTCCCTGAAGTTTTAGATGGAGCTTTGTAGTTGCATTTGGCAAAGTCTTCAATTAGTTGCCTTACCTCCTTACCGCTTTTTCTTTTGAAAGCACCACAACAGGCTGTATCAATTTTACCCTTTGAGGCATAATTCATGGAATGGTAGAAAATGTCCATCTAAGTGGTCAGATATATTCCATGCATAGGGCATCTTTTTAGTAGTCTCTTGTATATCTCCCATGCATTGTAGAGACTTTCATCCTCCCCTTGTTTGAAGACTATGATTTCTCCTCTCATTTACAGTCGTATCGGACAGGAAAAATATGCTCATATAGGCCTCCACCAATTTTTCCCACTTGTCACCGATCTAACAAAGTGCAAGACTTAAACCAAGTTGTCACACACTTCAACAAAGGGTTGATCACTTTTACCACCCCATTCACGCCTTGATCAGCAGCCATTTTCGTCTTCCATATGTTCATCAAGTTCATCGATGCCCAAGAAACTGATGTCACAGATTCATTGTGATCGATGGCTTGAGTTCAAAATTGTTGGCTTCTATGGTAGGTCGTCTAGCACAACAGAGTAATCACCTTTGAATACCAGTCTCTAAAGTCCTCCATCTTCATTTTCCTTTATATATCTCGTTTTTTCTCTTTCTTGAACAAGCCAGTAATCTTTTCTCTTTGATTTCCGTTGTATTTGCATTCAAAGACTTGTAACTTTCTTATTCTAAGTTTTCTCAAATTTTGTATCCAAAGGTAACAGATATGCTTCTGGTTTTCTGTACATTTAAAATTCGAAATAGAAACACCGAGATCAAATTAAATCAGGGGAAACAAGTATCCATTTGCTCATAAGATTTTTAGTAGCTTAATCACATCGCTATTAAAACTAATTCTTGTGATTTATTTATTTTTAAATTCTATCATAGAATAAAGAAAATGTCCGGGTAATTCTTCTTTACGGTAGTTATCGATCTTTAAATTCATCAATCGATCCCCTAAAACTACAAAAACTTGCCGATCGATGATAGACCAAATTTTACCAAGTGAAAGAACACCGTTGCCAAAGACTAACTAAAGTCCTCGGGCACGACGCTATAAACTGTTGACCGACAGAGGATCAAATTTTACCATAATTAGCATCGCCGCTAAAGACTAACTAAAGTCCTCTATTAATATCGCTAAAACTTTGCTGTGACTAATTTTGATTAAAATATGTGTTTATCCTTTTTGTAAAATGGATTCATTAAAAATTGAGTTTGGTCTAAATCATTGCAAGTGCACAGGTCATACAAGTAATAAAAGTGGATTTTTAAGTCCAGATATCATTCCCATAAGGATTGATGATAAATCAAAAGATTAACTACCCAAACTACTCAAGATCCTTACTATTTGAACTCCAATGTTAAAATGATGAGAGAATTAATAAAGTAATACTAAAATTATTTCACTAGTATACATAAAGAATTTAACAAAAGTGGATTTGAGAGTTCATCGAAGGAGATAACACTGGAAATAGAACAATGAATATTACCGAATTCTCACATCATTTGGTCACGCCTGCCACAAGTTAGAAAGTCAATTTGTCGTAAAGATGCATTGTAGTATAGTTTGATTTTCCCTTAATCCACATTTCACTAATTAGAGATTCATGTTCCTTTCAATCATGGGTCTAATTAGTTACTTGTGTTTCTAAGATCCGGGTATTTTTCCTTTACGCACTTCACACCCAACAGATCAATAATTGGCCTCTACAGACAGATATCGCAAGCCTTCTCCAATTTAAATGACACCTCATATCCTTCAATGCCGATGAAATTCTCCATTCCTCTTTTGATTAGATTCTAAGGCCACACCGATCGAATCATTTCATCAAAGAGGAGAAACCTCAAGCGATTAAACTGACTTCATCCAACTATCCGCACAATGAAGTAATGCTAAGGATCTGCTTTGGGAAATATTTAGAGTTCATTAGTTCCAAAGTATTAGTCTACCATACCCACAAGGAACTGCTCCATCTCTGTGTCACGTAGAGGGCCTCCGAGAAATCAGAGCAAGATATAGTCCTTTGTTTTTAGGTACACGGTACTAGTGCTTAGAATAGTTAAGTTCAAGAATAATACCAATCAAATAAATTCAAGATTTCTAACTATGGCGTTCTTCCACTTTGTGCAAAAAAATAACAATCACCATCGACTTATTCCTAGAGGGAGCTCAATCTTTCAAAACTGGTTCACACATATCAATGACTAACTGATCAGGAAAATTCACTGATATTGTAAACGAACTGAAATAAAAATTTTCAAAATCCATTTAAAGCAAAACAATAGTGAGAGAGAAAATTTTACAATAGATTCCAACTCGAAGCTGCACATCGCCACACTAAACTTTTAACACAACAGAAAAACTAACAAAAAACTACGCTAAAACAAAATCTACTAAAAAGGAAATAAAAAAATAAAAGAAAAATAAAAGAAAAATAATATACAAAGATTCTCTAGCTACCCAGAAGTCCTGGATTTGCGGAAGCTGCTCACAATGCCCTAGATACGTCTATTTATAGACTTTCCAATGATGAGCCGCACTTCAAAACTACTTTGCGGATCCCCAAAAATTATGGCCCAAATTGGTCGCTCTATCGAGACAGAGTTTTAGTCCTTGTCCCTAGCTCGCTTCAGAGCCTCCCAAGTTTCGTCGCGATAAGTTTTCCTCGAAGTTTTTCGATTTTGTCGATTGCACTTTGATAGTGTCATGACACTAACAGTTTGGTTCTTGTCGTGACAGGAGTGTCTTGTGTCACGACATAAAATTTGTTGCAACCAGCTTCTCATACTTTTTTGCTTTTGAAAACTATCGCGATATTACTCTTTTTTTTTCAGGACCACCTTTTGTTCTCTCCTCGCTTTTTTGTCATGACGATAATTTTTCTTCATCGTGACAATAACTGCTGGCTGCCACTCATCGAGACTAAATTGTCGCGACAAGATTCTTAAGATGTCGCGACAAACATTTTTACCTTCAACTTTCTACTTTGTCGTGATAAGTTTTCTATAGCGACATTCTCAGGGTTACCAACAACTCGTTTAATAAGGTTTCCTTATCATGACATAATTTCTTCTCTAACTTGTCGTCACACCATTTGTTGCAACATAAAAATCTTTGTTGCGACAAACTTGTCTTGGCTTATCTTAGTTCTCTTTCATTTTTTATCACGACATAATTTTCTTTTATCGCGATAGAATTCTATTACTCCGTAGCTTTTATTGTCGCGGCAGAAAACTTCTTTGTCGCAATAGGGATTCTGACTTAAGTTATTCATTATGTCGTAACATAAAACTTCTTGTATTGCTTTTCAACTTCTTGTTGTGACAGAGATTTCTTTGTCATGACAGAGTTCACCTCAACCTCATGTTGTGTTTTTCACGACAGAAAACTTCTTTGTCTCGATAAAGTCTTGTTGCCCTTTATTGTGAGCTCTGAATTTTATGTCGCGACAGAGTTTTCTTTATTGCAACAGAAATCCTTCCTTAAGCTAGTCCTACTTGTCGCAACTGACTTGTGTTATAACCTTGCCATACTCTGTCGCGATAGAGTCGTCTTTTGTTGCGACATGGTTCATATGTTATCTTCATTCTTTTATGTTACGATAGTGGATCGTCAAAAGTTCCATCGATTACTGACAATGTCGCGACAGTCGAGTGTTGTGATTTTCTTCACACATCTTCTTCAAAGAAGAGTCACATAGAAAAATTCTTTTCCGGTCAAAGTTTTGTTTCTTCCCCGAGTTCACTCTGAACTTTTATAAGTACATAAAGCCACCGGTTGTGACATAGCTTTGTTGATTCCTTAGATTATGTCGCGACATTAAGTCATGTCGCGTCGTAGAGTTGTTATTCCTGGGCCACTTTCTTTCTTTCTTTATTGTTGAATTATCTATTTTTCAATAAAAACCTCGCAAAACACTGTTGGTAATATTCCATAATTTAGTACATTAAAATATATCTAATCAAGAAAAATATGCAAGAAAATGGATTAAAAATAGACGAAGTTTAGGACTCATCATCACGCCAACTAGCTCCTCGTATCGAGGGTGCTAACACAAGACCTAGCCTCCATCACAGTTTCTCCTTGCCCTTTGCTCACAAAATTGATACAGTCGAACCACTACCCACTCGCCACTTCAAACAAAGTCTGCTGCTGGTTGCCAAATGACCACGCAAATGGATGTCAAGCCTTCGCCTATAAAGACAAGGACGCCACCCGGGCCAGGAAGAATATCGTCACGATTCGGAATACTTTAGTTGATCATAACCGACATGGCCAATTTGACGTAAAATTCAAAACTTCGCCATGAGCTTAAAATAAAAATTGTGATTCAAACCTCACGGTAATCGAGAGTAATGGCCAGCAGCATCCAACGAACTTCGACGCTTGAAAAGCCGCCCAGACATTCGGCTAGGGAAAAAATGTAATGATTTTACAAGCACGGAGTCCTTAGTCTATAGAACTAGCCGAAAGTCGATTGGAGTTTCAATTATTTACCCCTCACCTATGGTATGGGAGGCCATTCTTTTACAGAAATCGATGCCCACGCTCGAATCCAAGGTTCTTAGAATGGCTGTGCCAGCCATCTCCACCCGACCTGATATGGTAGATGAACTCCTGGAAGTAGCCACTATACATATAGCATCTTACCAACAAAGGATGGAAAACTATACAATGTTTCTATAAAGCCGCAAGTATTCCGCGAAAGCCGACTAGTCCGAGAAAGTCTTGAAAACACGGTTAGAATTAGATCTTACCGAAAATTCCAAACCACTTGGAGGGGTCATACGTGATTGTAAGAGTAAAGGCCAGCCAGTCGTATGCATTAACAACCAGACGGGGAACCATTGCCCATACGTGGAACGCTATGCACCTTAAAAAGGTATTATCAATAAAGTTTTTATGGTTACTCAATAAAATTTCCTTATATAATATTTTCTTTCGCTCGCATACGACTCAATCGGTGTTCAAAGGCACATTTACTTTAATTTTGTTGAATAACCCCGCTTCAAAAAAGACTGCTCTAAGCCTGGCTGACATCTTCAATAAACTTATGGCTCAAAGCTTGTCGAATAATTTCAAAAGACTAGACTTGTCGCTTCTAAGTCTGAATACGGCACTTTCATAAGGCTGCATTTGCGGCTCTAAGTCAGGGGCGCTACATAAGACCGTGCCTATGGCTATATAAGCATGCTAGAACTTTTAGGAGAGTCAAAGCTCGTGGCTCTATAAAGGAATTAACTATCCTAGCCGATATTCGTAAAAAGGATCGAAATAATATTAAAAGCTTAGTGCATAAGAGTAATTAAAGATGAGCCATTAACAATGTGCCATTGATTAGAGTATGTGATTACAGAAAAGTATGTTATGGCAGCCAAACGATGCCCCTTACATAAATCTTAAAAAGAAAGAGAAAATAGGGAGGATTGGAATCAGCTCTAGTCCTTAACGGAAGCATTCCCTCGTGTTCACTCCGCTCTGCAAATTAATCGCATGTCCCCAAAGTTACTAGACTGGGGGGTACTTAGGGCTTATGAAGACTTCAGGAGGTAACGGGTCGGAGGAGTCGGGCATACCATTGGGAGCCACTAGTTGGTCTCCATAAATATTGTGTTTGAAAACACAACATCCATAGCTATAGGCAAAAATGACCTTCAAGGCCTTCTGGTAATCCTCCATGTACCCTCCTCATACGATCAGGAGGAGAGAGGCCCTGGTCGTCTCGATCCAAATGCAGAGACGTCCACTTAACCTCCGTGCGGTATGTCATAGCCTTAGCCTTACTCCTGGCCTCTTCCACTACCGCCCTGGTTTCCTCCTCGGCCTCCAACACATGTTGTACCCTAGCCAGTCACCCTCCGCTCTTTACAGGTCGCCACCAGAATCCAACAAGCTACACAACCCTGCCTCGTCTCTCTCTTCTTTTTTCTCCACACTGGTGGGTCTTCTCTCGCTGCCCTCCGCCTTTCTTTTCTAGTGTCTAGACTAGGACTTGGCCTTGCTCAAAGATTCCTCTAAGGCTCGATGCTTGGAAGTGGCGTGCACCCAAAGATGGAGCCATAGCTTCTAAGGTCCTCCAAACTTAACCCTCGAAGTTCTCATGTCATGAGCCATGTTCGAATCTATCGGTGACGACCTGTTACAAAAAGGGGTCAAGAGAAAATAACAACACAAAACACGTGCTCAAAAAAGTCGAGCCCTACCAACTCGGTTGTCTCATTGAAGTCGTGATTACGATATGCATCCTCGTTCACACACGCCTAATCAAATCCCTTTATCCGTGAATGAAAAGGGATGGAGTACTCCAAACAGCCACCATCGAGATCGGAGGCAAAGGGGGTAGAGATCGTGCATGTGAGATTGAATATCCTCTGTTGAAAGGGTTGCATTTTTTAACAAGCAACCGGGCAACTTCCTGATCAAGTGTCAAGACATCCTCGCCGGAGGACTCGCTCCAATCCAAAGGGCTCGACGCATTCCAGCCACATCATCTTGTCGTGGCCTGCCTCTCCAAGCCCTGGCGAGACTAAGCCGACCGCTCTAAGGAGGTGGCCACCCGCTCTTTCTCCAGAAGAGCCTCTTGCAACTGCCGTTAAGAGGGGGTGCACCTGGCTAGAGCCCGCCTTCATAAACAAGATAAGCCTCCTCGAGGCACCTCAGGTGTCACCTTCCAATGCCAGCAGGACACCAAGAGCTCGCTCTGGAGAATTTATGGAAACGCCGTGTGGGGTCGACTAACCCCCCATCATCAGACCGTGATTACTGCTGCGTTGTCGTCGACCTCGTAGCTAGGGGTAGTCTCTCGAGTGCGTTTGCGGGCTGCTTACGATCCACACAACAATTCCGGCGATATGCAGACATCTCAACCTCCCTTCAACCGACTGCTGACCGGACTGGCTGTCCATTTAACCCTTCCAATCCGCACGCAAATTCCTTTTCTTGTCTAGTCTTTTTCTTCTTCATCGCATAAAGTGTTGTGAATTTACTTCCAACCAAAAGCAACTAGGTATGCTTGGGGATTCAAGGACAAGGGTGTGTAGTCCGATGAATAAGTGGTTTCGAGCTAAGCTTGCAAAGAGCTCCCTAAGATCAACATCGTAGGAGATCTCAAGGAGATTCCAAATGCTCGTCCTTCGGTTCTACGAAAGTAGTGGACGTGGGAAGAATGGCACTAGGCTGGGAAAGGATTCAGCGCTCAACTCAGAAGCTCTCAGACAAGAGTCAGGGTTACGCCCTCCCCAGACTCGCTACCGGTCGACGCGCCTAGTCTGGGCTTTCCACTCCACTAACTGCAGGCTTCACTACGCCTCACTCTACTAATCATCAAAAGAAATTGAGGCATGTCAATAGATAAGATTGCCTAGACAAACATAAGCTACATCAAAACTAAAACGGACCTGGGAATGAGAGGGACTGATTCATATAAAAAGGTAGCCCTCGAAGAGCTTCGGGGCATCAAGGTACACGTGGCCCTAATCCAACACAACCCCTTTCATCTCGCTGGGAGTCAGGAGTTCTAAGCATAAATTGCAAACAGGACTATGGCCAACATAGATAGGTGGACCCCATCCAAGCTTCAAAGTGTGTAAACAAACATATCTCCACCAATCAGATGTCCGTACTGGTAAAGAGAGTCCTGCACACTACAACCCGTTAGAATCCGAAAAACATTCAGATGTACAAATGCAGGAGGTGCCTAGGTAAAGTGCAAAAACTGCTTCACCAGCGACCGGAAGGTGGAGTGAAGCCCCCATGCCGACCGTTTCAGTGAAGTAGACTCCGGCCAAGCATTCGCCTCCCCCTTCAATTAAGGTAGTCGAGCCATCTGACATCTCTGGGGATCGATTTCACGAGAACCCGGGTCGTACAAATCCCGCTCTCTACCTACATAGCAGCAATTAGACTGCTTGCAATAGGCGTCTCCCAGGGAGTCACCCTCCAACGCCTATCCTGACTACTGGAAATCTCTTCGTAATCTCTTGCCATTCTACAGGCAAATAAAAGAATAAGGAAAAAAAACGAAAGAAGGAGTCAGTTGGAGAAAGTGGAAACGAAACCATCAATTGTGGTTACCTTGATCGTTTGACCTCTGGGGCATCATTGGTGCAATGTCAACTTGCAAAACAAGGGCGATCTGATGACCTGTGAGGTCTAATTCTCTCTTTCGATGATTGCTAGCAAAACACGAAGAGAAAGAAGAAGTTCGTATAGTAGGGATTGCATACCTTTTCATCATGGGAATCCTCTTGATTTATAGAAAGCGGTTCACGAATCCCTCCTCCTCTTTCTTCGGAAAGAATCTCCTCTTTTTTAGGAACAAAATCTCCTTTTCCTTATCAAAGACTAGTTCTTCCTTATCAAGGATTAACCTTCCGAGATGTAAGAGATTTGGAAACTAGGAAATTCGTAAATAAATTTTGCGTATTTCCCGCCTTTATCCATTCATCCATAGCGAACTTGCCGTAAGCAGGAGGATGGCCGGCTAGGGATCAGACCTTAGGACGAGGCCGCCTCAGGTCGCCTGGAGGACACCCGACTTTCAGACGGGCCTCCGTGATTTACCGTCTAGGTAGTTCCTATCGCTTTAATACGGAGATTGGCCTGGCCGCTTCTCATCGTGGGCTAGACGACCCTAGGACCGAGCGGGCTAGGCCCTAGGCCCATTGAAAGTTTAGTCATAAAGGCTAAGTTCATGTTGTGCATGCGTTTGATGTCAGTCTTCCATGTTCATCGCTCCTTAGTCACCACCTAAATTGCTGCGAATCCTTCTTTCCTTTCTTCGAGCCACCCCATAAAATGGATCTTATCATCTTATCAATCTTGTTGCAAAGGATCACTGGCAAGAGGGTTGATTGCATAGAATGCAAAGGGATAGGACGTTCCTTCTTCCCAAAGAGAGGTGCTTGGTTTTCCAACCCTCCATTTTTCTTTCAATCCTCTCTACTAGGCCTTGGTACAAGTCAGTATGCACCCGGCCAGTAATTGAAGTCCCGGATGTGTGTGTATGGATTTTCGTTTTCCATACCATGAAAAGTCGGGAGCAGGGGAACCAGATAAGGCCTTACTGCCACTTCCTCTGCAGGGGGTATAATGCATGAGGGTGCACTCACCCTCGTGGCGATGTGATCCCTCATCGACCAGAGGCATCAAGCCTCAACCCCGCTGGCTCGTCGGCTCGTGTGGGGGCTCCATCCGTTGCCGCAAACTAAGCCTTCCACATGCCCGCAAAGGTTTCGCTCCCACTGCATAAGCTGCTATGAAGACACCACCAACAAGCAAGAAACCAACAAAAACAAGGCTACCAAAAAGGTTGTTGTTGGGCTAAAATAAAAACAAAGTAAAAATCAGATAGAACAAGACAAAACTCCAAATTCCCTCAGTGAACTCAGAATGGGAAAAAATGGTAAAATAAAAGAAATGATATCCACTACGCTTGTGATGTGGATCACAAGTTCACAACTTCTTTCGCACTAGGCACTACATCCTCAAGAACGGCTCCATTTGATTCGCTTAGGCCAAGTAGGTGTCTTAATCAACAAAATTTATATCCTAGGTTCCTACGCCAGAGCAAAGCTATCATAAAGATAGTGGTCTAGGGTCGAACACGAAGATGGGTTTTCTTCGTGAGAGAAGAGTTACAGTGGATTGAAAATGGTGTTTACTCTGATTTTAGGATTTGTGTAAAAACAAATATGGAGTGGTCAGAGAACCTGGAAATAACCGAATAAAATTTAAGAGAACTCCTTGAAGTCTCGCCACTTAGGTTCTAGTGGCATCCAACATGTCCTCTGGCTCTTTCAAGGCTGGGAGGATGACCTATAGTCATTTCCCGAACCGGATCTTCATTTAGCTTTAAAACCTAAACCCTAAAATTTTCCTTTTTGAAAGACAACATTTACAGGGTATATGGGCTCCTAGACGGTGAGAACACACTTCCTAACCCTACCCTTCAATAACTAATAGGAGACAACTAACTGGGTATTAGTGGATCTAGTGATAAGTATCCATTGAATCCAAAAAGCTTGCCAAATACATAAGAAAGGCAGGGCATGCCTAGAGATTTTAACCTAAGGTGAGAAGCAGGAAAAACACCCATAAATGCTTACATGAAAAGCAAGAGAACAGCCAACTTACCTCAAAACTGGCACCCAGTGGCCTTCCCCTTCAAGGATGAGGGGGTTTTAGCTGAACATCCCTTGATTTGTCATCATCAAGGGGTGTTTGGCTACCAAGAAAATGCAAGAAAATGAAGGAAAGGGAGAGAAAATCACAGCAGCCACAAGAGAGGAAACTTCGTGCCTAATTTTATTGAGTGATTGATGGACTGAGTGTTGATTGATGTTACAAGCTTGACTGAGCTTATATAGGTGCTCAGTATCAAGGAAATTACAAAAATGTGCAAAGGAATCAAAATTACATCAAGGGTAGATTGGTACAAAACCACAAAAGCCGTCAAAAAACAATACAACAAAGAGTGCAGAGTTGTTACAAATTTGGTGTGTTGCGAATTTTGCCCCCCGCAAATTTCCACGCCTCTTTCTCTTCTACATTTTTTGCTCCAAATCTCCTCATGTTCAATCATGCATCTTCGAATTCGGCTCGGTTCATCGTGTTTGAATCGGATTTAAGATAATGAGGTATTTGGCCTGCAAAACTACAAAAATAGCCATAAAATGTGATCATAAGCAAAGCCATGACCTCAATGTATCAATTGGGTTATTTGAGTTGATTAGTACACAAAAAGTGCTTAAAACCCGCACAATAGGGGCCTCAAAAATAGCACTATTTGGGTACTAATCACTCCCCCCAACCGACACATTGCTAGTCACTTAGCAATGATAAAAAGAAGGAAGATCATGCAGGCTATATGTATGCAAAAAGGGATTGTTTGTTCAAAAAGTGTGTGCATAAGTAATGCCTTACCCTCGATATGAAAACTTGTGACTCTGCATAAAAACCAGCTTGGGAGAATAAGTGCTATACAGGGACAAGTTTCAGAGCAGTGTCCATTCCAAGGAAATCAACCTGAACTTCCTCCAAAATCTAAGTGTTTAGGTGATCGCTACCAATAAGCTACTGCCACTTCCTCCCCATCAACCAAGCTACTCACAATGCCTTAGACAGTCGCCAACCTAAATAGATCTCGGCCCACTCTTATTTCACACTTTCTATCGTATTGCAGGTGCAATGCTAAGAACTCGACTTCACCAAAGTCCGTGTAATGAGGATCCACCGATGACTCCCAACCAACTAAGGTTTAGGGCATCAAGTCAAAAGGATCTTTCAAAACCACAAACTCTAGGTTTCAACTCTGACTAATGATTTCGAGAATCCAAAGACTCAAAACTCAAGCAACTCCACCCGTCCACCCATGCAGCGAGCATAAAGTCGGTGGCTCCCAACCGCTTGGTTTAGGCATCGTGCTTTAAAGGCTATCAGACCCGACCGCGCTCGCTCAAGGCAAAGCGTCACGCTAATTTCTTTCTTTTCTTTTCTTTTCTCTCTCTCTTTCTTTTTCTTTTATATCGAAGACTTCACGTCTTCACTCACGGGAACCTTAACCATTATAGGCGGTCAACGGCTAAGGCCTACTTGCAAAGTAAAAGGTACGCGCTTTTCACCTCTATTGACGAAAACTGACATGCACTGTGTGTGGTTAGCTAAAGGTGATGAAAAAAGGTTGAATACTGGGACTTCAACTAACCATCTACTCAATCATGCATGGAACTATTCTTAGCATTGATGACAATGCTGCTCAACTTTTCAACTTACAGGAAAGGCAGAATCACAAAAAAATTTGGGGCTAAAAGAATTGATTTGCAAAAGTGTAGCAAAATGGAGTTGTATGATATATATAACAGTGCATTTCACAAAATTTTCAGCTTTTTCAAAATGAAGAATGCAGCAAGCCATTAACATACAAAAATGGGCTTTGGCCGAAAGGTGTGTACAAACAGAACCTAAATCAAGAAGATGAACATCACTTCCAACACTAACTCCCCCCACCCAACTGGGCATGCCATTGTCCGCAATGGGTGTAGATCGGAGTTAGTGGAGGAAGTGGTACTCCCGCCTAAGTGGTCGATGAAGAATCGCCCCCACCCGACAGACCGAGGTATCGCCGAGGAGTACGGAGTGCCGCTCGCAGTACCGCGCATGTATAAAAACAAGCCAAATAACTGATCACAACAAGATCATTAACAAAACTGAAATTTAAACAAAACTATGCAATTAAATTAGTGACTTATGAGATACTGCAGAAGCCACTCCCAAATGTGTAGCCTGAGGGTTTCATAGGGGGTCAAAGAGGAGAATCTCCTCCCTGTCTGTAGTGTGCCGTGCAGCATAGGGCTTCACTCTCTATCCATTGGCCTTGAACACTTTATTATCATTTGGGTTGAGCAGGTCTACTGAACCATTGGGGTATGCTTGATGAATGATGAATGGTCCAATCCATCTTGATTTGAGCTAGTTCCTAAAAAGGTGGAGTTTGGAGTTCAGAGTAGACTTGTCCTCTTATCAAGTTCTTCCTGCTATGAGCTGATCATGCCACTTCTTTAATTTGTCCTTCGCAATTTCGAATTGAAGTAGGCGTCATTCCTAAGCTCTTCTAACTCATTGAGATCAAGGAGTCTTTTAAGGCCAGCTCTTCCCATGTCCATATTCAAATTTTTTATTGCCCACCACGCCTTATATTCAATTTCCACAGGTAGGTGGCATGCATTGCCATAAACTAGGCGATAAGGGGACATTCCAAGGATGGTCTTGTATGTTGTTCTGTATGCCCACAAGGAATCCGTGTTTCGAGAGACCAATCCTTCCTATTTGTTCACCACTTAATATACCTTGATTTCCCCGTCACTAGCTCTACTGCCACTCGTCCGGATGATAAGGGGTGTAGCCACTTTGTGCTTGACACCATACTTGGATAGGAGATTCTCAAAAGGTTTGAGCTGCGTAAAATGTGAACCTCCATCACCGATTATGGCTCGGGAACTCCGAATCGAGAAAAATGTTCTTTAAGAATTTCAATACGGTCTGCGGGTCTCGTCGCTTTCTACACTCAAGACCGCTTCGACACACTTTGACACATAGTCAACTCCCATGAGGGTGTAAGTATATCCGAAAGAAATAGAAAATGGTCCCATGAAGTCGATGCCCCAAATGTCAAATAACTTAACAACCAGAATAGGGTTCAGTGGCATCATATGACGACGAGAGATTTTTCCCAACCTTTGGCATTTGTCGCATTGTTCGCATATGGTATAGGCATCCTTAAACAAAGACTACTAATAGAAACTCGCCGCAAAGACCTTCATTGTCGTTTCGGGGAAGCGAAATGACCTCCACAGGCACTGTCATGGTAGTGGCTGAGTATCCCTGGTTGTTGTTGAGTATCCCTGGTTGTTCTCCTTCCGGCACACACTTTCTGATTATTTGATCAGCACAATATTTGAACAAATAGGGTTCTTCCCAATAGTAGGAGTGGACTTTTGCATGGCAGAACTTCTTGTCATGTGCTTTCCATTCTGTTGGCAACTCCCCTGTTACTAAAAAGTTGGCAATGTGGGCAAACCAAGGAGCACTCTCCATAGTGAGCAGAGACTCCTCTGGGAATTCGTCATAAATTGGAGGGTTATGGGTGTTGTGTGCTATGGTTAGTCTGGAAAGATGATGATTAGTGCCCAAAAAGTGTTATTTTGAACCCTATTTTTAATAGGTTTTGAGCGCTTTTTGTGTACTAATTGTTATAATTAACCCAATTGACATGTTCGTCCTCATCAGACTTCGATCAATCCGAGGTCAAGTTGTGGTTTTTACAGAATTGGAAGCCAAATTATCGTGTCAATCCAATCATAACTAAAGTCGGGTCGATTTCATCAATTTCATGTGGTTTTCATCACCTCAGTAAGCCCAGAATGAAGAATATCAAAGCTTGAAGAAATGGAACAAAGGGGAAGGGCCGCAGGAAGCAATGGAACAAGAATGTGAATAGTGACAAAATTCGCTACGCATGATATGGCTCTCGCTATCATAGTGAAATTTCCTCGCTATCATAACGAACTGCGGCATAGCTAAAATTTCCACTTTGCTATACCGTATTTTTGCTCCGATAGCGAATTTTCATATGATAATAAAATCATTGTGTGCAAAATTTTCGTTGCTTTTTTTATCCAAACCGACTGCTTTTGGTTTTCTCATTTCTACCCTCACCGTAATTATTCTAAAGTTAGGTTATTTTGGTATTTCACATGTTTGTAAGGCTATATAAGCCATTGTAAACATTGTTGACCTAAGTTTTAATTTTCGAAGGAAAGTGAAGCATTTTGCCCCCGTTGCCCTCATTTTCTCTTCTCTCTCCTTCTTTTCTCTCACTTTCGGGTTGCTAAACACCCTCCAAGGATGATAACTAGAGGATGAGCTGCCAAAACCTTCTCCTTTGAAGGAAAAGGCTGCTGGGGTAGGGATATGGAAGATCAGCTGGGTGGTTCCCCCTGCTTTTCACGCGCAAAGAGGTTTTGATATTGCTCCCAAATTTTTAACCCTAGGTTTAAAGCTTTTTGATGTACTTTCTTTGGCCAATACTTGGAAACCTTTTAGGGTTCAGTGTATTCTTAGCTTTAGATACACTGATATCCCTTAGTTGCCCTTTACGAGCTTGTAAGACCCAAGAAATTCCAATTTCTGGAAAAAGGGTAAAATCGTAATTTTGATTTCAAAATTGTGATTTCGGTTAAAAATTCGGAATTAATTCTCTAGATCTCGGATGACAAAACGGATTGCACCGTTGGAATCAGTTCCCATGAAATCTAATAGCACGTAAAATTGGGCTTGATTCTCGAGATATCAGAGTCGACACGCCGAGGCATCGCGTCGTGCCGTAATCCACTCTTCGATAAAGCAATGAAAAGTCACATATAACAAGTAATCATGTTCCATAAGTGGTATGAGTAGAGAAATGACGTGAAACGGACGGCCGAGATAATAATATCAAATCCTGGGAAATCAAGGGACAATAAAGGTCATTTTTGGAAAGTTTAAGTCACTGAAGACAAAATAGTGGTACATGGCTTGTCTTCTCCACTTCTAAACTAAAGAGCAAAACGTGAAAATGCAGGGAAGATGCGAGCGATTTTCTTGAAGTTTTAGAGAGAGAACCTCAAGTTTCTTCTAAAAATACGGCGATCCAACCGTCTGGCTGCCTTCGACAAGAATGTGGCAACCGCTTCACGCGGAGAGGGCTTCGTGTGGGTACCAGATTTAAAGAGTTTCCTCAAACTCCGAGAGGTAGGGGTTTCTCCCTACTTGAGTTTTATTCCCTCTTTTAAATACTTTGCAAATGTTTGAGTCGAATGAGGCCGTGAGGGGCCGTTTGATCTGCTCCAAACTGAATCGAAATATTTGGATTTTATTCACTGACAGTCCGTGCATTCTGTCTTCCACGGACTGTTTGGGTTGAATGTGATTAATGGTTCCATAAATTGCGTATCGGGTTTATCGAGGGCTCAACGATCAACCGACGGTCCCAAACCATGCTGGACCTAATTTATATTAATTTTGAAATCCAAATGTAGCGTACTCGTGGATCGCCATGGCCGACTCGGGATGGTTGAATGTTTTGTTTTTGTGATAAATCATGGATTGATTTGGATGAGGCCGGAAATGGCCGTGAAACCCGGGTTCACTAAGTGAACCAATGAATGGATGTGTGTTTGAACCGTAAAACCTAGGTTTGTTTACTGTTCATAGGAATAGTGACACAAAAAATATATTTATAGAATATGTGTTCAATGAAAGGGATTTAAATTAAATTGTCAGGTTTCGATCATTAGCCCAAGTGAGCTAATTTGATGTATGAGTTGTAAAATTACATAACATGATCGGTGGTGGATTCAATTATGCGAAAGATATTCATGTTTATATATATTTGCATGTGATTAGACTTTATCGAACTCGCATACATGCATTCCATATGCACTGAACACCCTAGGATTATAGGAGTGGAGTGCATGAGATGAGTCTAAAGAAAACGGTTCCTGGAGGGTTGTCTAAAACACACTATCTGAGGGTAGTCCCAAATTTAAAATATCAATCGTCTGAGCGTCTAATCATATTCACTGAGGGTAGTCCACAAACAAATAATATATCAATCGCCTGAGCGCCCAATTGATATATATATATATACACGAAGGGCTGTCCACCAACAAAACCATAAATTCCTACAAGGCTTAGGCGAGGTGTGAGAGAGCTTCCGTGAGGACTCCTGATCCGAGTTGGATCATGTAGACATTCAAGTAAAGGATCACGATTTTCGAACGCAAGATCAATATCAGATCAGACCAAAGGTGAGTGTTCCACTTAGTATGATTCTCCCATCGGCTTTAGCTCACCCCACGGACCCCTTTACGTGTAATGTGGAGCGTATGGCGAGGAGACTACGTCATTCCTGCAGACCGAGGATTGTAAAGAAAGCCGCTGGGAATGGCTTTGATGTATACATGTGTTGTGAGCTTTTTTAAGTTTAATGTATAATATCAGATAAGAGTAAAAACATATTAACTCTTGTAACTATTGGGTATATAGTTGATTCATACTGCATGTATATCAGTATCAAGGCAGGGCCCATGTGTCGTATTGATATATATATCGCATATATCGACTGCTTGGGGACAGTAAAATGCAAGTTTTATACAAGCATTGTATTCAGAAAGCTCCTCTGCACAAGGAGACTTCGCTCACTTTCCGGCGATCTGCAACCACATCCACTTGTATTCCGCGGCCGACGGTAGTCACCGACCCTGATCGCGCCGGCCACAAACTCTTGGGTGCACGAGCTTAGTATACTGGCTACCAGTGGCTTGAGAGGATCAGGCTTAGGCCATAGTCTTTGAGGTGTAAGAACATCACCACTAGGTGTGGTTTGATGTTGAGTTTAGGTATGAGATTACCCAGAAAATCACGGAATAGAACACCGTGCATGCATGAAGTTTGTGTGATTGCGTATAAATATGAGTTGTAAGGTGCCAGTGAACGATGTTTATAACATGGCTCGTAATGTGTTATAATGTTGTGTGCTTGGTGATTTTAGCACATGGATGAGTTAGAAACATTTTAAAAATATTTGGAGGTACAAAGGTACAAAACTGGAACAAAAAGAAGAAATAAAATAAATTAGAATAGATTTATTTGGTTTAAAGGTGAAGAAATTTAATTTTTTAAGGTTTACAGTTGTAAAATCTGCTAGAAAATTAAATAAAATAAATTTTACTAAATATATTTCTGATCG
This sequence comes from Tetrastigma voinierianum, assembly GCA_016808115.1. NCBI lineage: Eukaryota > Viridiplantae > Streptophyta > Magnoliopsida > Vitales > Vitaceae > Tetrastigma > Tetrastigma voinierianum. Next base: position 124,193 of record JAEQBH010004008.1, on the reverse strand, counting down.
TTGGAAAAATGAGAAGAAATTTTGTGTTAAAGAAAATAAATTTGATAAATTTATTTGGTTAAGAAGAGAGAAAATAATTTCTAGGATTTTACAAGGTGTGAATTAAGAATATGAAGAAAATAAATTCTTATAATTTATTTGAGTGTCCAAGAAATGAAAAAATAAATTTTTGATAAATTTAATGGATGACTATTTGGTATCTTCCAGTTGTTCGAAGAAAGGAAAAAAATGAAATGAGGAAGAAAATCATTTTCTAAGGTTTTAGTAGTGTGTAAACTAAAGAAAATGAATGAAAATAAATTTTTATAAATTTATTTGCATATGGAAATGAGAAAAAAAAATAGGCAAAAAAAAAAATTGATGCAGAGAATCGCTTTTCAAGCACGCCTAAATAATATTGCAGAAAAAAATTTTGTATCAAGTAAAGGTCGGGATTGTATCGCGCACTTGTGGCGCTGATTAAATGAAATTTTTTTCAGAGTCATAAGTCTCGCAAATCAGACAGCAAGGCGAAGGCCGAAAGCATTGTAGTGAAAATTGTATTGCAACAATTTTTGTATTGTAGAGAAGAAGGCTTGAGTAGGCTAGATTGTATTGCAATACAAGGAATTGTATTGCAATGATGCTTGCAATGGGCCGGAGCTATATTGCAAGATCAGCAGGTTCCGCGTATCGCAAGAGTAAGGGATTGTATTGCAACTCTGAATGTAATGGGGTAGAAATTATATCGTAATATCTCAAAGTGTATTTGCAAGAGTATGCAGTGGCTATAAGTGTATTGCAGCATGGGGTAGGTTGAAAATTGTTTTCCAAGATTAAATCAGATTGCAACTCAGTGGAACAAGACGCAAGTGGAACAAGAATCCATGAACAAGTAATCCATGAACAAGATTCCGTGAATAGTAATCCTGAACAAGATCCCACCTATTAACTGTGAACAGACTTCAAAATTTTTTTTTTTTGAAAATCAAATAAAATAAAATTTAATAAGATTTTCAACAAAAATTCGAAAATAAAAAATTTTAAAAATAAAATAAAATAAAATTTTCGAAATAAAATTTTGTTGAAAACAATATTTAAATGCAAATTGATCGCAGATAATAATCGAGTTATGTGTACGATTAGTGTCTCGTAATGTGTTTGTGCTCTTGTGAGATATTCATTGGATTTAACTACCATCCGAACTCGATAGCCAAGAGGTTATGAGGGAAGTTATATGCATGGTATAAATGCGTATAGAAAAAATGGTGAATACTAGTGGTTATGGATTATGACCTTAGGATTTACACGAAATGAACAAGAGCATAGAACCTTCTTGAAATAAATAAATTGAGTGGTTGGAACTTAACACCACTTAGGAAATGAACGGGTCATTATGGTTGCCATATATTAGTAAATGGCATCTCAGACATTTAGTTGGGGACCGAATTGAAAATTAAATGATTCTATTGCCATGTTAATGGTGTAAATTGGGTTAGTAGAGGAAGAGAACGTAGACGCCCATTTGGTACCGATCACCACCGACAATCGACCGTACGCCGCATTTGACCACCGGCCTTGTAAAGGCCGAGGTGGCCACAGAGGTCAAGCATTGCACAGCTAGCATACAGTAGTCAAGGAGATCCTAGTAACCCCAGGTTTAGGACACATCATCCTCGACATTCACAGGGGAGGAGATTCACGGTACTGCACTCATTGGTTCGCAGGCAGATCGAGAAGGTGTTGCAGGCGCTGAGATTACCTTTCGACACGACTGTGATTAGACTAGCCGCTCTAGCTAGAGAATGAGGCCCAAATATGATGGAAATGGGCAAGGACCTCGAGACCTAGAGGAGCCTTGTACTGAGTTCTCCCTAGGGATTAGGCGAGAATGTGGGAGGATATGTCGAGGTTGCACTGGAGATCTCGGGACTCTACTTACAAAGGACCCCGAGGAACATGGACATATCGAGTCCGATGTCATCCGGGATGTGATGGACTCGATAGCTTATGTGGTCGCTTATCGACAGAGCGTAGAAGGGTTATCGCCTACGCTGTGATGGTACCTGCTGCAGTATTTCGTGGGGACAAGCATGACATTTTGCCCTGCACAAAGATAATGAGTCCAAGTGTCGTGGACGTTAGCTGCCGGGGCTCCGAGCCTTACTCCCAGAGGACGAGGAGAGATCGTACTGGATCTACTCGAAGGCAGTAAATATGTGGATGTTTTCCGCATGAGCTACCCGGACTACCTCCACGAGGGTAGTAGACTTGTGATCGGTTACACTGCATTTCTCACCCATCTCTATGATCAAAGATAGGATGGCACCTGCTTGAGTCGCAGAACTCGTAGAGTCCAGCTATTGTGATTATTGACAAGGGTTACGATCAAGAATCGGTACCCATTATCGAGGATTGATGATTTATTTGATCAGTTGAGAGGAGTGCGAGTCTACTCCAAGATAGACCTTCACACTGGTTACCATCAACTGAGGGTTAGGGAGACGATATCTCAAGACGCTTAGGACGCTAAGCATGGGTACTTTGAGTTTACTTCAAGTGATGCCTGATCGACTTTAACGTGCTACCATTCATGATCTCATGCATAGGGTGTTCCCAACCCTATCTAGATCGCTTTGTCGTAGCTTTCGTGGATGACATTTGATCTACTCCCGCCGAGTGGGAGCATGAGTATCACTTGAGGATTGCGGCTACGCTTATCGAGAGACCATCAGCTTGGTATCACCAGACACTAAGTTCGCGCGCGAAGCCTTAAATTTTATCAGGAGATTTTTAGACACGTGGGTGTCACTCGGGAGTGTCACGACGAGAAGGCTGAGGCAGTTGATGAGTCAGAGAGACCGAATGTCAATCTTCGAGGTACGAAGTTTCTCGGGATTGGCCGCAGTATTATGCGATTCGAGAATGTATCAAGTTGTCCATTCTGTAAGTGTGGATTGCAGGATTTCGCCATCGGACATGGGACTCCACGTGGTCAGCGGCCCCACCATAGAGAGAGAGATCGAGGATACTGGAACACTCTGATACTAGTGTTAGTAACAAAGGGAGGGGATCGGCTTTCTCCTAGTTCTAGAAGAAAGTGTATGACTTCTCAGCTTCACACTAGTTTCAGGACTAGGGCCAGGATTGAGCATGAGTGACGGGATTGCCCCAGAGATAGGGATCCCAAGACTTTGGGACAATGCAGTCCCAGTTAGCCGTAGGACAGGAGGGTATACAGTTCATTCCTCCACACCCTAGTACGGGTCAGAGGAACTAGTTTCAGTTTCGGGGTGCTATACAAATACTCTCAACAAAGACAGACACTAAAGGGGCCAGGGTCAAAGTCAGGGATTGTATCGTAGTTGCGCAAATGGCCGCAGGACTTTAGGTGTAGTGTGAATCTATTGATCGGCTGACAAATGTATGATGACTGGGATGAAGTGGATGTACCATCGGTCAAGTTGCATCAGGACCTTACGGCCATAACCGACACGGCTCGATGTGGGCTTAGAGGTTAAGACCTTTGAGAAGCCGGGAATGTGATGTTCTTCCCAGGATGGAAGAGCGACCGATAGGCCTGATTACGAATGAGAGGTCTCCGAGATCTCGTCTCATGGTGGACCCTGGTGTGGGTACTAAGATATCATTCACCACTCATGGTGAGTGGCTTGAGTTTGTTCCTGACTACGTCCAATGAAGACTTATAGTTCGATTCAAGAATGAAGAATAATTAAAGTATGTCAGGGCAAAGCGAAAAGGGGGTCAGAATCCCTAAGGTGAGAACTATTGGGTAAGAGACCCTGGGAGATATCCGACTTATGAGAATGTAATAGTCAAGTGTGTTCAAGAATTATGTTACCCGAAATGAAAACGCACGGACATGGTTATCACGCAGACTTAGAGTCGGTGATGTGAGCCTGGGGTGACTCGAGGTTCGATACTCCCTTTGAAATCAGATTGGTGTCGGGCTGAGTCAAGAATGGCTCTCTAGATAGGGATGTTTCATGACATGGACCAGGTTGACGGTCCATTGGATTGTCGCATTGTGACCTTGGAGAGGTTAGCGCTAGCACACCAAGCAAGGGTTGTGTGGATACGTGTTGTGAGGATTATATGTGTGTTAGAGGACATGTCATGAGCATACCCCGATCATAAGGGTAGAAGAGCAATTGCCCTTAGTGGAATTCACCTACAAACAATAAGACAAAGTAGCATAATGGATGGCACCGTATGAGATTGTATGGGAGGCCACGCCACGAGGTCACCGCAGGATGGACCGAGGTGGGAAAGAGATCCATCATGTCCCGATTCGATTAGAGACACCTAGAGAAGGCTGTGAGCTTGATAGGACAAAGGTCTTCACGGCCTCAAAGCCTAAGTAAAGAGTTATGGATGTATGACGCCGAATTTAGAGCTCGAGGTTGGTGATCACGCTTTTCAGCTGCGATGCCTAAGAGGGAGTGGTCGTTCAAGAAGCATGGAAGCCATCGCCGAGATTTATTGACCTTTCTAGATACCTTCCGAGAGGATAGCGCGTGTTGCGCATCAGGCTGGTTTCACGCCAAAGATGTCGTGTCCACGAGGTATTTCACGTCTCCATGCTCTCGGGAAAATATATTCCGCATCCAGCCCATGTGGGTGGATTGGGGACGTAGAGGCTGACACGGATGGGACCTTCGAGGAGGGACCAGTATGCATTGTTGATAGCCATGATCAGGCTCATGACGCAAGACCGTGAGGCTGAGAGTGCTGGGGCACCGTGAGTGGAGGAGTCAACGTGGGAGCGCGAGGACACGATGCGGGCCACCTATCCCTGCTTGTTTAGGGATGAGGGTACGTAGTTTAGTCGTTTAAAATTTAAATGACTGTTTACATGCATGGTAGAGGCGCCAAGAGATATGCATGTGCGTGGATAGTATCACCCCAATTCTCGGACTAAATTCTGCAGGGGAGAATGTAATCCAGAAATTCCAATTTTATGGAAAAAGGGTAAAACGCAATTTTGATTTCAAAATTGTGATTTTCGGTTAAAAATACTTTAATTAATTTAGATCCCGAATGACAAAACAGATTGCACCTGGAATTGTCTCTCGTGAAATCTAGCTAGCACGTAAAATTTACCGGATTCTATGTTTAGCCAACACGCTTTTCGAGGTACTATGTTCGTGTCAGAGACACTTCGATGCGACGAAAGTCACATATACCAAGTAATCATCTGCCATAAGTGGTAGGAGAGGAGAAATGATGAAAATGGACGGTCGAGATAGTGTCGAATATCAAATCTGGGAAATCAAGGGACACAAAGGTCATTTTTGGAAAGTTTAAGTCACTAGAAGACAAAATAGGGTACATGGCTTGTCTTCTCCACTTAAACTAAAGAGCAAAAACGTGAAATGTGCAGGGGAAGATGCAGTAGCGATTTTCTTTTGGGTTTTAGAGAGAGAACCCTGCTTTCTTCTAAAAATACACATCCAACCGTCATACCGGGACAAAGAAGGAGAATCGTCGACGCGGAGAGGGCTTCGCGTGGGTACTAGATTTAGGGAGTTTTCTCAAACTCCGAGAGGTAGCTTTCCTACTTGAGTTTTATTCTCTTAAATACTTTGCAAATGTTTGAGTCGAATGAGGCCGGAGGGGCCGCTTGACTGCCCCCAAACCTGAATCGAAATGTTTGGATTTTAGATCTACCTGACAAATCGCATTTTGTTCTAATGATCGCTTGGGGTTGAATGTGTGATTAATGGTTCCATAAATTATGTATTGGGTTGATCGAGGCCTTGAACTTATCAGAAACGATCGGTCCCAAACCATGGGACCGAATTTATATTACACCTTTTGAAATCCAAATGTAGTAACAGATCGCTACGGCTGATTCGATAGTTTAATGTTTTGTTTTTGGTGATAAAAACTATGGATTGATTTGATGAGGCCGGAATGGGCTTGAAACCCGGTTCACTAAGTGAACCAATGAACGGATGTGTGTTCGAACCAGAAACGGGTATTTTTTTAATTGCTCAGAATAAGGACAAAAATATATTTTGCGGTGAATATGTCGCCTGAGTGCGGGATTTAAATTAAATTGCTCGTGTTTGATCATTAGTCATGAGCTAATTTTGATGTATGAGTTGTAAAATTACATAACATGATTGTGTGATTTGAATTATGCGAGTATATTCATGTTTATATATCGTGTGATTAGACTGTGGTTTGAACCGCATACATGCATTCCATATGCACTCGGAACACCCTAGGATTATTATAGGAGGAGTGCATGAGATGAGTCTAGAGAAAAACGGTTCGAGGGTTGTTTAAAAACATTAATTATCTGAGGGTAGTCCAAATTTAAAATATCAATCGTCTGAGCGCTCCAATTGATATTCATCTGAGGGTAGTCCATAAACAAATAATATATCAATCAAGCTGAGCGCCCAATTGATATATATATATGACTGGAGGGTTGTCCACTAATAAACCATAATTCTCATACAAGCATTTAGGCTTAGTGTGAGAGAGCTCAGTGAGGACTCGATCTCGAGTTGGTCATGTATCTCAAGTAGGATCATGCATTTTCTTGAATGTGTGTTTACTTCTGAACATCAGACCGCACTTAGGTGGTGAGTAGCCCAATTTAGCATGATTCTCCCATCGGGCTTTAGCTCACCTCGTCGTGGACCCCTTTTACGTGCATGTGGAGCGTATGAGGAGACAATTTCGTCCTAGAGACCGAGGATTAGAAGAAAGCCTGGTCGTGGGCTTTGATGTATACATGTATTAGAACTTTTAAGTTTAATGTATGTATCAGAGTAAGAGTAAAACATATTAACTCTTGCAACTATTGGGTATATAGTTGGATTCATAGTTGGCATGTATATTGAGTATCGTTTATGCCCAAGTATTTATTGATATATATATATTGCATATATTGGACTGTTTGGGACATGTAAATGCAAGTTTTATACAAGCATCAGATTGGGTAGAGCTCCCTGCACAAAGGAGACTCGCCCATTTTCTCCAAGGGCGCTGCAACCCGACATCCACTTGTATTCCGCGGGTTGACGGGTAGTCAACGGACCCCCGGGATCGCGTCACAGAGCCACTGGAGGTAGGTTAAGGGGTTATATTTTCACTGTAAATGCATCCTCTTTGATTGGTAATCTTTTAGGGTTCAGTGGATGCTTAATATTAGATCCACTGAGATTCATTAGTTGCCCTTTACGAGTCATTATAGGATGAGTCAAGATAGATTTTCACTGAAGGAACCAAATGCTAAATAAATGCTTTCTATCAAAAGGAAAATTATTAGGGTTTAGTTTTTAAAGTTAAATGAAGATCCGGGAGATGACTATATGTCATCCTCCCCAATGCTAGGAAATGAACCCAGGACCTCTCAGTTAGCCTAGGATCTTAAACCCAGTGGCCCAATGATTTAAGGAGTTCTTTTTATATTTTATTTCGCTTATTTTCAGTTTGCAAACCATCAACTCCCCTGTTTTACCCAAACCTTAAAATCCAAATCGAATTCACCATTTTTGACTTCACTCAAATCATTTGTACGAAGAAAACTCCATCCCCTCAGAAACACCCTTGGGACCGCCATACTCCCAGTATTTTGATTCACGGCAAAGAGGAGGAAAATAGGATACAAATTTTTTTGATTCCGGATCACCCTACTGTGGCACGAATCAGATGATCAGCAACAACATTTTCCACACCCTTCATCCTCGAATCTCAAGTAAGTCGAACTCCCCAGAGCAAGAGGACCCATCTCGATAGCCTAGCCTCGCATTTTTCTTAGTGATGATATTTCAAAGCGGAATGATCTCGTGGAAGATAATTATATCTCGCCCCTATCAAATATGTAATAAACTAGTCTAGGGTATAGACTAATGCCAACAATTCTTTCTGGTGTTGCACCTCCGAGCTTCATTTAATGTTTTACAAGATAGTAAACCACATGCCACGGCCTCCTCCGCTCTTGTCCGAGAATCGGTCCACACGAGGTCACTTGCATCGCACATAACCTCGAAAGGGCCAGTCAGGGGCCCTCACTATTGGTGCAGTGGTTAAATAAGCTTTGAGCTCTTCAAACCTTTGTTGGCATTCTGCATCCTACTCAAACTTGACATCTTTTTCTAGAAGCTTATAAAGTGGTTTGACAAATTTTGAGAAGTCTTGTATGAACCTCTTATAAAAGCCTACATGCCCTAAAAATTGCCTCACAGTCTTGACATTCGTGGGTGGGGACAGTTTGGAAATCAAATCAAATTTTGCTTTATCAACTTCAATTCCTTTCTCTGAAATGATATGCCTCAATACAATGCCCTGGCTGACCATAAATGGCATTCTAGTTCAAAGACTAGGTTTTTCTCTATGCACCTCAGGCAGATAATAAGGCGTTGATTATACGCCCTCAAAACTCCTCCATAGGACTGTAATATTAGTCCATGTAAACCCTTCCCACGCGCCTACCAAATCAATAAAATGCTGAGCATACATCGTTGAAATGTGGCAGGGCATTACAGCGCCAAAGGGCATCCTCCCGCATGCATACGTGCTAAATGGGCATGTGAAGGTCAGTTTTCTTGGTCCTCCGCAAAGAATCTCAATTTGGAAGTATCCTGAATATCCATCCAGGAAACAATAGAAGGGGTAGCCAGAAACCTCTCAAGCAGTTGATCCATGAATGGTAGAGGGAAGTGATCCTTCCGTGTTACTTCATTTAACCTTCGATAATCAATGCATACCCTCCAACCCGTGGTGCGCGCATGGTAGAGCGGTATCTCCTCTTTCAGACACATGCACCATAGTTACCCCGATTTTTTAGGCACCACTCGAGCCTGACTCACCCAAGTGCTATCCTGGAGCACAGAGCATGATGCCTACATAGTGAGTTTTAAGACTTATGCTCTAACCACTTCTTGCATATGTGGGTTCAGCCTTCTCTGTGGCTGCCTCACTGACTTTGCCTCCTCCTCTAAGTAGATGTGGTGGGTGCACATTGCTGGGCTAATGCCCTTCAAATCGGTAATATTCCACCCCAGGGCTTGCTTGTTCTCTCTGAGGATGTGTAGCAGGCTACCCTCTTGTGCAGTGCTGAGGGAGGATGAAATGACCATTGGACACTACTCCTACTCTTTTAAATAAGCATACTTAAGCTCCACAGGCAAGGGTTTGAGCTCCATTTTCTAAGGCTCATTGATTTCCTCTTCGATTACCAACGACAAAATTTCATGTTTTCTTCTCCAGTTGTTCTCAAGACAGATTTCATGTCGCTTCCCACGCCTTCCAAAGACACTCACTTAACTCTACCGTTGTATCCTGCACCCCCTGCTGATCAGCTTGTTCCTCCAAGATGGTGTCAATGATGCATACTTCTTCTGTGACATCTTCCACTGGTTGCATGTGCTTCTTACTTAGGTGGAAGATGTTGAGCTCTAAGGTCATGTTTCCGAAGGTGAGTTGCATGACACCATTTCAGAATTGGATAATTGGGGTAATTGGAAGTACAAGAATGGTCTCCCTAGGATGATAGGTACATAATTGGCCCCTGCTGCTGCTGGTTCTATGTCAAGTGCAACAAAATCTATTGGATAGTAGAATTTGTCCACTCAGATAGGACATCTTCCATTGTCCCCTTGGTATTTCGATTGACCTTATCAGCAAGAGACAAGGTGATGGAGGTGGGCTTTAGCCCCAACCCGAGCTGCTCAGACATCGAATAGGGAGGAGATTCACACTTTGTTCTGTGATCTAATAGCGTTTCTCCACGCAAATGCCTCCTATATTAACCGAAATGGTCAGATAACCCAAATCTTTATATTTTACCTGGAGTCTTCAGATTGATATTTGCACCGACTTGTTCGGGCCAGAAGGCTTGTCGACATTTGTTCTCTCTTCACTATGCACAAGTCCTTTAAAATTTTTCCATAAGTGGGGACCTACTTGATCATGTCATGTAGGGGATGTCGAATTTTTACTTGCCTCAATACTTCTAACATTTCACCCTGATTAATGGCCTTCTTTTTAGCTTTTAATGCTTGAGGGAAAGGTGGGGATGCCTTATTTTTCTCAACAGTTTGCTTGATCACCACCTCCTCTGGTTCAGTCTCTATAGCTTCCTGCCCTGGGTCTATTGCCTTGGGTGTTGGCTATGTAAGCTCCTTGCCACTCCTCAATGTGATGATTTCCGCTCTCGACTTATCCATTCCGGAATTTAGTCACTGGAGGAGCTCACTTCATGCAATCCCCTGGGGTTTGGTTGTGTCTGAGAGGGAAATTTTCCCTTTTCTTGCACTTGCTGCTGGTTAGTTAACCTGGAAACTGAGTACTGCAGGTCATCTATTTTTTTGTTGAGAGTGCCTTCCAATGTTTTGATTTTCCGGTGGTTTGAGCATTCACTGTCTTCTGTTCTTCCACAAAGTTACCCACAACCTTACTCAAATTCACAATGGCTTGCTCTACAGGGGATGAGGTTGGTGGTTGCTGCTGCTGAGAGGTGGACCCATACTGTTGCTGCTGCTGTGCACCTGGGGGAACATAAGCTGGGGGTTTTGGCTTCCATAATAGATTAGGATGATTCCTCCAATTTGGGTTGTAGGTGTTCCCATATGGAGCGTTTGTAGGTGGCCTACTTTGACCCACTATGTTTGCCTGCTCTTGCATCAAATCCCTTACTGAGGGAGCAATTGAACAGTGATCTCCTTGGTGACTAGTGGATTGGCAATTGAAACATGGTTGGGGAGGTACATGTGTTTCAGCTATTGCCTGTACCTCATGCTGATTTCGCATTTCTAGCTCTTCCAACCTTCTAGTCAAAGAAGATAGCTTGGCTTACCTGCTAACATCCTCCGATATGAATATATGCCTCCCCTTGGGCTTCATCAGGCCTATGTCATCACTCTCCCCGGGACGGTTTATCCTAAGCTTGGAGGTTTCAAATATCATAGTTGAGGAAGTCCATGGCTTCATCTGGATTCTTGCTGAGGAAGTCCCCTCCACACATGGTCTTCAAGAGTTGTTTCATGGAAGGGGACATTCCATCGTAGAAGTGGTTTACCAGCATCCATGTATCAAAGCCATGGTGTAGGCATGCATTGATGGTTTCACGATACCTTCCCCAGCACTGATAAAATTTTTCACTGTCATGAGCTGCAAAGGTGTAGATTTGCCTCTTCAAATTGTTGGTCTTATGTGCACTGAAGAACTTCTTCAAAAATTCGTCGCAGCCTCGCCCGCCGATGGTCCTTGCCTTAGTGAATTGGGTTAAATTTTGGCTTTGTCTTTGAGGGTCAATGGGAAAGCTTTCAACTTCGGCAGATTCCATATCGGGCCAGACCTTCTTGAAAGTTGTGCAAACTTCCTCAAAACTCGATGTGTGTATGGATTTTCGCTTCCATACTCATGAAAAGCTCCGGGAGCAAGTGGGAACCGTGATAAGGCCTTACCGCTAATTTCTCCTCGCAGGGTATAATGCATGAGGGTGCACTCACCCTTGGTGGGTGTGCGGATCCTCATCGACCAGAGCAATCGTCCCTTTCAACTCGCTCACCGCCTTCGTGGGGGCTCCATCCGTTGTCGCGGGCAAACTAAGCTCTTTCCAATCCGCCCCGGGCAAAGGTTTCGTCCCACTACATGTCGGCTATGAACACAACACCAACAAGCAAGAAACCAACAAAAACAAGGCTACTAAAAAGGTTGTTGTTAGTTAAAATAAAAACAGGGAAAAATCTGTATGAACAATACAAAACTCCAAATTCCCCTGTAGTAAACTGTAAATGGGAAAAATGGTAAAATAAAAGAAATGAGAATTCACTAATGCTTGTGATGTGGATCACAAGTTCACAACTTCTTTTTCGCACTAGGGCACCATCCCCGGCAACGGCGCCATTTGATTCGTTTAGGCTAAGTAGGTGTTCCGGAATCAACAAAATTTATATCCTAGGGTTCCTACTACCGTAGCAAAGCTACTGCAGTATAGTGGTCTAGGTCGAACACAGGGATGGGTTTTCTTTGTGAGAGAAGAGTTATACCGGATTGAAAATGGTGTTTACTCTTGGATTTTAGGATTTGTGTAAAAAACAAAGGTGTGAGAGTGGTTGAGAACTGGAAATAAATCAAATAAAATTTAAGAGAACCTTAAAGTCTCGCCACTGGGTTAGGGTTCTAGGCATCCAACATGTCTCGGGTTTTTTTCCTCTGGGCTGGGGAGGATGACCTATAGTCATTTCCCGAACCTGGGATCTCTACATTTAGCTTTAAAACCTAAACCCTAAAATTTTCCTTTTTGAAAGATAGCATTTACAGGGTATATGGGCTCCCAGACGGTAAGAACACACTTCCTAACCCTACCCTTCAATAACTAAATAGAGACAACTAACCTGGTTGGATTAAGGCCCAACAAGGCTATTCGGGAGCCCTATCTCGAGATAGGTTTCAAAGTGCTTTTCACAAGACTAATCGCATCAATTGCCTTCAATTGAGGTGTTCAGCCTACTTAGCATCACTTATGCCGCTTCGAGGTTAGTTTTTGGTTTACTTTTTCAGGTTTTTGCATACCTTGGGAGTTCATCGACGTGCTGAATAACGAAGATCGAAACTCATTTTCCACCATCAAACACGCCGTAATTCAAGGAACGGAGGCAAAGGAACAAAGAAATGATGCTGGAGGTCTGTGGATGCGCTAAGTGCTGAAGAACAGTAACCCAGATTTTCACTATGATTGCAAAATTTCGCCGGGATTAAAATTCTCAGTCATAGCAAAAATTTCTCAATCCTAGCGAAATTGAAAATTTTCTCTAGGCTAGCGAAATTTCTCGCCTATGCAGCTTAAAAAAAAAAAAATCAATCGTGCCTAGAGAAAGTTTCTTCAATTCCTCGCTTATCTCTAAATATTTCAGCTAGCGATATTTCGCTAGGTTAGCTTAAATTTTGGTTAGCTAGCTAAATTGATCGGGCAGGCATAGCTAAATTTTGGGATTTCGCTTATCTCAAATTCACTCGCTAGGCTAGCGAAATTTTCGCTAGGCTAGCGAAATTTTCGCTACCTAGCGAAATTTTTCTGCATAGCGAAATCTCCTGCCTTGTCATATTTTTGTAATTAATGCCAACCGACCCCATTTTGGGTGTATTACCTCCTTGTTCCTCCTTCCTCCCTGTATTAGCCAATATGTTAGGCTTTCTCAGATTTTCACATCGTGCCCTATATAAGCCCCCTAAATTGTAACTTGAAGCAATCTTTTTGGCAACTTTTCATTTATGTAAATATCTCCCAAGTAGTTTTCTATTTTTAGGGTTTGGTTTTCTCTTCTCTCCTCTTTCTTTTCACTTTTCTAGGCAACCTAAACAACTCCCTTTGTGGATGACACCCAAAGGGATGCTTCGCTGCTTCTCATAGCTTTGAAGAGGAAGGTAGCTAGCTTGCTATGGGGCGCGGTGTGTTGTCTTCATGTTTTAAATGCTACGTGTGCATCGTATTTATGGCTCTATTTTCTAACTAGGTTGAATATCATTTAGTGTCATTACTCAATACTTACCACGTTTTTAGTGGCACAAAGCAGCATACTTATTGCTAGATGCACTGTTATTCTTTAGATGGCCTTTACGAGCCACTGAAATGAGGTTGAATGTTAGGGTTTCAAACTGAAAGGGGCTGTAAATGCATTTTACCTGTGTTGACTCAAATAGGAGTGATTCTAGGGTTAGGCTCATAGTTAAACAAAGATCCTGCCATGGCCTGACCATGTGCTGCTTGTCATAATGCGAGGATAAAACCCGAGGACACTTGCTCGACCTATGTTTGAATATCAAGTTAGTGACCTAAATCTTCAAAGCTAACTTTTCACTCCACTCTCAGTTTTTTTTACAATTGGATTAGCAAATAAACAACTCGCCACACCGCTTTTGAAACAAAATCCAAAAAAATCCAAACTAAAAGCCTCACCATTTTCAACACTCATGCGAGCCACCATGATGAAACCCATCCCCGTGTTCGACCCTTTGTACCACTATGTCATAGTAGTTTGAATCACTGCGAGAGAGGAAACATAGGAAACAAATTTTGTTGATTCCGCTATCCTACTCGTGGCACGTAATCAGGTACGTGGATCTAGTGATAAGGCACCATTGAACCCAAAAAAGCTTGCCAAATACACGTTAGTGAGGGCATGTCAGGAGATTTAACTCTAAGGTGAGAAGGTGAAACTGTAAATACTCCATAAATGCTTACATATGAAAAAGCAAGAGAACAACCAAAATTTACCTCAAAACTATACCGTTAGTTTCCCTTCTAAGGATTTAGGGTATTAGCGAACATCCCTTGATTTGTCATCATCAAGGGGTGTTTGGCTACCAAGAAAATGCAAGAAAATGAAGGAAAAGGAGAGAAAATCACAGCATCCACAGGAGAGGAAACTTGTGCCCAATTTTATTGAGTGATTGATGGACTGAGTGTTGATTGATGTTACAAGCTTGACTGAGATTATATAGGTGCTCAGTATCAAGGAAATTACAAAAATGTGCAAAGGAACCAAAATTACGTCAAGGGTAGATTGGTACAAAACCACAAAAAGCGGGTCAAAAAGCAATCAACAGCAGAGGTGGGAGAGAGCGAATTTAGCATGTTGCGAATTTTCACAACCTTGCTAAATTTCCACGCTTCTTCTTCTTTCTCTCTCTTCTCGTATATTTTGCCCAAATCTCTATCCGATTCGATCATGCATCTTCGACCGCTCAGTTCATCGTGTTTGTTCCGATTGAAGATAATGAGGTATTTGGCTCGCAAAACTACTAAAAATATTGCAAAATGTGATCAAGAGCAAAGCCTGACCTCAATGTATCAATCGTTATTTGTTGATTATACACAAAAGTGATTAAAACCTGTAATAAACAAGGCTCAAAATAACACTATTTGGGTACTAATCAACTATGTGTCCAAGTGGGTAGAGGCTATCCCGACCTATACCAATGATGCAAAAGTGGTGATCAATTTCCTCTGTAGAAATATCTTCAATAGGATTCTGGGAACACCTGCATCGTAAGTGACGAGAAGTAGCCACTTCCGCAATGGGGACTTGTTAAGCTCCTACCTGCCGGAGGCGCCATAAAAACCGCTGCTAGCTTATCACCCTCGCACCAATGTGGCAAGCTAAGTCTCCAACAAAAGATAAAACCATTCTTAAGAAAACAATGAATGGGTCAAGGAAGGATTAGCAAAGAAGATTAACGACGACTATGAGCATACCGACCACCTTCAAACGCCAATAGATGTCTCCTAAGTAGGTTAGTTTTCGAGGGCTTGTCACTCATCAAAGGGAACTTGAACACAAGGCCTATTAAGCAACTAGGAAAGTTCAATATGGATATGAAAGCATCTGGGAATAACCGACTCCTCCAACTCAGTGAATTAGATTAGTTGAGAACTGATGCATATGAGAACGCTAAAATTTAAAATGAACGAACTAAAGCGTGGCACGACAACCATATAGTTCAGAAAGAATTCGAGTCGAGACAAAAGGTACTACTATTCAACTCGAGATTGAGTTTGTTCCTAGGAAAGATGAAATCAAGATGGTCAGGTCCTTTTGAAATAACCTAAGCTCCTAATTTTATGAGTTGTTGAGATCACGACTCAAAATGGAACTTTTAAGGTAAATGGGCTAAGATTCAAGTGATACTAGTGGTGGTGACATCAATACAGAGAAAGCTACTTTGTTATTAGACACACCCCAAGTAAAAGAGTAGAAGAGAGAGATTCATTGGATAGCTTATCGCCATGGAGACACATCTTGGTCGAGCTAACGACATTAAACTTAGCGCTACTTATGAGGCAACCCATGCATTTTGAATTTCCGAGGTTGAAGCAGTGAAAGAGGGGTAGCTTGAGAAGCCTATTACAGGTTTGGAAAAGTGTGGAAATTCACGCAGGGAGTTTTCTAACACTTAGAATTTTTTTTCCAAATTCCATGTTTTGAAGCTCTTTGGAACATCGTGACGTCGCGACATTAGTAGAAAAAAAAATACATGCCTCTAGATCATTGCGACGTTGTTTCTTAACGTCTCGACGTTCAATTTTAACTTTTCTAGAACGTTGTGACGTTGGCTATCAACTTCGCGACGTTGGATATTACCCTCCCTCTGGAACGTTGGGACGTTGTGTCCCAACGTCGCGACATTGTGTCCCAACGTCGAGACATTGTGTCCCAATGTCGCGACATTGGATTAAATTTTATGAGCCATTCTCTAGAACGCCTTGACGTTGCCCTATTTTAAGACCAAGAAAGGTCATATTTTAGGCCATCAGCATTAGCAAACCCTAAACTCTCTCAACTGTTTTTTTAGATTCGTCCATCAAAGGTCTTCCAAAAGCTTCCTAAGGATATTTCGAGTGCCTTAAAGACTTAGGAACATCCTTCATAGAAATTTTGGGCTAAAGGTGATTTTGTGGATTTAAGGTGTTTCAAGGTAAACCACTGAATTTTTGTGAGCTTTTTAGGCTTTCTTTTATGGTAAAAAAAGGGATAGGTGGGTAAATGGAGGATGTAGAAGCTTAGGTTGTGGGTGAAGAACAGTTTTTAACAAAGCACCCTCCAAGTGTTCGATAAATTGCCTAGGTGAAAATTTGTCAATTGTTTCCATATCAAGAGGCAGTTTGATCATATTAGGGTCAGTGATAGTTTGGTGTTGGGATTTGAAAAACCTAGAATACCTATCCTTAACCTTAACCTACTAAGTTAAACCATGAGTTCAAAAAGGCAAAAATTGAGCTCAAGGAAGAACCGGAAAGTGGAAGAACCATTTGATTCGTGCCGCAATAGGGTTCCGGATCAACAAAATTTATACCTAAATTCCTTCTACTGCCATAGTAAAACTACTACAAAGACGCTGGCTCTAGGATTGAACATCGACGGGTTGCCTTACAAATGATTTGTATAATGATTCAAATGGTGAAGCTTTTGTTCGATTTTTGGATTTGTATAAAAGTGTGGTTGTTGCCACTATGCTAATCGAAGGTAATTCTAAATAAAATGTAAAAAGAAGACCTGAAGTTTTGAGCCACTACTGTATGATAGGTTGTAAAGGTGTCCTCCGGTTATTTCCCCTTTCGCACTAGGTAAATGACCTATAGTCACTCTAAAGCCAGATCTTTGTTTAACTTTTAAACCAATCCTTAGTACCTTCTTCTTGAACCATAGCATTTAATGAGCATTAATCGTTCTCGCAGTTGAAATCTAGCATTTAACCCACTTCGATGGCTCATAAATGACAACTAGACGGATGTCGCTGTATCTAACATTAAGAATACACTCAACCCTAAAAGCTTCTGCCAAGTATCGGGATCGAAGAAAGTACATCAAATAGCTTTTTAAACCTAGTTTTGAAAGTTTGAAACATAAATACCCAAGAATCGCTTCGTGAAAACAGAGGAACACCTGCAAACCTCATCAACCAACCTAGAAACCTCCTCTTCAAGGGGTTTGAGGCTTTAATAAACATCCTTTTGAGTTGTCATCCTCAAAGGGTGTGTCTGTCATTTAGAAAGTGAGAGAAAGAAGAGAGAGAAGAGAGAAAATGAGGAGCCAAAACAGGCCCGTGAACGGAAAAAAATGCCTCATGGAATAGTTAGGTCAAATTGTTCATAAGATGGCTTATATAGCCTTACAAAAAGGTGAAAATACCCACCCATCCTAAATAAGATAATTACAAGAGGGTGTAGATGGAAAACCAAAAACGGGGTCGTTTGTACACAAAAACATGAAGCAGAACATTTCGCTATAGGTGAAAATTTCGCTATGTAGCGAAATTTCCCCATCTTCTCCTGCTTGCATCCTGCATATTCCAGCCTGCATCCAGCTTGTTTTATCTTCAATTTCTTCATTCCCGGCTTGATGTAATCGAATATAAATCATACGAACTCGGTGTAAATCAGCTTAACTTCTATATGCTTAGCTTGATATGGTAGGATAGGTTTATGAAACCTGTAAAAACTACCACAAACAGCCTCGAAATACAATCATTAGTACCAAAGGACCTACATGTCAATTAGCCAATTAATATGATTATGCACAAAAAGTACTTAGAACCTATCTTAAATAGGTTCAAATAAAGACTTTTTGGTATTAATGACACCCCAATCACATACATCGCTAGTCCCGTAGCAATGCCAGAAATAATCAACAAGTAAAGAACAAAAACATGTGAGGTCAAAAAGGTTTGTAAAAGTAATGCATAGCCTGCAATGAGAATCATGAAAACCAAAGCTAAAACCATCTCGAAAGAATGAAAACTATACCGCGTTGACTAACCAACAAGCTCCCTCCTCGAGGCATGAACCAGGCTCTTCTACAAAAAGCTACTGGTTTGTTTGATCAGGTCTCAATCATAAACTACGAAACTATACACTCTCCCCTCCCCCAACCGAGCTAATGCCATAACCTTGTGTGTTAACAACCTAAATAGATCAGGATCATTTCTTATTACACAATTATTTTTTGCATCAGAGGCGCAACGCCGAGAGGGTCTGACTTCACCAAAGTCCGTGTAACGGATTAACCGACGACTCCCAACCGCTGAAGGTTTAAGGCACTGGCTTTAAAGGTTGCCATACCCCGCGGATCGCGGCTCGGGGCCTCTACAAAGCAATGCGATTCTATTCTTCTTTCACTTTTTCTTTTCTCTCTTCTTTTTGCCTTTAAGACACATTGGCCTTCAGGCATGGGGTCCAGCAACTCCATTCAAGGGAGAACGACACTAGGTAAGGGTTTGCATTGTAAGAGGGGGTTTGGTGCTGATTCTTAGCCTATCATTGAGACCTAACGTGCTTAGTGTGTGGCTAGCTAAAGGTGGAAGAGACAGGTTAAAAACAACGAGAAGGTGACTAGTCATCCACTTAACTCGGCATAGGACCCTTCTAACGTCGACCCCATTAGGAAAGGCTTAAGCTCATCAAATTGCAAGGCTAAACATTATGCTCATACAAAAGTTAAGTAACATATACAAAAAATGTGGGTGCAAAATAAAATGCACACTATAAAGCTTTTAATATAACCAAATGGGCTAGTACAAGCTTATCATAACTGAACAAAATAAACAACTGCCTACTATTGGCTAATACATACAAACAAAACAGTCCCATACAAGACAAGTAGGCAGTTGATAAAACTAAAACAACACAAGTATGAACAAAACCAAACATAAGTACTGTAAATGCCACTTCCGACGCTAGCTCTCCCCCCCAACCAAAGTATCACTGTGTCCTCACGGGGTATGGATAGGAAAGCTAGAGAAGGAAGTGTGACCACCTCACTACTGTGTGTAAACTCGGTGGATCTGGTTACCGCGGCCGCCATGTTAATATCCAACGAGGCCGGCCGGGGTTAAAACAACCGACCGGGTCATGAGTAAGTAATGATAGATCTCACATCGTGAATCCGGTGGGGAGACCAAGGTGGCTCAGATCCGTAGAAGAATAAATTGACTTCAAGGCGGAGTGACCTCTGGGCCAGCCATCCACTTAGCCAAATGTCACCGTAGTCGCTAAAGATGCAAGAGGCAGTGCGCGTTGGTAAAGATCCAGCATAACAACCGATAAATCCCTGTATGACAGGATGTGCTCGCATGGCTACCGTGGATGTGGAGGATGGGTCAGCCTCAAGAGGAGTCAGTAGTAGGAGGTGGAACTAGAGGATGCACTGAACCGATACAAAGCCGCCACCCTAGGCAGTCCTCTCGCATAATCATCCACGACTTCTCCCGCCGGGTGTAAGAAAGGAGAGTGGCATAGATAGAGTCCGTCCAAGGATAAATCATCTGACAACTCGCCGACGCCTATACGTGGGTTCTAGAAGGCGTAATCCCGTGGACGGCCATCGATAACGAACCGGATCTCGACTGATGCGACACTCCTCGGATGTCATAGTATGATAAAACCTAAGAACCACCCGGATAGGAAAAACTCGCCTGAGACATAAACGGTAGTAGTGAATATCTCCCCGACCAACCGCGATCACCTTTGGAACCGCGGTCCGCTGCCGCCACCGGTATATCATAGTGGGACTTCCATGAAAGTCCTGGCACCGACACCACTGCTCCCGGCATCTGATCACACTAAACATCTGGATGCCCGATCCCTGGTCGGGATAATTGAGGCGATGAACTCTGAGCAGCTGGAGGAGGTGAAGGCTCGGGCCTAGAACGCAAAGACTCCCCCGGGCCAGATGTCCGGGCCCTCTTGGAAGGCGGGGCCCTCCGGGGTGGTCGTGGATGCACAGGAGAGGGGGGCCGAGGTCCCACCCGGGTGTGGTATCGCCTGGATGGGGGCTCAGCACCCTGAGACTCCTCTGGAATAGCAGCAGAGGCTGGACTCTGCATCATAGCTGCATCAGGTCAAGGCTCCCAGATCCCGAGCCGCTGAGTGGCTAGCGGTAGCCTTGGATGTACAACGCCATCTCTCGTGTGGTACTGGTCAATCTCAGTTCTGGATCAATGTCCACCGCGAGTACGAACCATGGCTGGAGGCTCGGGTGTGCGGCAGGAGCGGACGGCTAGCAATGGCTCAGGCAAAGTGTAGGGGCGCAGAGGGTCGCTGACGTGGAGGAGGTGAGCCAGGCGCTACAGGAAGCGAATGGGAGGGACAGGTCTGGAAGGGCTTGACTAGGAGGTGTGATCGAACGAGAGGGGGTGCTTTTATAGAGCAAATTTAGGGGCAATCGAAAGGTCCCTAGCAGCCGGGAAGAGTCGCAGGCAAAATTTCGCTATTATAGCAAATTTATGCCCGCACTGCCAGCATCCCAAAATAAAAAACAAAATAATATAAATAAAATAAAAATAAAATAAAATAAATATTAAACTGAACATTTCAAAGAAGGTATAAATTAAAAACTAAAATAAAATAAAAAATACTAAAATAAAATAAATTAAAAATTGGTCAAAATCAAACGAATTTGAGGCCGCACTGTCCTAATGAGACCAAACCAACTCAAGGCTAATGCCTGGCCATGGAGGATCAAGGAGGAGGAGCTCCTTCACGCCTCTTCAAAGAGGTGTACAAGAGCTGCCTCATGCCTGGGCCTCCTTTGTGTTGAGCATTTTATCATCTGGTGGTGCTGGGTGTGTTAGTAATAGTGCTCTAGGCCTATCGTATGGACATGGTATTTTGACTATTTATGAGAATTAATTATTATGATGATTTGCATGTTTATTATATATAATGTCCTTGAATAATATTATTAATTATTCTAGATGTCCCTAATCGGTTATTGTTATGGGAATAATGAATTAAGATTAGTATAAAGTTTGATTGATATTCCTTATGGGATGAATATGTGTATGAGATACAAATCAAATTTATATCTATTCGTTGAGAACAAATATCAGACACCGTCTCGAGATTAATACATGGATCAAAGTCAAGTTAATCTCTAATAGTTGTGTCATTAAACTTTGACCCGAGATCGCCATAGTTCTCAACATAAGGAATATTGTGTTTTGATATAATCACCTGTCTTTAATCGATGACTATAAAGGTTATACTTGAACATAATAAGAATTATGGAGCGAGATATGAGCTGTATTAAATGGAATTGTCCTCTTATTATAAAAGAGATATCTCCTCGGTCCCCCGACAATTGAGACTGAGAAAATGCATGTCGTGCTCAAAATGAATTGATGGAGATCAATTTCATTTGTTTAGTCAGTCTAATTGGGTTTCGAGTAATCAAAGATAGAACGATATAAGGTTGACTTTATCCATGCCTTATATTCTATCAAGATATCATGAGACAAAAGGATTATGTCATTAGCTATATTAAGGTTGTCTCGGATCATGAGCTTTTCATTTGAATCCTTGGATAGTCGCAATGTTCCTGCTAGAGGCCACGGCGACTTGTGGTGGATCAAATGTTATTTCTAGCCCACGCAATGTTAATCGAACCTATAGGTCACACACATTAAGAAACGAATACAATAACGGTTATGGTTTTTCACTCATGTAGTAATTTAAAATGATGAGATTATTTTAAATTAAAATAACAATAGTTGTTATTTAAATTCGAATTTAATTTTTAGAAAGTTTAAATTTGTGAAACGGTTATGTCTTCGAATCGGTTATGTTTCAGGAATTTAAATTGTTATTATAAATTCAATTTAATTTTTGAGAAAGTTTAAATTTGTGAAACGTTTATGTATTGAATGGTTATGTTTTGTGAATTTAAATTGTTATTTAAATTTGAATTTAATTTTGAGAAAGTTTAAATTTGTGAAACGGCTATGTCTTGAACGGTTATGTTTTGTGAATTTAAATTGCTATTATTTAAAAAGAGTTTTAAATATATAATAATATAAAATTCGCTTTTTGACTTAAACTCAGTACTTTATATAGATATATATATATATATATATATATATATATATATATATGTGAGACATATATATTTTGTAGTACGCTTTACTCGAAGAACAACCAAAACAGAGAGAGAAAAGAAAAACCCTAATTTCATTTTGAGAAGACGAACCTGAACTAGCATTCAACAAGATCGTTTATTATTGTTCGTGTGTGGATACTTGTAGAGGGTGGTCGCTTTTCAGAAAGGCAGCACCTTGAAGATCCGACAAACCAAGAAGCAGACTTTGAAGGCTTGACGAATCGATCTACAAGAGGTAAGTTTCGTTTATCCTTCCTTCGGTTTTTATGAAACGCATGTGATCCTTGGTGGATTATGGGATAAAAAATTTTAAATTCCGCTACATTTATGTTCCAATCAGATTGGATATTCTGCCCTTAACCCAACAGGGTGAATCAGTGGTGCTGGAGGAGTGACTGATGCAGTTAATTCTTCATCAAATGCTTCACTGTTCTTCATCAATTCCTCCTAAGGCCAGGAGACCGTGGCTTTCCCCGCTTCAGCCTATCAAACAACCCTCATCCGACTCTCGTTCCCGCCTTCCGACGAAGCTACTAATGTGGAAAATATTACTCCAAAGTCATATTACAAAGGCAAGCCGTGCAAGATGACTCCATTCCCGCAATCGATTATGGCATTAGATGTGGCCAAAAATGGCCTCCCATAGATGGGTACTTGGTTAGTGCCTCGCCACGGCTCAGACGTGAACTCACGGGTCCACCGGATAATAAAATTCGCTCCGCTTCACCAAAACATCCTCAACTATACCTTTCTAATTTTTATCGATCGATCTAAGGATAAAGTGATACCAGAGGCTTAAGTTCCCCCAAACCTAATCGCTATATATTGAGTATGGCAAATAGGCTGACACTATTCCCGCATCCAAAGAAGGTTCTGTCTATACAGTCCCTCCAATGTTGACCGAGATGGTGGGATCCTGGATCTTTGCATTTCACCAAGGTTTTCAGATCGATTTAATGGAGCCGACTTGTTTAGTCGCATGCCTACTTGTTAATGCCCAACCCTTTTGACTGTGTACAAGTCCTTAGAAATTTAGCATAGGTTGGAACCCTTGGATCATGTCAAGCAAGGATGTTCACTTACATGCCTCAAGACTTAGGATGCCTTCATTAAAACCTTCTCTTTCATTTCACAACATTAGGAAATGGAGGAGGCATGCTTTTCTTCATCAAATCTTCTTTAATGAATATGTGTTATGGCTCCACTTTCTCTTGTTCTCTGGTCTTTCCCGCAGGTTTGGGCACCGGTTGCTTGATTTCCTTACCACTCCTCAAAGTGATAATGGCCTGGACTTCATCCATTTTGGTGCAGCTCACCGCATACTTAGTTCATGCACTCCCCTAGGATTGGGTAGTGCCTGGGAAGGGAATCTCCCTTTCTCCTGCACCTGGTGCTGATTGGTAAGGCTACTGATAGACGACTGCAGGGTATCAATTTTCTGATTTAGGCTTTTATGGAGCCCATCAATTCTTTTGTCCATGGAGCTTTCTGCATTTTCTATTCTTTGATTCAACTGAGCATTGATAGTTTTCTCATTCCTCTACAGTAAATTCCTGCACCACCTTGCTCAAATTCATGATACTTGCTCAACAGTGATAAGGTTGGTAGTCGCTGCTTCCGAGAGGTGGTGAACCATACCTGTGCCGCTGATGTGACCCCGGGGAACATATGTGGGGTTTAGGCTCTGTGCTAGGTTGGGTGGTTTTCCAATTGGGATTATAGGTGGCATAATTAGGCACGCTTGGTGGCCTATTTCGGGGTCCAAAACATTTGCATTTTCAACCATTAAATCCCTTACTGAGGGAGAAATCGGACAATGTTCTCCTTGATGACTGGTAGATTGACAATTGAAACATGGTTGACTAGGCATAGAGGTATCACCACGCCCGCACTCCCACCGGTTTCTCTGCCTGCCTTCCATCCTTCCTCGTTCAGGCGGACAACTTAGCCTTTTGTTCACATCCTCCATCGAATAAATACCTCCCTAGTTTATTGTGTGCTTCATCTTCTACCTCCCTTGGGTTCAAATTTTCTCATCCCATCCCTTGGAGGTTTCAGCAAATGACGTAGTTATGAAGTCCATAGCTTCATCGACTGGCCAGGAAGTCCTCCACACATGGTGGTCTGTCTCCAAGAGTTGTTTCATGGCGGTGGGACATTCCATCGTGAGAAGTGGTTTACTAGCATCCATGTGTCAAAGCCATAGTGGGGGCATGCAATGATAGTTTCAAGATACCTTCCCACATCGATAGACCCTCACTATCATGAAATGCAAAGGTATAAATTTTCCTTCAAATTGTCAGTCTTACGGGTAATCAAGAATTTCTTCAAAAATTCCGCTTGTAGTTCTGCCCGGTTCCTGATGGTCCTTGGCCTTAGTGAATTAAGCCAAATTTTTGCTTTGCAAAGGGAAGGCTTTCAGCTTTAGCAAGTCCATGTCAAATGCTCCCTCCTTGAAAGTTATGCAAACTTCCTCAAAATCCCGAATGTGTGTATGGATTTTCGTCTATGCCATAAAAAAGCTGTATAAAGGGCACCAAATAAGGTCTCACTGCCACATCCTCAACAGGTGGTATGATGCAGGAAGGTGCACTACCTAGAGGGTGTAAGGGTCCCTGACCCGTATGTCGGTAGATCTAATCGAGCACCTTGGCCGACTTTGTTGTTCTTCAGGTAGAGGATCCACTTGCTCACTGTGTACACTGACTTCACAACCTTGTTCAATTGGTGTACTAACTCTTTGCAATCTACCTGATATACCTCATCCCAATGGATGCATAAACACCGTGACATAAAAAAAGAGACAAAACAAAGAAAGCAACAACAGGCTTTCCAAAATATCGTTGTTAGAATGGTAATAAAATGACTGGTTATAAAAACTTGAAATTCTAAAAAAATTAAATTCAAAAGGTTTAAAGGTTACCAATACTTGTAATGAGGATTACAAGTACCCATCAACTCATCATCTGTAGTTCGCACCATCTCCTAGCAACGGCAATTCATTTGATTCGTACAAATAGGGAATTCGAATCAACAAAATTTATACCTAATTCCTCCTAACGCCGTAGTAAACTACTACAAAGATAAAGGGCTCTAGGATCGGAATACTAGGATGGTTGGTCTTACAAATGATTTTTATAATGATTCAAAATGGTGAGGCTTTTGTTTGGATTTTGATTTGTATAAAAGTGTGGTTGTTGGCTACTATGCTAATCGGGTTGTACTGAAATAAAATGTAAAAAGAAGACCTTTGGAAGTTTTAAATAATAGTTTGGTATGATAGGTTATAAAGGTGTCCTCCGGTTATTTCTCGCATTAGGGTAAATGACTCTAGTCAGTTTCAAAACTGGATCTTTTGTTTAACTTTAAAAACTAACCCTTAGTACCTTTCCTCTTTCGAACCATAGCATTTATCGAGCATTAACTCAGCTTGAAATCTACATTTAACCTAATTTCGATGGCTCATAAATGACAACTAATGGATGTCAGTGTATCTAACATTAAGAATAATCGAACTCCTAAAAGCTTGCCAAGTATTGACCGAAGAAAGTACATCAAATAGATTTTAAACCTAGTTTTGAAAGTTTGAAACATAAATACCCAAGAATCGCTTCATGAAAAACAGAGGATCACCTGCAAACCTCATCAACCAACCTAGCAACTCTCTTCAAGGTTTGAGGTTTTTCAAACACTTTGATTGGCTATCCCTAAAGGGTGTGTTTGGTTGCCTAGAAAGTGAGAGAAAGAAGAGAGAGAAGAGAGAAAATGAGAGCAAAAAACAGGGGCCCGTAATGGAAAAATGCCTTGTGAATAGTTAGGTTACAAATTGTTCATAAGATGGCTTATATAGCCTTACAAAAAGGTGAAAATACCAATCTATCCTAAATAGTATAATTACAGTGAGGGTAGAGATGGAAAAACAAAAATCTGTGGTCGCTTCAGACACAAAAACACGAAGGTAACATTTTCGCTTACAGTGAAAATTTCGCTTATGTAGCGAAATTTCTTAGTATATTTAAAATTAATATATAGCGAAATTTCAATACATAGCGAAAATTTCGCTATTCTAATGAAATTTCCCCTGCTTCTCCTGCTTGCATCCTGCATATTCCAGCCCGCATCCAGCTTTATTTATCTTCAATTTCTTCATTCCCAGCTTGATGTAATCGAATATAAATCATACGAACTCGGTGTAAATCAGCTCAACTTCGATATGCTTAACTTGATATGGTAGGATAGGTTTATGAAACCTGCAAAAACTACCACAAACAGCCTCGAAATACAATCATTAGTACCAAAGGGACCTACACGTGTCAATTAGCTTAATTAATATGATTAGTGCACAAAAAGTGCTTAGAACCTATCTTAAATAGGGTTCAAAAGGGTACTAATCAACCATCGGATGATTATGAGCATTCGAAGTTTGTGAATATGGGAGTGGCCGAGAAGTTCAGCCTCATATTGAAGAATAGATCATTCATTAAGGAAAAAGGTTTCCACCATCCTCGAGGACTTCTTTCGCAAAACCATTGCGAATAAGGGGTGGACGGCACTTTGCTAACCCCCAACGCCGGCTGCCACAATGGTTGTGCGAGAATTCTACGCCAACCTAGCAACGCATGTTTTGAAAAAGGTTAGGGTGTAACGTCCCGAAATACACCCTAGTTGTTTTTAAACATAATTAGGGTATATTATAAGTGCATTTTGAAATTTTTCGCAATTATTATTTTGCTAAGTGAGAAAATTTTGAAACCCGGAATTTGTACAAGATACAAGGGTAAAAGTGGAATTTTTCAAAATAGGATATAAAAGTCTTAAGATAATAAGATTATATGCCAAAGTGTAAATATGGGGATTGAAGTGCATATAGAAGGGAGTTTGACGACTAAATTATAATATGAAGAAACTTGAAATCAAATGGGATAAGACCAAGTTGGTCTCTCATTTGGGGGGAATTGGGGGGTAAGGCATTACGTGAAGAGAGGGAGAAGAAGAAGAAGAAGAAGAATAGAAGAAGAAGAAGAAGAAGAAGAAGAAGAAGAAGAGAAGAGGAAGAGAAAGAAAGCCAAGAAAGGTATGGATTTGTATGGATATTAGTTTGTTCCATTTCTAGGGTTTAGTTAGGAATTCATCCTAATCCTAGATTTATTGAAAGTTAGGTTGGTAAAACCCTAGTTTGTATAAGATGAGCATGAAATCCTCCCTTTGAGTATGGATTCTTGGTTTATGATGTATGGATACCTGTGTGGGTGTTAGGAAGTTAACCTAACTTACAAGTATTTGAGTTTGGGTTTGGAAAAAACCTAATTAATCTCTATGTTTGGTTTTGGTTGGGTTAGAACACACTTAGAGATGTTTTCAGGAGAGTATACGAGTTTTCTTTTCGATTTTGGTTGGATTTCAGAAAAAAGGACCTAAATCAAGAACTGGGCAATTCTCAGGTCCTACTCGCAACAGAGGGATCCCAATGCAGCAGCGTAATTCAACGCAAAGGCGTGGCATGTCCACACTGCGGCGCGGTAGAGAGGGAGGCTTGGACAAGCCTTGGGTACGCCGAGGCGTAGCAAAGCTATGTCGCGGCAAAGGTCTACGCCGCAACGTAGCTACTGTTCACCGCATGGAAATTTATGTGTTTTTTTTGTTTTGTTTTTCCGTTGCTCTAAGGACTTGTTTATTGGACTAATGAGGACCCTATGAGAGTATGAAAGAGTCCATTCATGTTTGTGGGCAAAGAAAATTAGGACTCCATCACGCTTCTACGGTTAGTTTGATGTTAGCAAACTTAAATGCCCATGATAAGATAAGAAGTTCTAACACATATAATCAGAGAATCGCCTAAGACCGATATCAATGACACGGCACCTTTGTTATGTGGGCAGGCATGTATAGTACTTCGGTACTCTTTTATTAGTGCGACGACACTCTCTGATCTTGTTTTAGAACTTTAGTACTGATACCTCCCGATTAGTGCGATGACTTTCCTAATCGTGTTTCCGCCACATTTAGTACTTCGCACTCCGGACAGTTCTACTCACACCTCGCTAATGCTTCGGGCACTCATGCTTTGTGCTACAACACCTCAAGATCGCATCACACTGGTACGATTGTGTTGTCTTATCATTTCTTATTACTGGTCTAGGTAGTCAAACAGTTATATGATAAGAGTCTGAATAACGAATAAGAGTAAAGTAATGTGCATCATTCTTCTTTGAATGTACCTATGGGTACCTCTGTACAAGTATAAGCTCTATAGTACCTACGTGTACCTTTGTACAAGTATAAGCTCTGTAGTACCTACGGGTACCTCTGTAAAAGTATAAGCTCTATAGTACCTACTTCGCACTCCTATACAAGATAAACTCCGCAGTACCCACGTACCTTCAGATAAGCATAAGCCTCGCAACTCCTATGGAGATCCGAACAAGTATAAATATGCTATAAGTACAACATGTGTATAAGTTTGTTTATAGTATGAATTCATGAAAATTCGATATCTCGCAATGATATCTATTATCATATATGCTTATTGTACCAAGCATAGCGCATGTGTATACATATAAGTCATATGTTTCCTACTAAGCGTTGTTTAGCACTGGGTTTTAACTCGTGTAGGCACAGAGAGACGTTCCGTGATCTTCCACATTCTCATTGGCCACACAATTTTTTTGTAGGGGTCCATCAATTTTAGGTTTTGCTCTTGATTATGTAAAAGGAAATGTACAGCTTTTGTATATGTATATGTAAACGGACTCGAACCCGTAGTATCGACATCGGTAAACACCACTACGGTGGTAGTTTGATTTTGTATCTTTGTATATGATATTTTGATTCAGTTATAAGACTTGGGCCCACCAATGTCTGAAAAAGCAGGTAAAGAGTCCTAGTCTAGTTTCGCGCCCCCTTCATCCGCCTAGGCGAGGGTTAGGGGTGTGACATAGGGTATGAGGGGTGTTGGTAGATTTCAATGCAAAATCTATCAATGGGTTTTACAACCTAGAGCCAGTTAATGATGAAGCCTATGATAGGCTACAAGAAAACCCCAACTACCCTAAGGTCCTTAGACTGCTTACCAATGGCCAAGGGGAGTGGAAAGTTAACAATGACGGCTATGTCGTGCACTTCAAGGATAAACATTTGGCCTACATCCCCAAGGTATGTCATCACTTCATCACATCCCGCCTCATTCCCATAACTAATGTGTGTGAAGTGATAGTCAAGTGGGCTTTGTTGAATTATGCGTTCATTCAAGACATCGCATTTGATGTGGGCCAAGTTATGGAGGATGCTATCCTCTATAACAAGGATGCGAAATGAAACTTGGGGCACCCTTTCTTAATTCATGGATTATGTAAGAAAGCCGAGTGCCCTTGGAAAGCAACGAGGCTTGGTTAAACCTGATTAAGGTGATTGTAGTAAAGAAAAATAAGCCAGGTGTACCAAGGCCAAAAGAGGTTTATGATTCCGGGAATGAACCCTCGAACGAGGAAGAGCTTAGGGCTTATCTAACTAGGTTTGGAATGAGAGGGGATGAAAAAAGAGACGTAGGCCAGTCGTCTACCTAACCTCCACCTCCACCACCTACATCTCATGAGGAAGATGATTCCAATCCTTCTCAACCCATCGAGGATCAAGTTCACGACCTCACCATGAGGTTCGATGCATTCTGGGATGAAACCCAAGAGCATCACGTCTCGATGAGCTAGGAAATGGAGGAGCTAAAGGGGAAAATGATGAACACAATGCTAAGCAACCATGAATTCATCAAGTAGCAGCTCGCTTAGATCCTCGCGTATCACATGCCACCACCACCACCGCAATGATCCGTGAGATCACTAGGGGAGTATTCCGCACCCTCTTTTTACACTTTTTTCCATTGCGGACAATGCCCACTTCTAATTAGGGGTGTGGGTGATTGGTTTGCGTCTTCAGGTACAATGTATGCTTGTTCGGCTCAGGGATGGTCTATTTGGGTAATTTTGTGCTTTAAATTGCTTAAGTGGCCTAGTTAGAGGCCTTGGAGCTTTGTTAGTGTAACTTAGTTTAGTTTTTAAGCTTTTAGGATGATGTGCATGTTTTATGTTTTCTAGTATGGTTGTGTCTAGGTGTGTTTAGGGTGTTGTATGCGAGTTTGATGCCATGGTTGCTAATAGAAGGTCAGTTTGAACATAATTTTTTTTTTCAAAGATGCCAAGAGTAAAATGGAAATGAATCCTTAGGTTTTTAAACGATATGGAATTGTAGGCTTGAAAGATTAGAGTGACTTAGCTTAGTCACTCCCCTTGTATTTCAAAAAGTTATTTCTCAAGGAGTCTTACACACACACACGTTTGATCTCCTGTGTATACCGTGGTTCCAAGCCTTTTTACTTGAAATCTACTAGCCTTGGGGGATTCTAATCACCTAAGTGATGGGACACCTTCGCAAAAGAGGATTGTCGTTGAGCCCCAACCAAAATAGAAAAATACAAAAAACATAAGAAAAAGTGAAAAATAAAGATAAAAAGCAAAAGAAAAGAAAAATGTCAAAAAGTTGCTTCAGGAATAGAATAAGGATCATGCACCTAACCCAGGCACAGCTCCAAGCAAATTCCTTCAAAGCCTAATAATTCCTAAGCCAAACTACGAGAGTCATTGACTTCACTACCCGCTACATGGGATAGAAGATGGCTCCATCCTACAACCAACTGGTGGGGAGTCGCCAATGAATCCCTACTACAGGGACACTAAACTAAAACTTATAGGCACTAGTTTTCTTTCATTTTAGGTAGTTTAATATGAATAAAATGGGGTGTGTTCTCATTCTTTCTTAGTTAGACTCTTCCAAATAGGTGAGTTGAACTTAATTTTGGGGGTGTAAGAACCTTGATATACATTGGAGATGATGATACAACTGCACTGAGATTAAACATAACTAGAAAAAGAATTACAACTATCAAAAGAAAGAAATACAAAAGGGGGAAGAGATTAAACATATTTGGAAGTGAAAGCCTCATTCTCCTCTTCTTAAATGTCTTTTTCTTCTTCAAGTTCTCCTCTTCCAAAGTAAAAAGAATAAAAATTAGAAACCCTAAGTGATTCAAGCTTAGGATGAGAGAAACCCTAGAATGGGTGTTCCCACCTGCTGATCCCTAAAATGTCTCAAAGTTTACTTTATATACTCCTTGAAACGGACCAAGAACAAATTCTAAAAATGAAAGATTTTTGGTCACAAACTCGTAGTCGACTACACTACACTCCGGTGTTGGAAAACAAGGTTGTAGAAATATCGCATTGTCTCGGCTATGGTCTCCTCACGTAGTCTCGACTATGAGCCCCGGGTCGTAGTCTCGACTATGGCCTGGCTGCAGTCGCGACTATGCTGGGTTGATGCTAAAGACAGAGTGTCATAGTCGCAACTATGAAAACCGTAGTCGCAACTATGACATCAATTTGCATAACTTCTTCAATTCTCATCCAATTTGCTTGATTCTTGTCTCATTTTCTTCCATTTCTCTCGAGGGATGGCCTACACAAAAAGATAAGCATTTAGAACATTAGAACACTTATTTATAACTAAAAAACTACAAAAATAACATAAAAACATAGGGATAAAATGAGCATATTTAATACTCATCAAGGCATTTTAGACTTCAAGTGCTTTCCATATACAATTAATATTATGCACCCGTAGTCCGAATGAAGGAGTTATGGCTCAAGAGTGGAGCCTCGATGTCCTTCCTTCAAGACACACTCGTGATCGCTCTCAGCATTCATATGCAAACCTCCGGAACGCCTTCGCGCTCCACTCACAACCTTCTAGAACACCTTCGCAGCCTAATTGAACACCTTGGCACTCCACAAGAGTGCCTAGGTGTTCAGCTCGCATAATTGACCAATTGGACCCTTTTACCCTTAATGACTTGATTTTTTGCTACAAAAGGAAGAGGAAAAGACTTGGTTAGAAAAAGGAGTTGGAGGTTTCGGAGACGGCTTGGAGGTATGGGAGACAACTCTTGAAGCCTTTCCAACAAGAGATCCGAGGTAAACAGAGGATTCTTCATCCAAGCCCTAGTTTTTCTTCTCCTATTTACTGTGTGTCCTATGTTTTCTATTTTGTTTTCCTTTTCTTCTTATTTTAGGGATGCTCTAGGTTATTTTTCTAGGCTACGATGTAGCCTTATTGAATTGATTTTTGGAATCTTGGATTAACATTTTTATATCCAATTGTTTATTTTGTTGAATGATTCATATTGTTTTTATTACAAATAGCTTACTCTTTTTTGATTGTAGCTTTCAAATCTAGGCTCATAAGCCATATTTCGAAAGGGATTTTTTTGAATCATTGTTTAATGCCTAGAGATAGAGATATCCTAGGGTTTAACATGGAAATTATGATTCTTGAACTTAATGACTCTCAAGCTTAGCAGTTAATACAGAGATGACCTTAACCTAAACTAAAGAGATGTATTGAATCCTCGTGGGTTCGACACTATCTTATCACTATATTAATTGTCATATTTTAACTAACAAGTTTTTGACACCATTTTTTGTGACACTCTCTTGTTTTCTTGAGTCTTTTCTTGTTAATTTAGGTTAATATTTGCACATGCTTTATTTTCTTATTTGTCTTTCAACCAAGTCTTCGTTCATCCAAATAGAGTTTAAGGCTATATTAGGATTCCAGACTAATACCCCACCTCAGGGGTTCGACACTCTTATCAGACATTTGTTAGCGATGTGTATACTTGCGCAAATTTAGTTGTCATATTCAAAACTAGCATTTAGGCTCAACAACTTTCCTTTGCTTTTTTTAGAACTTCTTCTTGCCCTTTTGCCTATTATCAAATGTCTTTCTCTTCTTCTTTGAAGAAGAAACCTTTTGCTCAACTACATTAGCCTCAAGCACATTTATTTTGCTTCCCTTATTGTAACGCCCCAAAAATACCCTAGAATTTTTTTTATAATTTTATTATATATTCCGGGTATAAATTGAGCTAACTTGGGTATTTTTCGAGAATTGTTAAATGAATGTTGATTAAATTATTATATGGCTAAAAGCCAAATGCAAATATTAAATGCTAATGAGAATTGATCGACCCTAAATTTAACAAAGTGTAAAGGAAAATTTGAATTTGTAAATGAGGACCTAAGGGTCCATTGTAAATAAGTTTATATGTTTAAGTGTAAATATGAGAATTGAAGTGCAAATAAAATGAAAATATGGGCTATAAAGCTAATAGGGAGAAACTTAAGTCAAAAGAATGCATTTTTTTTTTTTTTGTGGCCAAACAAGGCCTTATGAAAAATAAGTGACTTAAGACCAAAAAAATGAGAAAATGAGAATAGGTGTGGAAGGCCAAACATGGCCTTACACTTAAATTAGGATAAAACCAAAATGTAGTCTTGGGAGCCTATCTTCGAGCAACTCTGCTGAGAGTAATGAGAGGAGAAAAGGGGGAGAAGAGGCTAGGGCTTGGGAAAAATCAAGTTCTAAGTGGTGTTTCTTCCCACTTCTTGCCCTTGTGATCACAAACTTAGAAGTGGAGATTTGAAGAGGCTAAGGTAAGAAAAACTAGTTTCATCTTTTTGTGGATTGATGTCGGGGTAAAACCTCAAATGCGGATAAAAGAGTTTTGTTTTGGTTGTAAAATGAGTTTTGGGTTTGTGTTGGATGAGTTTTGAAGAGTATTTTGGTTGGATTGGTTGTGAATGTTTTGTAAAAGGGAATGTTGGGTTTTCAAATGAAATGTCAAAATTTCATTAAGACCTATGTTTTTGTTTCGCTATAGATTAAGTTATAATCATCAAATGAAGTGATTCCAATTGGTAAAGAACCATAAGAGATAGTAGGTATAAAATGTATGGAAGGGACCATAAGCAAATTGTAGCTCTAAGGCTACCAAATTACGGCTTAAAGGTCGACGGTAGCCTTACGTTATGCCTTGCCAGGGTATTGTTATAGCAGCCACATAAGTCGAGTTTCACTCATCCAAATTGAGTGATTCAAAATTTTGGGTAAAAAAATACTTATAGGGGAATAATTTACTTGAAGGAAGTGTAGGCAAATTGTAATCCCAAAGTGCCCATAAATTTGTCAAAGTGCCCATAAATTTGTCAAAGTGGAGCTATGTGTAAGAACAGTCTAATTCTGCCTTGCAAATTGTAGTAGTATGGATGTAAAATGCAATAACTGAGTTTTGTTGATCCAAATTGATGATCTAATTGGAGAAGAAACCTTTAAACCATAGCTTCAAATGAGAGATGGAACCATTACCAATTTATGGTTAAGACTCTGAAATTGAGAATAACAGAAAACTGAGTGAGTCGCATACGACTCGCTTTGGCATTAAATGTCATAACTTCGGAAGTTTGGGTGATCCAAATGAGATGATTCCAAGTCCTACTAAAAATAGACTCATAGAGCTAAAATTGTCTTGAAGGAAGAATGAGCAAATTATTGTTCATGTGTCCCCAGAAAATTTTTTAAGTAAAGGTATATTGGGTAGACATAAACCCTGACCAAAAACTCCTAGAATAACCTACTAATATGTGATTGTCATAGTATTGGAATAGGGGCTGACGAGGAGAAAAGCCCGCATTGAAGTCGATATTCCGAAGATCGGAATCAAAGTGACAATTTTGGCCTGTTCTATCTTCTCCTATTCCTCTTCAAGATTTGAACTATTTGTCTAAAATGCATAAGAAAAGCATACATGAATTGTTTTAATTGATTTAAAGAAATTGATTGTGAAATGTTTGCAAAAGAAAATCGCATGAGTATTGAAAATGAACCGTTTATACAAATATACATATTGTATTGTATGTTTCTATAAAAGATTTGAACGCCCTTAATTGAATGTTAACCGTTTAGTTCGTATGAAGGATATATTGGTATGTACCACGAGGTCAAAATAGCAAGATCGCTAACAATTGTATCGATGTCACTCCGACAGCTGTACCTAGTAGGATCGTATCGCAGTGTCTACTAATTGATTTTTTTAATAACCAGCCAATAGTCCGCGCCAGAACCATATTGCGGTTATAAACCGCTTATATCGCTCGCGCAGCCTCAACGATTCGCAAGGCTGTTGATTCCGAGCATCCTATATATCGAAAACATAGGTTAAATTTATTAAGGGCAAAACCGAATTAAATTGATTTGAGATTGTGACAAATTGGAATTGAAAAGTATGATTGCGAATTGAAATGAAAAGAGTAATGTGAAATGCATGATTTGATTATCAATGACTTATTGATACTGAAGTGTATATTCTGATTCGACCAATGAACCATAAAATGATCAGATATATGAAATAAGTATATGTATTGTATTGACATTGATCATCTAAAAAAAGATCTAAAAGTTTGTTTAGTAAAACTGCATGATTTGATTTAAACTGAAACTGAGAATGAAATTGTATAGAACCACTAAGCATGAAAATGGTTAGAGTATAGTTTTATCTATGCGCAGGTACCGATTGAACAGGAGGGAAAAGTAAGATCGAGGAGCTCGAATAAAGAAAAAGAATTAAGTGAGTATGTTCCAACATATGCATTCACCCCATATCTCTTTTGAGCATTGATATTTTGTAAAACAATTTCAACTCTGAATATCTATTTTGTAAATCATTTGAAAATGCTTGATATGCCTTTATAGTAATTGTACTTTTGTATGAATGAAATGAAATGGGCTTACCCCTTTAAAAACGCTTCCGCATATTTGAAAAGGATTTTATGTCAACTGAAGTGTACCGCTATAACGTGTTTTTGATAAGGTGATTGAGTGACATTAGAGCAACCCGGACTCGGTTCGGACCCGCCAAACGAGTTGGGCCGGGAGAGGGGTGCTACACTTATCATCTATAAGGGTCTCATAAGTTTGCAGCTCATTTAGAAGTTTTGTCAAATTACATTTCTTATGATTCATAATGTAATTAGTCCTAAATTGGAGAAAAGCAGGATAAAGTGTCTCCAAGATCATGCCAACTTGGGTCTTTTCATCAATTTTTGCACCATCAATTTCAGCCTCATTAAAGTAATGAATCATTTTAAGGACATGCTCACGAATTGAAAAACCATTCTTCATTTTGCTATTCATAACAACTTCTTCATAGTGAGCTTATTCATAGGGTTGTCCAAACATCCTCTATAGAGTATCCATGATTTCACTTGTAGTCTCAAAAGCCTTGTGCTTAATTCTAAGCATTTCATTCATTGCTACTAACAAGTAGCAAAGAGCCTTGTTATTTGCAATAACCCAACGATTATATTCCTCCAAGACTGCCTTGGAGGTATTAGTTGGAGGCACTAGAGGACAACTCTCTTTAAGGTCAAA
Source organism: Tetrastigma voinierianum (assembly GCA_016808115.1). Classification (NCBI taxonomy): domain Eukaryota; kingdom Viridiplantae; phylum Streptophyta; class Magnoliopsida; order Vitales; family Vitaceae; genus Tetrastigma; species Tetrastigma voinierianum. Next base: position 87,483 of record JAEQBH010004008.1, on the reverse strand, counting down.
GTGGTAGTTCTCATTAATGAGAAGAATGTTATATTGCTTTTCCATTTCACAAAGTTTTCACCTATCAAAACTTGAGAAACGAGAAATGAGAAAATAAGGTTGGACATATTTGCTAAAAGATAAATCAAAAATATCTTCAATGATAATAAATGCATAAATATCTACAAAATTAAAGGCAAAGTAAACATGATGCAAGAGTATTCATGTCAAATACATCAAATCATGTCATAGGGTAGGTTAAATAATTGCTAATTAAAACGAGACTTTCTCAATTAATAAATAATATTAAAATATCTCATAATTCTAATACTTTATTAATTTCCTTTCATTTCGATCAAGAAAAATACTTATCCAATTTAATAATTTTCTTATGAGTGTAACCCATCGTATCAAATTTTCAAGACTTAATTTTGAAATTGTTGCCGTATGGTAGATCAATTCTAAAGTACATCTCAAAGAAGACAACCTTATTATTGAAATTAGTAGACACTTTCAGTTTGGAAGACAAAATCAAAGTGTCTCTAAGCACTACTAAAACTATGTGTTGTAATTAACGGGTGGAGACCAAGGTTAAAGTTGTGATATTACTCAAGCCTCCCACTCATTATTTTGCAAAGAGGTGTATTGAATTTATGAAACAACATTTTTTTTCATAAAATCTTAGATAATTTAAACATTTTAAATTACTAAGTCTTATAATTTTAAACTATTTAAAATTATAAGTTAAATCAGTTATGATGTTATCATATATACAAATTTCACAATTGAACTAGTAATTCTTCAAAGTTGACTTCATCAAATTTATTACAAAGTGCATTATATTAATTAATATTTTCTGTCAAAATGTCATTTCTGTTTTTTTTTTCAAAAGAAAAATAGTGTCTTGTCCCCATCCCAATGTACAATGTTACATTAGAAAGATAATAAATAAATAAATAATAACATCACATGCAAAACGATAATTCAAAAAGACAAAATAATAAAATATCTTCTTCACATGCACGGGATGATAAAATAAATAAAGAAATAAACAATACTACGAGATGGTAAATTTGGCCGGGTTCCCTCATCGAAATTATAAGGACTGCATTATCTTCTCTAAGACTTCTGCATTTTCTCCAGAATCGAAACTCCGATCCCTTTAATTAAGGATTGTATATTAATTTTAATTAAAAACAATAAGAAAACTGCATTATCTTCTCTAAGACTTCTATATCTTCTAGAATCGAAACTATAATCCCTGCTCCTTCTCTTGTTTTTTTGTTATTATTTGAACCTTCTTTGTTCTTTCACGAACACAGATTACAAAAACAAACTATTTATAAGGGATCTAAAAAACATAAAAAAAAATCCTATTTACAAGGTATTTTTACAAATAAATAATAATAATTAAATTGATGGAACCAAAAGAACGACCAATCCATTCGTCAACCCATTCATCATCATGAACAAAAATATCACATTCAACACTAATGAGTGCTAAAATTACATGCTTTTAAATACATATTTAGAGCCATTTTCAAGTTCTTATCACAATAAAACACCTGATTTAGCACTTAGTTGGTTCCTACAAACTAATGAATATCTTGAGTTTATGTGATTTCGCACGTAATTAGGTGCAATTAGCAGTAATATGAGCATATGGAGGCAAGCTACATGTATCCCCGGAGTTGCTAGCACACATGGGACATGTCCTAAGATGAGCAAGAACCAAATTGGAAGCTCGAGGAGGATCCAGAGTGATTTCGTAGTCATCCCTAATGACTCTGAAAATCTCGCAATGCAGCATGTTCTTCTCTATTCAATTTCACAGTGACCTATGGTCATTGCAAAAATTTGCAATGTGAAGTTGGGTAGCTCTAGATGATTCTGCTATCACCTATGACAACAAAATTGCTAGAAAGGGAAGAGCAGCACCAAGTTCAGATTAATGATAACTTTCCGGATTAGCAACTCCTAGCCATTCATCAAGGGGGAGTAGTCCCATGGTATGTTGATTTTGTCAACTTTCTTGTGGTGAAAATAATCCCCTCGAAGCTCTCTTACCATCAAAAGAAGAAATTCTTCTCTGATGTGATGCACTACTAGTGGGAGGATCCAGTGCTTTATATACATTGTGCAAATCATATTATTAGTAGGTACATACCGAAGAGGAAATAGAGGTCATACTTCAACATTGCCACAATATGGAGTGTGGTGGACATTTTAGGGGAACAGACAGCTGGGAAAGATGTTGCACCAGGGTTCTACTCATGACCTATTTAAGGATGCTCATGCTTTTGTGATGGCTTGTGATAGATGCCAAAGGAAGGGGAATATATCTCAAAGGAATCAAATGCCCTTGAAGAACATTGTGGAAGTTGACCTTTTTGATGTATAGGGCATTGACTTAATAAGACCATTTCCTACCTCCTACAACATCTCATACATCTTGTTGGATGTTGATTATGTGTCCAAATGGGTAGAAGCCATAGCCACTCCCATCAATGACGGTAAAGTGGTACTAAAGTTCCTAAAGAATAACATATTTTCAAGGTTTGTACTCCTAGCTATAATTAGTGGATGAAGTGATTCTAAAACAAGTCATTTGTAGCCCTCGCAAATATTGAGTAAAACACCTAATAGAAACTGCTTACCACCCTCAAACCAATTACTAGGTAGAAATCTCGACTAGAGAGATTAAACAAATCCTTGAGAAAACAGTGAATATATATTGCAAGGATTGGGCTATGAGGATTCATGATGCTTTATAGGCATATTGTACCACTTTCAAAACACTAATAGGGATGTCTCCATAGGTCAAGGTATAGTGACTCACATCTGTGAGCTGGAAATATGTATATAATGATATCAAGATATCATCTAACATATAAGAGGTAGGTTTAACAGATCAATGAATGATGAATAAACGAGGATATGAGAATGGATCACTTATAAGGAGCGAACTAAAATGGCATGATAAACACATCATGAGAAAAGAGTTCTTCCTGCAATCGCTCTTCTTCAAGTCCAACCTATGGTTATTCCTTAAAAAACTCAAGGCGAGATGGTTGATGAGTATATAAAATACTCATTTTTACCCAATATTTTATTTAGTTTTTATGTTAAATAAGTGTCCTAATGCTCTAAATGTTCACCTTCGTGATTAGGTCAACCATTTGATGGAATTTGGTGAAAATGATGAAAAATCATCAATTTCCCAAACAAAGATAAGCAAAGATTACATCAGGATTCCAAAATTTCAAATGCACTTAAGATGAGCTCAAATGGCATCGTTTTATTTCATGAATTCTACACTCAAGATCTTTCCCACGATACCAAAACACTAAATTGGAGTCTAAAATCTAAGAAGTTTTGCAAGTTATCGAATCATTAGAAGATTTCACTTTGGTGAACATCACGTTTCGCGATTTAAGGGTTGTGTTTAATAAGCAGCGCAGAAGACCACAAGAGCATAGGCTATGGTTCGCCATGGCGAACCAATTTCTTCATCGGCCGGCGATCTTCGCCACAACGAACCCTACGGCGGACTGGAATAGAATTTGTCTAACTTGTGGCCCATCAATGGCCCATGTCCCAAGACTATAAATAGGGGTTTTCGAGAAAAGACTAGGGTTCGCACTTTAGGGGGGTTCGGACCTGGGGAAAAGAGAGAGAACAAAAGTGAAGGTTGGCTTGGACGATTGGAAGACCACGATCCGAAGGAAAAAGACTGAAGATTCCACAAATCTTTCAAATTCTGTAGTATCTTTTTCTTCTTTCTTTTTTTTATTTTCATGTTTTCTACAAACCTTATGATGTTCCAGATTCTCATTATGTTCTAAACTTACAATCTAAGTTTTTTTGGGTGTATTTAGACATGAAGCTAGATTTAATTGCTAGGTTTCTTATTCTATCAAGCCATGTGATCAGACTCTTTTCGATTCATACTATTTTGTTTACATGCCGATATCTGGCCAATATTAATGCGGCGTAGTGGTTCTCTACAAGATTTGAGAAGGGAGTAGAAAATTAGACGTAGGTGAATCAACCTAATTAACTTGGTAGTGTAAAAATTACAGTAATTAGGGGGCGTGTGAGGTTCTTGGGACGCAAAGCATTTCTAGTGCTAGTGGTCAACCAAGAAGCAAAAAGCACTCCAGTATTAGTCGGTCGGGTTATTCGACCTCAAGAGAGTAATGACATTAAATTAGTCAAGAATCGCCTGGGAGAATTTTCCCGAGAAACAATAGAATAAGAATCTAGTTCAAACATATGGGATGACAAATTTCACTAAAAACCCTAGAACTTTACTATCTCTTGAACCCCTATTTGCGTAGTTCAATTTCCATATTGAAATTAGATTAGCTTAGTTTAAATTCAATTTCGATCATCACTATTGATCGTTTGGACATTAGAGGAGTAGTCTAATTTCGGTACTTAGCATCATGTTTTTCCCTATGGATCGATCTTGCACGCCTTAGTTAATCGTACTACTCTTGACATGCGATACTGTGTGAATAGCATCTTTATACGCCTTATTTATATTTTTTGCACAAACACAAATACGCCTATCAATGATCAAGACCATTCACTATGAGTAAGGTATTCTATATGGAAAAGAGGTAACCTCATCCTAAGAATGACAGCTTTCTGTGTAAATGGACAAATCTGGGTTGAAACCATATTTTAGAGGGAACATCGAAAAGCAAAGACTAGCACTATCTCAATTCAAAGACTTACAAGCAAAGGATGACATCGAAGTTAAAGACAAGAACTAAGCGCCTCGGGAGGCAACCTAAGCTCTTTTTATTTATTATTATTTTTTCCTCTATTGTGGCCTTATCTTTGTTTACATTTTTGCAGAGTCACTCTTTCTCTTAGTATTTTTCAAGTTCCACCACCTCAAAGCCACCATCCGTCAATAGACCTAAACCCTCCTTTAATTTTTACATGTTATATGTCATTCAACAAGGGCAATGCATATCTGCTAATGGGAGATATGATCAAAACCACAAAGCTATAGGAATTTTTCCTACTATTTGAATTGTCAATGGAAACTTTGTGCTCATATAGCTAGTAGGTCTATCAAAGATATTGTTGGAAGTTTGGTTGATCTTGTACTGGTGGACTCAAAGTTATGGGCTTACTTGGTAAACCCAAGTCCCCTTGCTTCGACACCTCTATATAAATCTTGGTTACACACTAACCATTCTAGGTCAAGGGCTAATAATATTCTTTGATACTCAACCCCGTCTTTCTAGATGACAATTATCCATAGATGGTGATTGTCAGTTGGTTCTAGTAGTCTTCGAGACACCTTCAAAGATATATATATATATATATATATATATATATATATATATATATATATATATATATATATATATATATGCGCTGCAAAAAGCACAAAAAGAAAAAATAAAGTGATTTGATCCAATTGGAATTTCGAGCACAGTCCAAGGGGCCTCTCAAAGCCTAATGTCCTAAACCAACTAGTTGGGAGTTATTGATTTCACTGCTCGCTACATGGGAGATAAGATGACTTAGTTCACAAGTAGGTGCTTCAGGTTTTTAGTTGAGTGTTCGAGGTGAAGTTCGAGGGGAACTTAATGTTTGATGCCCTTAACCAACTAGTGAGGAGTCACCAATGGATCCCCTCTACATGGGCACTATTCTGAATTCCCTTAGAATTGCATCCTACTGCTTAGTTAGGAACATGGAATAAAAAGGGTGCATTCTTAGCCTACTTCCTTCATCACTTATTACTCAAAGAAGTTAAGCCCAGTCAGCTCGTCCTTCGCTCATGTGAGGGAACCAAATACACTAATCGGAAGGTCGATATGGAAGTCTTAGAAGACTTAGTGGACAAAAAGGTGTCGTAGTTTGCTTCATTATAAGGGACCAGTACATTAAAGATTCTAAACACAACAACAAGATCCTAAGAGACATATTCAAATGAAGCGACCATCATCAACTCTTGAAATAACTATGGTTTTCCATCAGAAATTCCAGTTGCATACATAGAATAACTATGTTATTCTTCTCAAATGCCTACATCATATTCATTTTTTTTCGCTCTGTAATGCTAAGTGGACTAGCAATGAGCTAAGTTTTTTTTTTTTTTTTTTTTTTTAGGGGGTGATGAATGCTCAAATTATGTGCTTACATTACATGTTTTCGAGTCATTTTCGAAAGTGCATAATACAACAAACCTTGATTTAGCACTTTGTTGGTTCCCAAGCATGAACTTGTAATATTCCAAAATATGCCCTAACAGTTTTATAACATGTTTAGGGTGTAATATAAGTTAAATCAGAATTTTTGGGAAATAAAACGAGAAACGGAAAAATGATTTCAAGAAGTAAGGGTAAATTAGTAATTTAACAATTCAGGACACAATGGTCATAACACTACAAGTTTATATGCGAAAGTATAATAATGAGTTAAGTGGAAATGTAAATGAAAGAGAGATGAGGGACTTAAAAAAATATGGAAAAAATGGCACAAACTGTATTAAAGCCTTAATGTTAAATAAGGGATAACCAAAGTGGTCTCGGGAAAGCGGGGGTGTTCTTCATTCGAGAAAGAGAGATGACGAGAGAGTAGGAAGAGAAGAGGGGGTTACCTTCCATTTTTCCAGGTTTGTGTGATCAAGAAGAAGTAAAACAAGAGGAAGGAAGAAGAAAAGAAAATATTAAGGTATGTAAAAATCAAATCATAAACCCTTTTTTTTTTTTTTTGATGAATTAGGGTCTAAAAGAGCCCTACTTGGTATATTGGTGGTGTTTGGGAGTTTTAGTGTGACGCCTCAAAACCGGGGTGTCCGTTGACTACCCGTCAACCCGCGGAAATCTACATGTCTCATGTCATGAGGCACGTACACGTGTAAAACGGCCCAATAGGGCCCGCACATCCATACAACCCAAATATAAATTTTATACAAAAGGGAATTTATTTACAATTGTATTTAATTACAATTTACACAAAACTGGGTCTCTTGCCCAGAATTTTACAAAATACAAGATAAGGCCATCTTGGCCGTTTCTTCGCCTCTAAGGCCCCGGATGCGTCCCATCCCCAAGGCCTTCGGCAATTCGAAAAATATATTCCCCAATAACGGGGTGAGCAATGCCCACAGTGGAATTTCCCTACTTGGGCATTTCCACCTAAGTGCAATGCAATAGCACACCAAACATTCAACACATGCTAATATATCACTCATGCATATATTAACAAAATTAATTCCATAAATCATGTTATTCAATTTACAATAATAACATAAGAGTAGCTCATATGGGTTAAGGCATAATCCGGCAGTTCATCTTGGAACCGCCCTCAAAATCACAATCAGCATGTTATTCACTCATGGCAATAACACAACATCACACAAATCACGCAAACAACCCGTGGACTGTCCAAACCACTCTAGGGATTTCTTCAGTCGGTCCAAATCTTTTGGAACCGAAATCACGGCCATCCGTGCCTCAACAAATTTATCCAGTCACATGGCTCTAAACGAAAAGTAAAGGCAGAGAAGAACCCTACCATTTTCGGTGCTTCTGTCGAAACTCCCCGAAATCGGGCTTTGACGCTGATGTTTCGGGCTGTGAGGGATCAACTCTCTCTTATACCCGTCACCAATAACTCCATCCATCGTCGTGGGAAACTTAGAGAAAGGTGAGCCTCTCTCTAAAACCCTTCTCTATCTCTCTCCGTCTACTCTCTCTTCTTCCTTCCCTCCCAAACCAGATTGGAAGACTTGGTCAAGAGGACTTGTCCTCTCATCGCCACGTGTCCATTTCTCATTGGACACCTTGGATTACCTTATCACCTTATCTCTTCTAACTTAGATTTTCACCCAATGGCATGATGCCACGTGTCTCAAGTGAGCCCCACTTGAGCTCAAGTTTGACTGCATCTGCACTGGACACGTGTCGCCTCTTGGCCACCCAAAACGTGCCAAGTGTCTCTAGCTTACATCCTAAGCGCCTCAAACGTGAAATTCGACCGTTCTCGACCCGACGAAATTCGACGTGGTAGCTAGATTTCGTGAGACGATTCCAACTGTGAAATCCGTTTCATCATCCGAGATCTAGAAAAATTCTGGATTTTGACCGAAATTACCATTTTATCATTCCTTAAGAAATCTGGATTTTCCGGGGTCTCACATTTAGACTAGATTTGGAGTTGTTTTGGTTTGGTTTTGTGGTTGATTTGGGGTTATATGGAAACTAAGTATGGATTCCCCAAATTTTTGAGACTTAGGAAACTCTCCTAACCCATTAATTGTGTAGGATGGGGTTAGCAAACCATAAGTCTTCCCTCATATTTGTTTCAGAAACTGTTTGGTCAGGCCTTTGAATTTGGGTTGGCTGATTTGTAATCCCCGATCGAAATATTTGTATTAAGGAAATATTGGGTTTTAGGGGAGATGCTGTCAAAATTTCTCCAAAACCCATGTTTTTGTCTTGGTCATAATTTCTTCGTCCGAACTCCATTTCGGATGTTCTTGACTCTATGGAAATCCCTTTGAGTCTAGAATCCATCCATATATAGCTTGATGAAATTGGAACTCATATTATAAATTCACAACCTACCAAAAATAGTAGGCCTTGTTGGTTCTACTCGTAGTCACTGTGCTTCGTCTATTTTGTGCTGAAATTATTCCCAAGCGTAGGAACTAATGTCGTCAAGCATTATAATACTGTGGGAGTCCACAGGTCATTTCCACAGGGAGTGGTTTCCTAGGTGACCCTTAGGGATTGCTTTCCAATGAATGTGCGATTAAAGTAAAATCTGGGGGGTATTGATTAATTGATTTATTAATCCATTGACTTAAACTATTGTAAAATTAGAAGGGCGAATGATAGGATCTTTAGGTTTCCGCTCACCACCAACTAGGTAACACCCACCTCTCACTTACAATCTCATCTAGGAGCCATTGATAAATGGTCTTCGATGGGGGATTTAACTTTAAAAGCTTTTATAAGACAGAATAATTGAACGATATCAAACGCTTGCTTAGACGATTTTTTTAGACTCTTAGTTTGCATTTGAGATCAAGCACAACATGTACTAAGAATCTCTCGTTCAAATGTTGTCAAGAAAATGCCAAACTAAGGTTTTAGAAGAATTTTCACAAGTGTTCAATATCGTACAAATCCCATTGAGTCAAAAGAAGGATTATAATATACCTTGATAGTGAGTTTCCACCGTTAGAACCCTATCATGGAGGTTTAGAACTCCATTAAAGCTGAGAATTGATTCATAATTGCTGGAACACTACTAGTAATTAGGAATTGAGAAATAACACTTCAATGGCTAGGTTGGGATATAAAAAATGTAGAGTCTCTCAATAAACACCAAGTTATAAAACCAACTAAAGATTACAAATGCTTAAAAACTCATAATCAGAAGAAAACTAAGTACTATACTCTATGAAAACCCTAGAAAAATACGAAAACACTCCAAAGGTTAGAACCAAAACCCTAGAATCCGAACTCCTTTAACTTTTCCCTAAAGTGGGCTTAAATACAATCCTCATTAGTGATCTTGAAGTGGTGATCGAAAGACGAGCATGCCCTTGCACCAAGATTGAAATTCCGCTCAAATCCTGCAAAGATCGCATGTTGGTACCCTGCACTAAAGTGCACCGGCACTAGTTTCGTAAAATGGGGCATTATCTGTACCTGCACCACCGCCCTTTCTCTTTAGAACTGCCCGGGGCCTCTCGACAACATCTGTAATTGACAACGATGATCTACGTTTGTTCTCCTCGAACAAATCATATGAAATGTGCACGGACATCGAAACCCGCATGTCGCATAAAAATCCAGAAAAGGTCAAAAGCACCTATTCTACACAAAATGAAAGCAAAATACGAGCGGAGAGGCTTTTAAACCCCTATATAAATGTCGACTTTTATGTAATCCAACACATTGTTCATAGGAAGCCTTCAACTTCGGACAATCATAATTTCTTCGTCCAAACTCCGTTTCGGATGTTCTTAGACTCTATGGAAAGCCATTTGAGTCTAGAATCCATCCATATATAGCTTGATTAAATTAAACATAAGAATAGCTCATAATCATATAAAATTCATAGTTATTCATGCATATAATGAGATATGAAAAATGCAAAGACACGAATAAATGATTGTAAATATTGCATATGATCATCGGATGACAATAATTATTCGGGAATATGAGATATGTATTAAACATAAAATACACATGGATCAGTTCGCTAGAACCTAGTAGAGGGATATTAGACGGGCATGCCTATTAGGAAAAACAAGTCCGTAAAGATACTAATCTGCTAGCCCCGCTTGTCATTACAACGCCGCCATTATAGATGGTCATTATCTTGTATTAATGATAACAGCCTTCAGTTCTTATAGATGGTCATTGTCTCGCACACGCTATCAGCCGCTTCGGGCCCTTATAGGACCACTGCTGCATGCTGAGTACGCTCTCGAACCCTTATAGTTTCCTTTATCCACTTCTAAAGTTTATGCAAGCATGAAACATAAAACAAATGACTTGAATATGACATATGATATGTATATCAACGTTGATAAGAAATGTAACATGATATGATAAGTAAATATGAGATATGTATAAGCATGTTTAAATGATATGATATGTTAGATGTATATGCATGTGTATAGAAGTGTGATGAAACATGTTAGTGGTCGTCCACGAGTTTATTCCCACTAAGCGTAAAGCTTAGCACGGGTTTTCATCCATGTAGGTATGGAAGTAGAGGCAAGAAGGCCAGACAACCCTCATCAGTCTCCAAGGTCAACACATAGTTAGATGCCCACCGAAAGACTTTTCGGGTCTATTTCAGATATGTAATATTCTTTGTTGTTTGTAAACAAATGTAAAGTTTTGTATAAGCTCTAACACTCCCATTTGTGGATCTTGAATATATTTTGAAATTCCGCCGCTATAGAATATATCTCAAGATACATGCTTATTATGTAATGTAAATGAATGGAAGGACACCCCGCCCTACATCACACGTGGGTATAAATGTGGTGTCACAGGTTGGCTACACGTAGCCTAGGGTTTAGGCGTTTCTCTGGACAAGTTTTAAACCTTCTAGATAGATTATAAGATAAACATGCATATGTTAAGTAATGTGTTGACCTCTGATGTGGATGTCCTTGTGTTTTGTATAGATGGATCATTCTGAAGAAGCTGCTGAGAGTGTTAACCTAAAGGAACAAGAGTTATCAGCTTCTGAGCCTTCAAAAAGTAATGTACCTAATGAGCCCACGAAAGCCTTGCTGAGAATATCGTAGGACATGGCTCGAGTATTGGATAGATTGACCGCTCCTAAAGCTTCAACAGACACAGTAAGAAGACATGGAGAAGAGGAATTCCATGGGTCGAGCATGGAAAAGTCAGAGAAAGCCGAATTCTGGTTAGAAAACATAGCAAGGGTATTAAGAGGTTAGATGCCCTCCCGATCGTGAGAGCATCATGCGCCACTATTGCAGCAGGAGGCATAAGGATTGGTGGAACTAGTGCTCAAAAGTCCAGGGATTCGGAATCCCATGACATGGGAATTCTTTGTCCAAGAGTTCAGGGCAAAGTATGTTACAGACATGTATAGGGAGTCCAAGTGAAAACAGTTCTTGAATATGAAGCAAAGGAACTTATCTGTGGTTAAGTATGAGAAAGAGTTCAGCCATCTCAGCAAATATGCATTGGAAGCGGTCCTCATTGAGGCATTTCGGTGCAGGCAATTTGAAGATGGACTACATGATTCATCCAGCTGTACTTAAGACTGTGACTTCTCTCCAACAAAAAGAACTTTATCGCCGTCGGCAAGTCGCAATGAAAGTGGAGAGACTAGAAACCAGCAGCAAAGAAAAGTCTCAAAAGAAGAAGTTCCAAAAGGAGCCTCCTCTTCTTCTGGTAAAAGAGCTAGAGATATTCAAGCCGAGTCAGTACAGGGTTCAGCTACAAGAGGTAAAAGACAGGGAGGTACAACAATATCTGAAGGTGGGTAGAGTGTTTCAACTGTGAATAGTGAGAAACTTAGGCATTCATTACCATAGACAAAGATTCTGTATGTTTGCAAAGTTATTGGATAGAGAGTGTTTCGTGTGGAAGGCTCGAGATTTAATAGCACAAAGGACTCCGAGAGTCGTGGATAATATATCAACAAGGGAAGTGGCAGAGAAGATCTCACAGCACCACTTTCGACTGCGATCAAGGTAGGGGCCGAGGGCCCCATCTTTAGCACAGAGGACGAGGAGGAAGGAAGCTCGTAGACAAGGATCATCCTATGCCTATAGCACCAGCACGAGCATATGCTATGAAAGCTCATGAGGATTAGGATGCTCCTGAGGTTATAGCCAGTATATTTTCTTTATATGATATTGAGATGCATGCATTAATTGATCCTGGACCTACTCATTCATATGTGTGCATGGAGCATGTATTTGACAAAGTACCAACGATGGAGAAATTAGCATATGACATGCATGTGACTAGTCGGTTGGGACACAACGTTAGTGTGAATAGCGTATACGTAAATTCGTTCTGCATTGTTATACAAGAAGAGAGTTTCTCGATTTGATAACCTTACCATTCCGAGAGTTTGACTTGATTCTAGGAATGGATTAGTTGACTAAACACCGAGCCATCGTTGATTATGGACAAAAGACAGTAGTGTTAAGATGCTCTAATCAATCTGAGGTGATAATATTGCAGCATTAGATCCAACAGACATCCACGTGATCTCAGCCATGCAAAGTAGGAGATTTATAAGAAAAGGATACGAGGCATCTAGTTTCCTACTATCAATTCAAGAGGTCAAGTTGATGAAAAGATCTCCAAGAGTAAGGGAATTTCCGGGATGTATTCCCGAAGAGTTACTGTGCATTCCCTTGAGAGGGAGTGTGACTTATCCATAGAAATTCTTTGCCGTGAACAGCCCCTGTGGTATTGTGGCACCTTACAGATGGCTCCAAAGAAAGTTGAATGAGTTAAAGGCTTAGCTACAAGAGCTTTTTAGATAAAGGTTTATACGACCTGTTGTTTCTCCTTAGGGTGCACCTGCTTTATTTCAGAAAAGAAAGATGGCACTCACGGATGTGCACGACATCGCCAGATCAATTAAAAGACATGAAAAACAAGTACCCATTGCCAAGAATCAAAGATATTTGCTCATCAAAGGAGCGAAAGTGTCTTTGGAAGATCGACCACGACCGATATTATCGCTTGAGAGTAAAGGAAGTAGATGTGCCAAGATCAGATGAACTCGATGGCGGCCATTATGAGTTTTCGTAATGCCATTCGTCACCAATGCAATCGGCAAATATCTGCGGATTTAATGAATAGGTATTTCGACCCTATGTGGACTGGCCATGTAATGGTCTTTATTGATGACATCCTGGTGTATTCTAAGGATGCACAAGAATATGAACAACATCTAAAAATAGTCTTGCAGACGCTAAGAGAAAAGAAGTTATATGCTAAGCTCAAGAATGTGATTGCCAATGAAGTTTCTAGCCATATCAGGTCACGAGGGCATCAAAGTCGAATTCTACAAAGATTGAGAGGTCATAGACTGGAAACCACCTCGAAAATGTAACCGAGGTGAGAAGTTTCTCGCCTAAAGGTGTTATTATAAGATTTGTGAAAGGATTTTTCACATAACTTCCGCTCACCAAGTTACTCCTGGGAAAGGAATAAAGTCGAGGGACAGATAAATGCTCAATAGTTTTAAACAGCTTTCTGAAAGGGATGCCGGTCACACTAGTATTGACGCAGCCTACTTCGGGAAAAGAGTATTCTTTGTATAAAGATGCTTCAAGCATCGTTTGGGATGCGGCACGCAAGATGGTGCAGGCTTATGCACCCAGACGCTGAAGCCACATGAACGTAATTATCCCACCTCATGACCCAGAGTCGTCGCAGCGAGGTTTGCTTGAAAATATGGCAACACTACTTATACGGGGAAAAGTGTAGAATTTACACTCCATCATAAGAGTCTCAAGTACTACAATGCGTAAAGAGTTAAGACAGCGGAGGTGGTTAGAGTTATTCAAGGATTATGACTGCATCATAGACTACCACCCCGGAAAGGCTAATGTAGTAGCCGATGCTTTTAGCCGAAAGACAGTGGTAGCAATGTCACTATAGTATAGTGATTGGAGACTAGCAGATGATGGAGCTGTGTTATCTCAACTAGAAGCGCAACCCGTTTTAAAGTAAATGATTATAGATGGGTAGAAAAATGATGACGAGCTACAGAAAAAGTTACAGATGGTTAGAGATGGTGACGAGACCGAGTTTTCAGTGAAAGAAGCTGGAAGTTTGTATTTCCAGAACAAATTATGTGTGCCAGATGATAAAGAGCTACATAAAAAGTTGTTATTTGAGGCTCATAATATGGTATTTACCATGCATCCTGGAGGTAATAAGATGTACCAGGACTTGAAACAATTTTATTGGTGGAAAGGAATGAAAAGAGATGTGACTGAGTATGTGTCTAAGTGTTTGACATTTCAGCAAGTCAAAGCTAAACACCAAGTGCCAACAGGTTTGTTAAATCCCCTTCCAATTCCCCCAATGGCGGGATAACATTACCATGGATTTTGTGTCAAGTTTCCCTCACACAATGTAAGCATTCCTGTCTGGGTGATTGTTGATAAGCTCACAAAGTCGGCCCATTTTATACCGATCAGGATGGACTATTCTATGGATCGACTAGCTAAGATATATGTGGAGTAGATTGTACGATTGCATGGTGTACCATTATCTATTGTGTCGAGAGATCCCGCTGCTACATCAAGCAATTCTAAGGAATTACAAATAGCTGGGGGCACTAAGTCGGCTCAAGATAACATTCCATCCGCAAACAGATGGACAGATAGAGAGGTTGATACAAGTACTTGAAGATATGCTTCGAGGTTGTGTCATGGAATTTTCAAGAAGTTGGGATAGGTATATTCCATTGATGGAATTTCTTCTATAACAATAGTTTTCAAGCCAAGCATCGTATGTCACCATAATGCAGGCTTTTTTATACCTGAATAGAACTCCCCAAAGCAATTCGAAAGAATGATATAAAGTGATTGGCCCAAACATAGTGAAAGATACGTGGAAGAGAAAGTGCAAAGTTATTCTGGGGCAAGGTTAAAGGCGGTTAGTGATCGACAAAAATCATATGCCGATTTAAAGAGGAGAGGCATTGCATATGAAGTGAGAGACAAGGTCTTTGAAAGTATCGCCATGGAGGAAAATTATACTCATGGTAAAAGGGAAAATCGTTCCAGGTTCAAGTAGGGCCGGCGCGAGGTTTTGGAACGAATTGGCCCCCGCGGGCTTATCGCTTACCCACCCTCCGGGACCGCCAATTACATAATGCTTTGTGTGTCGATGTCGTAGATAATGCCTGATGAGTCGCATTATACTATCAAGCAAGTGTGATGCAAGTACAAGCATATTTGTCATATGATGAAGAGCCAAAATCTATTTTGGCTCGATAAGTGAAACAATTCATTTAATAAGGCATCGTTAGTGAAAGTTGCTCGGGCAACAATTAAGGTGGAAGAATCTACTGGGAGCCGTATAACCAGAAAGCGTTAATATCCGCAACTCTTTACTATAGATAAAAATTTTGAGGATGAAATTTCTTTAAAGTAGGGGAGAGTTGTAATACCCCAACATATGCCCTAACAGTTTTATAACATGCTTAGGGTGTAATATAAGTTAAATCAGAATTTTCAGGAAATAAAACGAGAAACGGAAAAATGATTTCAAGAAGTAAGGGTAAATTAGTAATTTAACAATTCAAGACACAATGGTCATAACACTATAAGTTTATATGCAAAAGTATAATAATGAGTTAAGTGGAAATGTAAATGAAAGAGAGATGAGGGACTTAAAAAAAATATGGAAAAAATGGCACAAAGCAAACAAGGCCTTAATGTTAAATAAGGGATAAAGACCAAAAGTGATCTTAGAAAGGGGGTGTTCTTCATTTTTGGAGAAAGAGAGAGAGACGGTGAGAGAGAGGAAGAGAAGAGGGGGTTAATTCTCTCCATTTTTCCAGGTTTGGTGTGATAAAGAAGAAGAAACAAGAGGAAGGAAGAAGAAAAGAAAATATTAAGGTATGGAAAAATCAAACCATAAACCCTTTTTTTTTTTTTTTGATGAATTTGGGTCTAAAATAACCCTACTTGGTATATTGGTGGTGTTTGGGAGTTTTAGACTAGATTTGGAGTTGTTTTGGTTTGGTTTTGTGGTTGATTTGGGGTTGTATGGAAACTAAGTATGGATTCCCAAAATTTTTTAGACTTAGTAAACTCTCCTAACCCGTTAATTGTGTAGGATGGGGTTAGCAAGTCATAAGTCTTCCCCTATATGTGTTTTGGGAATTTTTTGGTTGTGTTTTGGACTTGGGTTGGTTGATTGTAATCCTCTATCGAGAAATATTTGTATTAAGGAAATATTGGAGTTTTAGGGGAGATGTTGTCAAAATTTCTCCAAAACCCATGTTTTTGTCTTGGTCATAATTTCTTCGTCCGAACTTCATTTAAGATGTTCTTGGATTCTATGGAAAGCCCTTTGAGTCTAAAATCTATCCATATATAGCTTGATTAAATTGGAACTCATATTAGGTCAAGAAATCACAAAAAAAATAGTAGGCCCCGCTAGTTCTGCTCGTATCACTGTTCATAGGAAGCCTTCAACTTCGGACGGTCATAATTTCTTTGTTCGAACTCCGTTTCGGATGTTCTTAGACTCTATGGAAATCCCTTGAGTATAGAATCCATACATATATAGCATGATGAAATTGGAACTCATATTATGTCCAAAATCATTGAAAAACAGAGGGCCCTACCGGTTCTACTCAGAAGGTCATTGTTCATAGGAAGCCTTCAACTTCTTCGGGACTAAATATAATTTCATCCGAATCTGCTTTCGATGTTCTAGACTCTATGGAAAGCCCTTTGAGTCTAGAATCCATCCATATAACTTGATGAAATTGTAATGATAATAAATAGCTCATAAGAATACATGTTAACCATAGTTATTCATGCATATAACGAGATATGAAAAATGCAAAGATACGAATAAATGATTGTAAATATCGCATATGATCACTGGATGATAATAATTATTCGAGAATATGAGATATGTACTAAACATAAAATACACATGGATTGTCTGCTTAGAACCTGGTAGAGGGATAGATAGGCATTTCGCTCTTTATTAGTGGAAAAACAAGTTTGCATCATACTCACTGCCCCGTTGGGGTCATTACAGCCGCCTTCGAGCTCTTATAGATGGTCATTGTCTCGCATAATGATAACAGAGCCTTCGGGATCCTTATGATGGTCATTGTCTCGCATTAATGTTAACAAAAATTTCGGGCCCTATAGACCATTGTTTCGTACAATGAGTACAAAGGCCAATCTTTATAGTTTCATCCACTTCTGCTTCATGCAGCATGAAACATAAAAAATGACTTGAATATGACATATGATATGTATATGAACATTGATAAGAAATGTAACATGATATGATAAGTAAATATGATATATGTAATAGCATGTTTAAATGATAAGGATATGTTAGATGTATATGCATGTGCATGTATGTGATGACTGCGGTCGCTGGTCTTCCACTGCTTATTCCCACTATGCGTAAAGCTTAGCACGAGTTTTCATCCATGTTCGTATGGAAGCAGAAAGTATGCTGGGCCAGACAACTCCTTACTGCCCCCAAGGTCAACACATAGTTAGATGCCCACCTAAGACTTTTGGTCTATTTTGTATATATAATATTATTTTCGTTGTTTGTAAAAATGTAAAGTTTTTTGTATGTTCGAACAATCCCATTCGTGGATCTGAATATGGCTTTGAAATTACGCTAATATATCTCAAGATACATGCTTATTAGTGTACAGATAAAATGAACAGTGAAACCCTTGCCCTACATCGCACGTGGGTGGCGGGTCGGGGGTGTCACAAAACTAATGAATATCTTGAGTTTATGTGATTTTGCAAGTAATTAGGTGCAACTGGCAGTATTCTAAGCATATGGGGGCAAGCTACAAGTATCTCTGAGCTGCTAGCACACATAGGACATGTCATGAGATGACCAAGAACCAAATTGGAAGCTCGAGAGTGATTTCACAGTCATTTTGCAATCACCTTTAGTGACTCTAAAAATCTCACAATGCAGTATGTTCTTATGTGTTCAATTTCACAATGATCTATGGTCTTTGCAAAAATTTCGTAGTGTAGTTGGGTAGCCTCTAGATGATTTCACAATGACCATACGAAACTTTTTCTATGCAATCAAAATTTCCCGGGTTGGTTTTGCAATCACTTATGAGTCATTGCGAAAATTATGAGAAAGGCTAAAATTGGAAAGACAACTCATGCAGATCGGTGCAAGGATTCCTGTGATGATCAGGAAAGGAAAGGCACATTCAAGGAGGATTCTTTGAGGCCCTGGATTTGTTTTATAAAATGAGAGAAAACTGAGAAGAAGGGGAAGGTGGAATATTAAGGAGCACCACTAGGGCTTAAAGGACGACGAATGGTTCGACTAAATCTCCACTATTCTTCTTGTTTTTCCTCTAATGTCTTCTCTTTATTTTTGCTTTGTTAGGATGTTTTTGGTTTGTTTTATTTGGGCCTACGATGTAGCCAAGTTATAAACAATGGTTAGGGTTTTGGTTTCAATCTTTCAACACAATTTTGTTTAATATATTGAGTATTTAATTTTTTTTAATGCTTATGGGAAATTGGCCACCATCTACATGATTTTATCATTCGACTTGAGACAAAAAGGAGATGGAAGGATGTGATTGAGAATGGAGTGCCATGTGATGATCATTGGATAGACTCACACGTGGTCTAGGGGATTGGGTTTGAGGTAGACATGCGATAACCCAATCTTGTGAATAAGTTGTTGATGCTCAAGAGAGATCGAAAATACAATAGGATTAATCGACCTTCAATATATGATTTTGATGCTTTATGATTCTATCAAACCCTAGCCATTGGTATTAACTTAGATGAAATTGGAAACCCTAGATTTTTCTCATAATTTGATTCTCTTAATAATTTGATTCTCAATTGTCATCCAAACAAAACTAGGGTTAAATTAGGTTAGTACAATAGACGTAGTCCTTGTGGGTTCGACACTCCTTATCACTTTATTACTTGTTCACGAAGCATGCACTTACGCGTACAAAATACCACAACAAACACCATAAGTAGAATATAAAAACATCACCATGAATAGAATATTCAAACAAGTGCGTACCCTGAAAAAAAAGAACATGCAATGATTATCAATAAATTGACATTAGATTCATTGTTTGATACAAATTGTTGGTTTCAAACCAAGTTTTCAGAGCATAGCGAAAGTCATATACGTATTAGAACATATGTATTGAGAATCATGTTTAATTTTTTTATTTACAATAAATACATATTCTCAATATCAATATCAAAACAAAGAAATAAAACAAACATAGCATTTTAGAATCTATACATTTGTTTTGAGTATTCCACCAAACTTTTCGAAATGCAGATCCTTTGTCTTCGTACTCCACCATAAATTTCAAAACGAATATAATATGAAGTACCACCAATCTTTCTCAGTGTTCTCCAATGAACAAAACGAGTGGATGTCTTTTAGGTTTCCAAGGATGTTCACACAACTATTATTTTTCTAAAGAAAACAATTGTCTTTTTCACTCTCTGTTTTTCTTTCTTTGTAACCTTCTTATCTCTTACTTTTTCTTTCTCCTTTTGTTACACCTACATGGGTACCGCATACACCATCATGTACTTCTTGAAGGACACGTGCAAACCTGCTCGAGGCCTAAGTCCCCAATTCATATAGTGTAAAAAACCATAGTTCTTCTTCTTCGTTACATCCCATCACTAGAAGAGAGACAAACTCTTGTCATTAGGGCCGTATCGAATTTGGAAGATATACCTCTTTTATTCGGCTACATCCGACAATGAATGGAGGTAGGCTTTCGCTATACGACCTTAATATCTCTTGAATTAAATGGGTAGAAACATGATTATTTAGGGTTTGCCTTTTGTGTACTATTTGAGTCTAATATATTTGGAATTTATATTATGTTTATAATATTATTAAACTAGAAACATATGGTTAGGTTATCAAGAATTCTTGACAAGCGACCTACAAAATTTTTTATAGTTCGTCTTTGGAACACCCCGAATTAGACTCTAGTAGTTTTATTACAGTTTTGTAGTATAAGAAAAGTAAAATTTTTATTTTTCGGAATTTAAGTGCTAAGAGTGAAAAAAAGAAAAGATAAAGCCGGAATTAATACAAGAGTCAAGGTTAAATTGGTGATTTGTAAAATGAGGACCCAAAGGTCATAACACAAGAAGATTATATGCTATTGTAGAAATTTAGATAAGTTCATTTGCAAATAGATGGGAGTGAAAGGACTAATAAGAAAAAGGAGAAATTAAGCCAAAAATATGATAATCCAAACATGCCCTTCTGGCTTAAATTGGTGGGTTGTTGGTGGATAAGGCCCTCGTGTTACTTGAAATTTCCTGTATTTATGTTTTATGAAATTAATAAAAGTGGCCGTATTTATTACATTTAGCCAGCTTCAGGTACTGCTAAATGTATAAATGAAACGTCAGAAAATCCTGCATTTATTAATGTAAATCGTAACCCTGAAGTGTATAATAGTTATACAATTTGGTAATCGAGGTTATGATTATAAATCATAATGTCTCGTATTAAAAACCACTGAAGTTCGGGGATCTTCAAACAATATTACCTGAAGGGTCCGCTATCATCGAGAAATGAAGTGACCTTAATCCCGGTCACTAATGTGGCGACATTAAAAGCCGAGGCTCCATATATAATAAGATTATATAAGACAGACCAAGCATGCCAGCTTAATTCTTTTAAATACCGCTTGTCTCAAGAATTCAAACACGCCAGATGATCATATGCAGATCGCCAATCCCGAAATAGTCATGTAGACTGCTTAAGTGTCAACCGGCCTTTGAGTCATAAAGCTGTGCTCGTTATGAAACGGGCCCAATACTTCAGGTTCGAGGCCCATTGATGTATGCACTGGGAATGTGAACTATGCACATTAACCAACCCTTCCTATGGAAGCCGGGACGGGTTCCCTTAAGTGTCGGGTTCGAACCCAACGCTTGAGCGCCTAATTTATAACATGTTTATAAATTAACCGCTCACTGATTAATGGAACTTAAGGATCAAGATATACTGGGAGGGGCAAAAGGTAATTTCACCACTCTAGTTATGAACCACTGAGGAGCAGAACCGCATGTAATGATTAAATCAATGGACACTCTTAAATTTCCAGTAAAATCGGAGGCATCGTAAGGACAAGAGTTCAATTTCAAGTTTTTTAGCTGAATAACTCAATTAATAAAATTAAAATAATTGATTAAAGAGTTTAATTAATTATTGAATTTATCGAGCTTGAAATTACAGTCCATGGGTCCCACCACCTCCTATTACTGCATGTTGAATCCATTCACATTTCCGAATAAATTGTGACTCTGTAGTACTAAAAGATGAGATTATTTAAATTACAAATAACAATTAGTCATATTTAATTCGAATTTAATTCGCTTGCTCATCGAATAAGGAAATAATCCGTAGTTGTACAATAATATTTGAATCGTTATATAATATTTTTATCCGAAGGGCGGATTTGAATTAAATTTTAAATATAATTAATTGCTTTCATCCTGGATAAGGATTGAATTAAATTTTAAATATTATTAATTCATTTCATTCGATAAGGATTTGAATTTAAGAATATTAAATATTATTATTCGCTTTCCTTATCCGACAAGGATTTGAATTCTAAGAATATTAAATATAATTAATTCGTTTTTATCTGGATATGATTTGAAACGTTTATAAAACCCTGAGCAGTATATTTCTCGTGGTGGTCGTCGAGAGAAGAGAAAACCAAAAGAAAAAGGAAAAAAGGAGGTTTTTTCCAAACCCTAGTCTCCTAGAGAGTCTCTTCCTGTAGATCCCCTCGCTCTCATGTGTTGAGTAACGCAAGGTAGATCTAGGCAGGAAAACCCAGAGTGTACTGCTCAGACTAATCGCTGCGCCCACACACCCTGGGCCAAGGAGGGCGAAATCAAGACCCCGTGCAGGAGCTGTTTCAACCCTACTAGCCAACAAATCTCCTATAACAGCAGGTATAGATATGATCTTCACCTTTTGATATTAATATGTGTTTGCATGTCTCCGCGAAATAAGATTTTCTTGAAAAACTGAAAAACCTAATTCCGCTCATGCTTTGATTCTTTATTTCATCAATCGTATCGTAGCGGTCCATGTAAATGCATACAATATATTTTTTATTGTGTTTAAGAAAATTTTTTCTTGATTCATGCATGAGTGGCCAGGTATTCCCGCATATTTTAATGTGATTATTTGTGCTTGTGTATGGATGGATGAGGTCGTTAATTATATGGTGTTTTTTGGGTTGGGTTTATTTCCTAGATTTTGCGGTAAGCCTATTAATGCATAGGATTTTGTAATTTTTTTTTTTGTATTATTGGTGGACGGAATCACACAACGAGCTCGACATGAAGATGGAGCAAGTTTTGGGAATTATGTAATTGTAAGAAGCCCATTATATGTAATTTAAATATTTTTTCCAAAGGTTGTACTATTAGAATACTAAAACATCTCGGCCCGCCTTTTATTTATTTATTTACTTTATGTTATCAAATGTATGAGATGCAATTCGAATAACATGCCCATGCATATAACATGTCATACATGAATGCCCAACCATATTGTATCATGCATACCATCCTTAGAAACATGTTCTATTAGGAATGCTTGTTTATTTGCCATGAATAATAAATTAAATAATGGATATAGTTTAATAGTTAAACTTGGTAATTTCCAATTTAATATTAATTTGGGCTTGCGCGGTTAATAGTTAGGCCCGTTTAACCTAGATTATTCAATTTTAATAAAATGATTGATTTTGTTAAAAAGATGGTAAATAAACAATAGGCCCAAATAAGTTTGGACTTAAAGTTAGTTAATGCCCTTTTCACTATAGAGCTAGGGTTTGACTTAAACCGGTTAGGCCTAATTAGATCGGGATTAGTTTTAACTAATAAACCTACCCAATTAGATTGAACTCTATACGCTATTTAATTTTTAATAGAATTATGATCTTTATCACTCAGTGGTTAATTAAATAGATATAATAATTTGCTAGATTATAAAACATATGATGTTTTATAACTAGAAAACACATAAGTTTAAAATATTGAGTGGAGAAGGGCATGTGACAATGTGCCCACGGTCTCCATCGTTAGTCCAACACCGTGAGGTTTTAGGTGGCGCCTAGTGACGCCTTGATTATGTCCTCCCCACGAGGGTGTCCACTACACATCAATGCTGCACTCTTCATGATAGGGTTTGGATGATGTATTCCAAGATTGACCTACCCTACGGCAAGAATTCAAGTTAAGTTGTTAGAACCTGAAACGATGGTCACCTTAAGAAGATACAATTAAACGTTAATTGTATCTTGACCGAAATAGCGTAGTTAATAAATGAGGGAAAATATAAGATATTTGAGTCTCATTTATTAATTTGAATAGTCTGAAATTTAATTTATAAGTGAGTATGACCTACCTACGGCGGCATATTAGTGTATGTTAACACATAGTTAGTATTTTTGTTTATGTGTTTAATTTCTATGCATTCATGCACATCACTGATTTACTATTCAAATATATTTTGATGTTTCTTACGCTACATGTAATAAATACGTTTTTATTTAAGTGTTCAGCAATAATGTCTGCCTCAGAACCCCATAATTGCTTTACTCGCGAATGAATCATATGCGTGATAATTTGTAAAGTGGAAAAGTAATGTTAATATCGTCTTTAGTGCGAGGAACAATAGATTTGTTCTCACTAAGGAATGCATCACCATGAGAACACACGGCAATCTGGCTAAAGTAGTGTACGAGAACCATATGACAATTTAGTTCAAGCCAATAACAAAGCCCGGGCTTATATGCTAGCCAGCATGTCGGGCGGTGCTTAATTTAAAACGAGAGGATGTTTGCCATTGAAGTTATGGGTTCCTCGAAAACATGTTTGGGAAGCAATTTCGAACGATCGCGTCATGGAAGCTCTTAGAAAGTACATGGCGAGCGAGATGAGTAAAGGTACTCCTGTTCGTGACCATGTTCTGAACATGGCTAATTATATAAAAGAGGCAGAGCTGCACGGGGCCATAATACTGGATTCACTCACTCCTGATTTCCTTCAATTCACCAGCAACTATGTTATGGAGCAGAATTTGAATTTCTCGATATAACCGGTTCTTTGAATGAATTAAACCTTGAGAACCATCTCGAGACAAGGACTAAAAAGGCTGAAGCGAATGTTCTCTTGAGAGCAAAGGCCCTAAATCCTCTTCTAACAATAAGAAGAGAGGAAGAACAATAAGGTGCCTCTGTGGGAAGGCCAGAAGAAGCGAGCATACAAACGGCGATAAGAAGAAGGGCTTGAAAAGAAACGAGAAAATGTTTCCATTCTGCGAGTGATGGCATTGGAAGAGAAAGCTGTAACAAGTATCTCTCGAGGAATGGAAGGGTGAAAAAAGAAGGTAAATTTGATTCTTTTGGTTTTAGAAAGCCAATTTAGTGGAAGTTGATGATCAATCACGGATGATGGTGATTCGGGGTCCACTAACCATATTTGTTTTCTTTCAGATGCTTGGATTAACCCGGAGAGCTTTGCGATGGAGTGCGATGTTAGTCGGAAATGGGCGACGTGTCGGCCGATTCACCGATGGAGAATTACCGTTTAGAATTAGGGAATAAATTTCTTGTTTTGTTAATGTTTATTGCATTCACTGGATTCGGAGAAAATTTGATTCCGAGTTTCTAGGATTGTATGAACAATTGTTTCTTTGCTTCATTTGATAATAATCGATTGTTATTTCAAATGGTTTAAACATTTGTCGTACAAATAATGAAAATGGGCTTTACATTTTAAGGTAAACAAGCAAGGCAACATATAACAACTTTGAGCTATTTAAATGAGAACATCTAGCCTAAGAAGCAAGATTCTTGATAATGATGACACGTACCTATGGCACCTAAGGTTAGGACATATAAGCCTGGATAGGATTAACAGACTGGTAAAGGATGGTCCTTTAAAAGAGCTAAAGGGGACAGCGATCTTCCGATCTGTGAGATCACATGCGGAAGGGAAAAATGATAGAAGATCTTTCTCGGCCTAGGGCTTTAAGACAGGAACCATGAACACATTTGGATGTCTGCGGACCTCGAATGTCAAACTAAGTACGATTCACCGAATGCCGTCACTTTCATTCTGATATTTATTCTGGAATGCGAGTATGTTTACCTGTCTGAGGAAATGCGAGGCTTTTCAGGAAAGTTTAAGGAATTCCAGCGAGGAAGATTTGAAAGGCAGACTAGGTAAATGTCTTGTGCCTTCGATCGGATAGAGGGTGAATACCTTGATGCAGAGTTCAAGGGGATCACCCTAATTGATGAGCATGGCATTGTATTAGAAACCGCGGCTGGGCAGCCCTGACGAGGCGGCGTGGCGAGAAGAAATCGAGTGATGCTTGACATGGTTGGAGTCACATGATGAGCTACTCCCCTCATTGCCACTATCATTACGGGATATGCGCTACAGACTACAGTCTACATTTTGAATGTAGTTCCCTCTAAGTCTATCCAACACACACCCTTAGAGTTATGGAGTGGTCGTAAACCCAGTTTACGTCATATCCGTATATGGGGGTGTACGACACATGTGCTGAAAGGAAAGATTGGGAAGCTAGAACCGCGAACAGAAGTATGTCTGTTTATTGGTTACCCCAAAGGCACGAGGGGAGGTTTGTTCTACAGTCCTCAAGATAAGAAGGTATTTGTATCGACAAATGCTACCTTTCTTGAAAATGACTACATGACTTGAACCTCAGTAAGGTTGTGCGAAATTGATCTGATCAGATCGGTTACGACCGTGCTTAGTTACTGGGAGCGTAACAAAGAGGCTTCACACGAGATCCTATACAGGATGTCATTGCACCTCGATGAGTGGGAGGTTTCTGAAACAACCAATTCGCTACCGGGGGGCCGGTGAAGCAGAATATTTGTTATGCAGATACTAGTGATGACGATCCATTGTCATACAAGCATACGATGGATGATCCTGATAAGGACAAGTGGCTAACAGCCATGGAACAAGAAATGGAATCTATGTATTCCAATTCTGTCTGGGAACTTGTAGATCTTCCTGAGACTTTCAAAGCACGGCTAGTAGCCAAAGGCTATACAAAAAAGGAGGGAGTCTATTATGAAGACTTTCTCTGATGTGTCTTAAATCATTCGCATCCTTCTTTCCATTGTCGCTGCTCTTGATTATGAGATATGGCAAATGGACGTCAAGAAAGCCTTTTTGAATGGTTATCTTGATGAAAGCATTTATATGATGCAACCAAAGGGTTTCATAGTTTTGAAGGCGAAGCGAGAAAGTGCAAAAATTTGCTTGGAGGTCCATTTATGGGCTTAAGCAAGCTTAGTCTTGGAACCTAAGGTTTGATGGCGTGAAGCCTTCGGTTTAGAAGCGAAATGTTGATGACGCCAGTGTGCAAAGTACATCAGGAAACGAAAGTAGTCTTTTTGGTGCTGTACGTAGATGACTATCCTTCTCGTGGGAATGATATAGGATTATTAATGACGTAAAGAAATGGCTAGTCGAAAAGTTTCAAATGAAAGAAGATTTGGAGACCAGAAGCTAGTTATGTACTTGGATCAAATCTTAGGATCATGAAACGGACTCTAACCTTGTCTCAAGCATCTTATATTGATAAGATGTGGCTCGATTTTGTCTGGGGAATTCGAGAAGGGTCGACCCCTAGGCCCAGGCAGCAGGTATCCTCTCTAAGGAAGCGGTGTCCTCACGAGCACCTCGGGGAAGAAGGACATGAAGGCGGGTTCCTTACGCCTCAACAGTGGGCAGCCTCATGTATGCCATGTTGTGTACAAGACAGGACATACGCTATCGCGATAGGAATTGTCGGCCCGTTACCGAATCTAATACACAGGTTGGCGCCTTTGAGGATTCGTTAAAGCACATTCTCAGTACTTTGGGAGAGCGAGAAACTATATGTTGAGTTTATTCGAGGTGCGACACAGATCCCATGGATATGCTGATTCGGCTTCATGTCGGACAGGACGTCGAAGTCGGCGTGCAGGTTAGTATTCACTCTTGGTGGTGGAGCGTGGTATGGAGGGTGTCAGACAATCCGGCATCGCCGGTCTACCATGGAAGCTGAATATATAGCGACTTGTGAAGCGATTGAGAAATGAGTCGGCTCAAAAGTTCATTACGAGATCTGGAAGTTGTTCCAAATATGGATAAACCCATAGTACTTTCTTTGTGACAGTGGAGTTTGTGGCAAACTCTAAAGAACCCGAGGAGTCACAAGAGAGGAAACATATAGAGGAGTATCATCGATTAGAGATCGTTACCGCAGGGTGGCGTGGAATGTTATGAAGATAGCATCGCAGAAGACAACCTTCTTGAGATCCGTTCACCAAGGCCGTTACACTGCAAAATCGTTTGTCACTTATCTGGGATGGGTTTAAAAGACATGTCTCACATGCTTTAGAGCAAGTGGGAGATTGTTAGGGATAGTGCCTTGTAAAGCATGAATTTGTATTTATGTTTTATGAAATTAATAAAAGTGTCGTAATTAATAAAAGTGTCGTATTTATTACATTTAGCTATTTTGTGCATAATGTATGAATGAAACGTCGAGAAAAATCAGTTTATTAAATGTAACCATAACTTGGAGTGTATAACGATTATACGAAGATCGAGTTATGGATTATAAATCATATTGTCAGAAGTAATAAATTAATTGAAGTTTGGGGATCTTCAATTAAATATTCTTGGGTGGTTCGCTATCATTGAGAATGAAGTGACCTTAATCAGGGTCACTAATGTAGCGACATTAAAAGTGGAGCTCCATATATAATGAATTATATGGGACGGGACCAGGCGCATTTTCGAATTCTTTTAAATCTGGTTGTCTCGGGAATTCCAAAGCAGCGCCACTAGATGATCATATTCGGTCGGTCTCGATCACGAGTAGTCATGAACTCCTGTTTATGTCCAGCCCGGGCCTTTTGAGTCATGGGTTAAAGCTTGTTATGAAATGGGCCCAATACTTCATGTCTTGGAGGCCCATTGATGTATGCGGTGGGAATGAACTATGGACATGGAATCGGCCCGCTTCTATGGAAGGCCGGACGAGTTGGTTCCCTTAAGTGTTGGTTCTGGAACTGAACAGTTTGAGCGCTCTAATTTATAACATGTTTATAAATTAACTGTTCACTAGTGGATTAATGGAACTTAAGGATCAAGATATAATTAGAGGGGCAAAACGGTAATTTCTTGGAGCTCTAGTTATGAACCACTTCTTGGAGGATGAAGCGCATGTAATGATTAAATCAATGGACACTCACAAATTTAGAGTAAGGCTCGTCTTGTAAGGACAAGAGTTCCAATTTCAAGTTTTTAGTGGAATAACTGCGAAATTAATAAATTAAAATAATTGATTAAAGAGTTTAATTAATTATTGAATTTATTAGAGGTTGAAATCTGAGGTCCATGGGTCCCAATTCCACCTCTATGTTACTCTGATGAGCGATTCATGATTTGGAATAAATTGCACTCTGTAGTAATTTAAAATGATTAGATTATTTTAAATTACAAATAACAGATAGTTGTTATTTAAATTTGAATTTGGTCGTTTGCTCATTAAATAAGAAATAATACGCAAGGGTAATAATATTTGATTGTTATTATATAATTAATTCGTTTCCTTATCGATAAGGATTTGAATTAAATTTTAAATATAATTAGTCTCGTTTCCTTATCGATAAGGATTTGAATTTAGAATATTACATATAATTAATTAGTTCCTTGTACGATAAAGTTTGAGCGATCTATAAAAACTTGAGGAGTAGGGAGTAGCATATTTCCGTGGTGGTAGATCTTTGAGAAGAGAAACCAAAAAGAAAAAGAAAAAAAAAAGGAGGTTTTTCCAAACCCTAGTCTCCTAGAGAGTCTCTTCCCCTTAGAGATCCTTTGCCTCATGTGTTGAGTACGCAAGGTAGATCTAGGCAGAAAACCTAGAGTGTATTGTTCCAGATCTGAATCGTTGTTGCCACCTGAGGAAGGAGGGGCGGAAAGACCTGGTGCGGGGGGAGTTGTTCCAACCCTACTAATAACAAATCTCCTATATGATACTTGAATTATAGATCACGATCTTCCACCTTTTGATATTAATATGTGTTTGCATGGGTTCCTACGAAAATAAGATTTTCTTGAAAAATTTTAAAACCTAATTCCGCTGCGTTTTGATTTTATTTCCATCAGTGGTTAAGACCAAAAATTGGTCTATGGATTGAGGAGATTTTTCTCATCTTTAGGGAGAAAAGAGCTAGGGTTACGGTGGAGGAGATGAGCTAAAATTCTGGTTTGCTTCCTCTCATTTATTTGATCTAGCCTTGTTCAAGTAAGAAGAAGGAAGAAGAGAAGTTCAAGAAATCAAGGTATGGAATCCATGTATGGAATACTTGTATGGAACCTATATGTATGGAATTCATGTTTGGAACTCTAATATTTGTTAGTATGGAACTATCACAAGTCATACTTGTTTATGGGTTGTCAGGAAAAACCTATCTTCCATTATGAAAGTGTTGTTAGTTGGTTTTTGTGGGCTTTAGTGGTTTTGGTTGGTTCAAGTCAAGTTTTGGAGTTGTTTTCTTTGATGTGTTTGGGTTTTGGTTGGAAATTAAGTTGAAAGATGCAAATCTGCTTGAGTGCGGGTGATCTGGGTGCTAAAGATGGTGTCGGTGCTAAGTTGTTTAACAAGGTATTGAATCTTAGTGCTTGAAAGTTGAATCACAAGATACTCAAAGCTGTTTTTGGTCCAGAGGAGGTTAAGTACCGGTACTGAAAGTTGAGTCTGGGGTGCAAAGTGAATGTAGATCTGAGAGGATGTTAAGTCATAGATATTGAAGGTGAGTCACAGATACTCAAAGTGGTTTAATGTCAAGGGTGTTAAGTAACGATCTTGAAAGTTAATTACCAGAGCTACTCAAGTTGTTTAAGAGCCACTAGTATCGATCCTACCAACCACTGTTTTGTTACAATTCTTCCATTATTCTGAATGAAAGGTTAGTACATGTATACGAGTTGTATGAAAAATGCTTTGTACCTCGTGTGATTAAGAATAAAATAATAAGCTCAAAAACACATATAATTATATTCCTATCGGAGACCGGATAGTGAATGAATAGGCACGTCTGTTTAGTGTGATGGCACTCCTGCATTGTGCTACGACACCTCTATTACATGGGTAGGCACGTCTCTGTTTAGTGATTTGGCACTCTTGATAGTGCTACGACACTTTTGTTACGTGGGCAGGCACGTCTCTGATCAGTGCTACGACACTCCTACTAGTGCCACAACACATTTGTTACGTGGGCAGACACGTATTGTGCTTCGACACCTCTGTTCAGTACTATACAGTACCTTCGGATACCTATTGTGCTTCGTCCCTCTCATTCATTGTTACTGGTCTATACAGGCAAACATTTATATGAAAAGTATCTGAATAAAATGATGTGTGAAACATTTATATGACAAGAATATGAAGAATGAACAATAAGAAATCATAAGTAATTAGTTCTTTTCTGGTTTGTTCTGTAATGTACCTACGGGTACCTTCTGTATAAGATCTTTGTTCTGAACTCCTACGGGAGATATGAAAACCCTGTTATAAGAATTATGCTATATGGAAACTCTGTGATAAGAATTAGGTTATACGTAAACTCTGATATATGCATTATGATATATGTATCCTGTAATTGTGGATCACTTCAAGTGGTCATATATGTTATCTGTTTCCCACTAAGCTAAGCTATAAGCTTAGCACGGGTGTTTTATCTGTGTAGGTACTAAAGAGGACATCTGAGGCATTCCGCATAAAACAGGGTCAACACAACAATAGGAGTCCACCTGATGTAGGTTTTTCTTTTTGGTTTCGAAATGTAAATGTAAAAGTTTTTGCAATAGTGGAATTTGTGTAAGTACAAGTAAATCAGACTCAAGCATGTATATGTCCATGACATTTTAAACACCAATATGGTGGTAGTTTTACAAGTTTTATTTCATTATGAAATGGGCCCACCAAGGTCAAGAAAGCAAGTTAAAGAGTCTCAGTCCTGTGTCACGCCCTCTCTCTTTGCCCAAGTGGGGGTAGGGGTGTGATAGTCTCCTTCAAGACTATAACGAGCGACCTGCACTTGTATCTTGAATGCTACATTCTTTCCTTCTGAGATGTCAGCCATTCTAAGGAAAGCCATTATTAGGGTTTTCCATGATTTGTCCTGTAGCTGCAATATGCAAGCAACAGTCTTAGTGATAATAGATGGGTACTTGAAAATTTCCAAACCAACGTGATAGGCGTGCGACTGATGTGGATGCGAAGTTCGCAAGGACGTCCATGAGTTCATTCTCCGTCCTTATGGTTAAACTAATACTAAGATTCAGCGAGCGATCGTTTCAGAACCTACTCCCTGTCGAAATGGCGACAAGCTGCAGCGAAGAAGTGAGCCCCTCCCAGAGAAAGCCATTGTTCGATGGCCCCTTGGCTAGTAGAGGATGGATAGGTATCAGATCATCCTTTCTTCCTTGGCCTCATAGGACTTTTTTTTTTTTTTAAATTGAGAGACTACAAGTTTTGAGTCGAAGCATGCCAACAATTAGAGTGCGAGACAGAGCCCTAAGACAGTGCTTCATTTTCTGCTTTATTGTTGGAGATCAAGAACGTGCACTAGATTGCTTGAGTAGATTCTATGTCGTGAGGGGATTGAGGTACGAGGTCGACTCCCTCTTTGACCAATTTGGATGAGACGTTAATCTCTAAAGAAAGACTTGAGTCTTTGTATATATCAAAATTGTGTATTACATGTACAAGATGAAGGCTTATATAAGTTAAGCTATACAAATCTAAAAATGGAAAATATACAATTTCCATATATAATTAGCTAACATCCCCCCTCAAACTCATAGTGGTTTAAGAGAAACCATTTTGAGTTTGGGAGCTAAAGCTTGAAAAGTTCCTCGAGGAAGGGATTTTGTTGAAGATATCAGTTAACTGATCCTGAAAGGAAACAAACTGAAGTATTAGTGTACCCTGAAGCAGATGATGACAAATGAAGTGACAATCAATCTCAATATCTTTAGTATGTTCATGGAAGACATCATTATGAGCAATTTGAATAGCACTTTTATTATCACAGTGAAGTTTAGTTGTAATGGAACAATCAACACCAAGATCTTGTGGTAACCAATGTAACCAAATAAGTTTAGCTGTAGTAGCTGCCAATGCTCTATATTACGTACGATGCTGGAGCAACGACATTTGTTCTTGCATCTCTAAGAAGATAAGAGAATCACCCGAAGAAAACAATATCTATGATAGATGAAGCGATCGGTGGGATCACACCTTGATTTGCATCTAAATATGCCTGAAGAGTTAATGAAGAATGGGAAGAAAAATGAAGACCATCAAATATGGTGCCTTTCAGATATCGAAGTATCCTGAGAACAGCAGCATAATGAGGAGATCTAGGGCCCAACCATAAAGCGTGACTATGAGCTTTGCATAGGAAATATCGGTCGCAGTGCTGATGAGATAAGATTAGACTCCCGACAACACGCTGTCTGTAGAGAATGGCATCAAATAAGCGATTCACCATCATGGGGTGGCGACAGTTATACTTTCAGTAAATTATTGTCGACTATCTTGCTATCAGTGATACTGGCTCGAGAATTCAGATCAGAAGTATACTTGAAAGTGCGGTAAGATATTAACCATGCGCAAAGAAGAAACTTCTAGACCAAGAAAGTAATTAAGAGAACCGAGATCTTTCATTTCAAATTGACGACCAAGAAAGTGCTTTAGATCCTGAATACCCTGCATATTATCACCTGTAATAATCATATCATCGACAGACAAGAGTAAAATAGTGATACCATGATCAGACTGTCTTAGAAAAAGAGTTGTATCAAAAGAACTGCCTGAAAAACCATGCTGAGAGATAGTAGACCTGAACTTTGCAAACCATGCTCTAGGAGCTTGTTAAGACCATAAAATTACTTGATCGTAGTTGACGCACTCTATGAGGAACCCCGAGGAGGGTGAGAATAACCGGGAGGAAGCTTCATATGGAGCTTCCTGCGAGGATTTCACCATTAAGAAAGCTTTTTGAAATCCATCTAAAAAACGCGACTGTTCTGAGAACGCATAAATGTAATAAGAGTCTTGGAAAGAGAGTCGAGCCACAGAGCAAGAGATCTCCTCATAATCAATCCCATTACTTAGGTAAAGCCCGGCAGCAAGGATAGCCTTGTAGCGATCAAACGGTGTCTAAGTAGAGTCTTGATCTTATAAACCCTGCAATCGGTGGAGCTTTCTAGAGGGAAGATCAGCCAGATCCCCATGTTCCGGTCTTATGTAGTGCATCGACTCTTCTTTCATAACTAACGCCGCAAGGATTAGAGGAAGCATCGCGAAAAGTCGAGGGTTCTGAGAGAGGCAAGAGCGAGAAAAGCAGTAGGAAGTCACGAAGGTGAGAAGGAAGAATAGTTGCAGATGGGAACGGCTGAGTGCATGAGAGTCGGAAGGGCCAGAATGGGATCCACAAGCTGGGCTTGATATCGGTGGGCACGTCGATGATCGGTGCGGGAGGCTCATCAAATGCATGAGAAGGAACATCAGAAATAGAAGAGGGAAACTCAGATACTAAGGGGGCGGTGCTCAGATATAAAAGTGGAAGACTCCTTAGGAAAATGGTCAAGGAGAGGATCAATAGAGGAAATAGGGGAAATAGGAACATGAGGTAGTTGGTAAAACATTTTGTGTTCCCAAAAGACCACATGCCGAGAAACATGAAGACGTTTGCTTATGGGGTGTAACACCTGTAACCCTTTGCAATTACCATACCCGAAAACAACCTGACGAAAACAAGAGCTAGGTTTGAACAACATGATCTTGAAGAAGAACAAAACAGGACACATCCCGAAGACTCAGAAGTGTAGGAGGGAGAAGAACCAAACAATAGATCATAAGGAGTTTGATTTTGAATAATAGGAGAAGGACACCGATTGATGGTGTAACTGACAATGAAGCATTTCCCCCAAAACTAGAAGAGTACGACGGCAATAGTAATAGCACAAACAACATCAGAATATGGCCAGTTTGTTCGGCCACCATTTGCTAAGTGCCAGCCGCAAGAGGAATAAGGAACAGTGCCAAATTGACGTAGAATAGAAGTAAATTCTTGGGCATTATCATATCTGAAAACTTTGATAGGTTTAGAAAACTATGTTTTAATCATTTTGGTAAAGTCACGATATATTTGATAAAGTTCAAAACGAATTTTGAAGAGATAAATAAAATTATATCGGGGAAAATCATCCACAAAAATAACAAAATAACGTGACCCACCTTGAGTAGTAATGGGAGAAGGGCCCCATTCATCATAATGAATAAGATTAAAATGAGAGAGAGCATGAGAAACACTGTTATTAAATGGTAAAGCAGTTTGTTTGCCAAATTGACAAGGCAAACAATCAAAACTCTTATTTGAAACTGAACCTAACAAACTCCAAGAAACTAGTTGTTTAACCTAAGAGATAGATGCATGACCAAGGTGAGAATGCCATAAAGCAAGAGAAGAAGTGCTCTGTCCTGGGGCGGCAAATGCAAAGAAACGAGATGATGGTAGATGAAGAAAGATGAGCTCAAATAGCCTTCCAACCTTACGGGCGATCCCAACGACCTGTCCCGTTTGAGAATCCTGCACAACCTCACCAGTAGAAGAAAGGTTAAAAAAAAAAAAACCAAGTTCAATGAGTTGCCCAACAGATAGAAGATTACGAGTGAGTTGGGGAATCTGGTAAACATTGAAAACAGTTAAGACTACTGTATAGCCATTACCAAGATGAGAGACATGCATAGAAGAACCATTTGCAGTATATATGGTAGGGAGAGAAGTGGAGGTGTGTGAAGAGACAACATCAGTAGAATAAGTCATATAATTGCAGCAAGCAGAATCAAGAAGCCATGTAGGAGAAATACCTAATATCATAGAAAGAGCAATGTTGGATGCCAGGAGATGAAAGATAGACGATTAACCATATCACGTAGATGCGCCATGAGAGAGATGAGCTGAGGACCAAACTTGGAATGAGAGTCCATCAGTGATGGTCGGAATGGAATTGAGGCAACGATTACGAGAAGAATCGCTAGCGAGTGTAACAAACTAGAATGACCTTTGTTCTTACAAGCGCCCAGATAAGAAGAGGCTTCTTATTTTTTTGTCGTCTAACATTATTCCCTTTGCCTTTGGAAACATAGGTAGATGAACCTACAGAGGGAAAAAGAGGAGTAGCAGTTTGCGGAACAATGGCTGGAGTAGCAAGAACCATGGTCTGTGTAGAAATGGGATCAGTTTGAAGACGTGTCTCATCATCAACTAACTTATGAATAGCTTGTGAGACTATTGGTAAAAGATTTTGATGTAGAATATGACTTCTGGCTGATTCAAACTCATCACGAAGCCCCATTAGAAACTGAAACAGTCATCCTTATTCACGGTGAACATAAACCAAATTGGTGTCAGTAGAATTGGAGAGAACTAGTTCAGATGCAATTAATTGATCCCAAATGGATTTCAACGGTTTTGTGATAGCAATAAAATCCACTCACCTGGTTCACGACGAATCCTAATAAAGTTTGTGTGTGAGCGAAGAGTTGCGTGCACCACTCGGTCCGACATACCAAGAAGTAGCAAGTAAGTCCCAACTATTTGGCTTCAATATCAGGTTGTCAAACTCATCAACAATGGATGACGCATAGATCTATTACGAAACCAAGTGATGATATGATGATTACTTTTTCCCAATCCTCAATCCGAATGGCATAGGCGAGGAATGGTTTCTTTGTCCACTTTTTACGGAATAAGGGCCGGTCACCGGAGGCGTGAAGCCGCTGCGGCCTTTGAGATAACTGCGCATGGCTTGAGACCACTAAGCAAAATTATCTCCATAAAAAATAACATGAATCGAACGATAAATCTCATCACCTAGCATATCTAAATTCCAAATCGAAACACAGACAACAAAAATGGAATCAGGACTCGAAAATAAGTCAGAATGCACCTGGTCAAATTTTCGTTCAATGGTCAACTATGTTGACATGGCACGGTCAACTATGTGGTACAATCAATGGGCGCGAGCAACAGGCGTGGGTAGCGGGTCGGACTTGGGCCTGATGTGGCACTGACGTAAGCCCTAAAGGTTGAAGACGTGTGAAGTTCAAGGGCGCGCGTGGATTTGACGCGCTCTGGAACAGGCGGTGCGTGGGATAACTCGGGGACTTCTAGAGGCACGTAACAGCACATGGGAGCGTTTTCGGCTACCTGCTACGCACCGGTGTGATCGTCTCGACAAGATCTACCTCTGAATGGCCTATAACTTCAATTTTAGGCTTGCGAAGGTAGGAAATTAAGAGCAAACAGTGGTGTTTGTCGGAAAAATAAGCTATACGAAGGCTGTAATGCCTAGACCGTGAGAACAACAAAAGAAAAAATCAAAGAACCATGAGAATAGTGTATTACATGTACAAGATGAAGGCTTATATAAGCTAAGCTTTACAAACCTAAAAATGGAAAATATACAATTTCCATATATAATAATCTAACAATCTCGAATACCAAAAATTCACGATTGTCTTCCTTCTCGGTTGGGTTGTCACTGACCTCAACAATAAAATCCACCAGCACTTGCCCTTTCATGACAAATCACGGCTTGTACATTATTTCGAATTCACTTAAATTCATGGATCACTTGAGAAGGTGTGGTCAAACATGTCGAATTTGTGGAGGATGGCTTTGATAGTATAGTGTAGTTCGTGAGGACATCAATTAAGTAGACCTAGTTACGGGCAAAGCTTTTTTGTGGCCGTTCTCAAGGGATGTCGTTGATTACAATAGAAATATTCACCCACGATATCTTTCTTCTCTAGATATTTGTACATCACATGTCATAATCCTTGCAAGTGATCGACATTCTTTCATTTATGCACAAAATTAAACCACTAAAAATATCAATTTATTGACTAAGAAAGAAGGCAATCAATAAGATTCTATACTATATGACTACAAGAAAGTCGGAATTAGAGACGAACAAGTGTTCTTCTCTAAATAGAGATAGATTACAAACATAAAAAACCTTGAAATTACAAATTAATTAGAGACGGAAATTCCATCTTTAAATAGTGACTGGATGATTTCGTGTAAAACCCGAGAAAATTTTAATTTTCTGAAAAAGGATAAAATGGTAATTTCGGTCAAAAATCCAGAATTTTTCTAGGTCTCGGATGACGAAACAGATCACCGTTGAATCAGTCTCTCTAAACTCAGGCTACCATGCGTCAGATTTCACACTCGAGATGGGCTTGGGAATCAATGTATTTCAGGCAATTGGACAAATGAGTACACATGTGGCATGAGGTCCCACACCACATGGATGCATGCAAATAGGCTACGGTCTAAGGAAAGTAGTCTCGGCATGAGGGTAAATGCTAAGTGGATGCTAGTGTTTGATAGCTTGCATGAGGAATTTAAAGGGAAGGTCGGGTTAGGAGACAAGTGGAAAGGAAGGTGTCAAGAGGCTTAGGAGGAACATGCTCTCTAAATAGAGGAAAGACTGATCCGGGGGGGAGAAAAAGAGAGAGTGATAGAGAGAGAGACTCCACCTTCTCTCTAAATTTCCCGACGATCGGACCGACGGTTTCAAGCGGAGCAAGAGGAAGAGTTCAACCTTACGACAAGGGCTTCGCATAGAAACCGGAGTTGGGGAGTTTTGACAAAAACTCCAAGAGGTAGGTCTTCTCCTACCTTGGTTCCTTTCTACCCTAAGGCTGTGTGGTGGTTGTGTATGCCCTACAGGGAATGTTTGGTTGTATTTTGTACCATGAGAAGCTGCCACATTGAGGGTAGCATACATAAACCGGAATTTAGAACCGATTTTTGGGTAGGAAAGAAGTGGAATGTGGTGGTGAGTCCTTCTGATAAATTGTAGCCTCATCAATGAAATTGATGCTAGGCTTTTGAATTTCCCGATTTGGACCTCTGTAGACTAAGTTATAGTCCTTTTACTGCGTTGTCGCTCCGCCTAAATCTGGCCTGGCCGCTTCACAATTCTGCCAACTAGCCGGACCTTAAAATGGATTTTTGGGTCAGAAATAAAACTGAATTCGAAGTGAAACCTTCTGATAAGTTGTAGCCCCATCAATGAACTTGATGTTAGGCTTTTGAATTTCGATTCGGACTCTGTGGCAGACCAAGCTATGGTCTTTTTTTACTCTGAGCGTCAATGGGCGAGGGTCGCTTCAAGAGGTCGTCAAACAGCGTTGTCAATGAACAAAGGGTCGCCAAACAAATAGGGTCGCCCATGAACAAAGGGTCGCCAAATGTGCTGAGGGGTCGTCCATGAACAAAGGGTCGCCAAAACTGAGGGGTCGCCACGAACAAAGGGTCGCCCAAGAGTGGCCGCAAACAAAGGCCGCCATCAGCATCGCTGAACAAAGTATCGCCCAAGAGGGGTCGCCCATGAATGTTGGTCGCCAACAAAGGAGGGGGTCGCCCAGAACAAAGTGGTCGCCGAACAAAGGAGGGGTCGCTAATGAACAAGGGTCGCCCAAGAGGGGTCGCCAATGGAACGCGGGTCGCCCAAAGGGGCCGTCCATGAACAGTAGTCGCCAAACAAAGGATGGGTCAGCCCATGAACAATGGTCGTTAAACAAAGGAGGGTCGTCCACGAACAAAGGGTCGCCAAACAAGTGATGTATCACAATGAACAAAGTGGTCGCCCGAAGAGGGGTCAAGCAATGAACAAAGGGTCGTCCAAGATGGCCGCCCATGAACAGTGGTCACAAACAGTTGAGGGGTCAGCCCAGAACGTTGGTCGCCAAACAAAGTTGAGGGTCACAATGAACAAAGGGTCGTCCAAGAGGGGTCGCCCATGAACAGTGTTCGTCAAAGTTGACTACGCATGACCTCCAACTTCGGAAGGTCATATCTCCTTCGTTTGAACTCCGATTTGGGTGTTCTTGGACTTCATGGAAAGCCCATTGAGTAAGCTTTCCAACGGGACCACTGGGAAGGGCAGGGAATGGAGCCGGCCGGAAATGGGCCGTCCGGGCCAAGTACAGGCTGCCCTGTGTGAGACAAGAATATGCGTGACTCCAACTCTCGGTCATAATCTCTCATCCGAACTCCGATCTGGTGTTCTTGACCTATGAGCCCATTGAGTCGCAAGATTGCAGCTTGTTCCTGTGGAGACATTGTCCGTAATCAGGTATGTTAGTGCTGGTCGTTATATGGTTATATTTTAGTTTATAACATGCACTTGTAATTTGACATGTTGGATATGTGCAAGGTACATGGCTTGAGTTGATAACATGCAAGGTGGAATATGATTAGGCGTTGATATATGCCGTATGACATTCTCACTGTGCATGCTAAATCTTAAACACGTAAGCATGGATAATATGGCCAATATGTGTATGGTGATTGGTGTATATGCAAATCGGCATGATAGTATTTGTGATAAAATGGCATCGCATGACATGGGTGTGAGTGCATGGTGCGGATCGCACCGGGTTAGGTGTCACTTGCACACGGTTATGGGTCAAAACCGTGGTACGGGTAATGATTGATGGACTTGCAATGGGACAAAGTCCGAATGAGTCAAACGGTTTTGAAACTAAGGAAATAAATATAAGTGTGTTTCGGGGCATAGCAAGATGGGGTAGATCCTCTCGTGGTGAAAGACCAAATTTTATTCACTGCTAGACATATCCCGATGCAAGTTCGTAAAATGTTGGAACGGCGCTACGGGCGTCCCGCTTTGAAAACTCAAAACTTGGCCCACAAATACATAAACACACGCAATATGACAAAATCAAATGTGCATCGAGGCCTTTCCAATGGGTTACAAAGTTTTAAAAAAGAAAACAAAAGTTCTGTTGATAAAGGTCATCAGGAACAAAATGATTCGCGTGGTATTTCACACTTGGCCTAGGTAGGTGTGTGAGGGAGCCTGGAGTGACTCCGGGTAGGGCATGAGGACATCTATACATTGACATTCATGTAGGCATCTTACTGAATGTGTTTTCTGCGCAATCATCAGATGTGCACTTAGGCGGGGAGTAACCTCAGAGATTATTACTATCGAGCTTTGCTCACCCCGTCAGGACCCCCTTTCGTGCAATAATAAGAAGATTCGTGCTCCCGAGGCCATGAGTAAGAAGGAGGTCGGGTTGTGGCCTTGATCAGTATTTTGTAAAATATATTAGGAACAATATAGTTTCATATATTTTGGGTATGTAAAGAGGCTACATTGAACTCTGTATGAAAAAAAAAAAAAAATGACCCCCGAAAATTGGGGCGTCACAACTTGGTATCAGAGCTTAGGTATACGAATACCTAGGGTCTCAAGTATGGGTCTAGAACATACACATGAGTAGGAAACATCAACTTGGTATACCCTCGGGTGTTGGAGCTTGATGTGATAGTGACTTAGTGCCTGAAATCGATGTCCAGATCATAGTCAGTACCAAGGTCTAGGTAAGAGGTTACCTAGGAGTCCACGGGACAGGATTAGATCACAGCATGCATTTTGTGTTTTCTTGTGTATGCTTTGATTGTTTGTGTGTGAATTATATATGTGGTAAATGTATGTGGAAAACAAAGAGCACTTTGAGTTTGAAGGATGCCCTCTGATCGACTTGATGCACTGTATAAAAGGTAAGTAAAAGTGTGTGGGAAAAGATTCATGGATCTCATGCATAGATATTCCAACCCTATTTAGATCGGCTTGTCGTGAGTCTTTGTGGATGACATTTGATCTACTCCCACCAGAGTGGAGCATGAGTATCACTGGGATTGTTTTACAGCTTGCCGAGGGACCATCAGTCAGACGCCAAGTTCGTAAGTGCGAGTTCGCCATCGAGGTGAGATTTTTCGGACACGTAGGTCGGCCTCAGGAGGTGTCACGGGCCAACGAGAAGGTCGAGGCAAAGGATGAGTTGGAAGAGGCCGTCGGCCTTCGAGATAATGAGTTTCTGGGATTACCGGGTATTAACGAGGTTCATAGAGGATTTCTCCAGATTGGCAGCACCTATGACTAGGTTGACCCGGAAGGAGGTCAAGTTTGATTGGGATGACCGGCAGGAGGCATTCCAGAGTCAGGAGGAGATCACTAGCTCCCATTTTGATAGTTCCG
Organism: Tetrastigma voinierianum; assembly: GCA_016808115.1. Classification (NCBI taxonomy): domain Eukaryota; kingdom Viridiplantae; phylum Streptophyta; class Magnoliopsida; order Vitales; family Vitaceae; genus Tetrastigma; species Tetrastigma voinierianum. The sequence continues at coordinate 46,007 of JAEQBH010004008.1, read as the reverse complement.
ACAGGGACAAGGATACACAAAGTAGGCCAGATGTACCGAGGGCCTGACGGGGATGTGTTTTGATGCAACCGAGGTAGTAGCCATGGTTCCCGCCGCTTAAGAATCCATGAGCGTAATTACCCTACCACGATGGAGTTATGCCCATAGTCTTCGCCTTGAAGATTTGGCGCCACTACTTATACGACGAGGAGTTCGAGGTGTACTCAGACCATAAAAGTCTGAAGTATATTTTCACGCAGCAGGACCTCAATATGAGGCAACGCAGATGGATGGAGTTCCTAGAGGATTATGACTTCACTTTGCATTACCATCCCTAAGAAAACGGTGCCGATGCACTACCGAGTCTAGAGGAGCGTTAGCTAGTATAAATTTTCTCGAGCGCTGACGCCGGACCGGGACAAATAGGCGGCAAGACAAATAGAAAGGCATCAGTGGTAGCCTGGGAGTTTAGTAGCTACACCGACTTTGTCGGGAGCGCAGTGATTGAGTCCAGCCGCGTGATCGCGAGATAGTGTCCATCATGACAAAGTACACTGTGCACCGTGACGAGGGTCGGACCGCTCACTGAGATGGAAGTCTCGCGATGTGGGATCGTAGTGGGTTCCCTGTGACCAATGGAGAGGAGATCAGGAGTTTCACCGCTTCTCGATTTGTCAGAGATCCAGTGGCAATTTAAGATGTACCAGGATCTTCGTCGCCAGTATTATTGGAGTGGGATGAAGAGACACGTAGGAGACTTTGTTCAACGATGTCTCACATGTCAGCAGATTAAGGCTGAGCACCAGAAGCCAGCAGGGCTACTTCAGCCATTGGAGGTGGCTGAGTGGAAGTGGGAGCATGTCACAATGGATTTTGTGACCCACTTGCCACTGACATCGCAGAGACATGATGCGGTATGGGTGATAGTGGACCGACTCACGAAGTCGGCACATTTTCTAGCCGTGCGGATGACCTTCACAATTGAGAGATTCACGGCCAGATATTCGGGCTGGGTACCGGTGTCATAGTCTCGGATGAGACCAGGAGTTTCTGGCGCACTTTTGGAAGAGTTTCAGGCTATGGAGCTACGACTGACCATGAGTACAGCGTTCACCTGGGTGAGGATGGGTCGGGGGGCCCATCGTGTTAGAGGACATCTTGCGAGCTTGCGTCTGGATCATAAGGTAGTTAGAGCACTTGCCCTTAGTGGAATTCGCCTACAACAATAGTTATCAGGCGAGTATCGGTCAGCACCCTCCCCAGGGCTTTGTACGGAGGGCATCTTAGATCCAGGTTCTTTGGGCGAGGTAGGAGGCTTTGATTTGATTAGAGACACCTCTGAGAGGTGAATTTGATCACGGCAGCGTCTTCTCCGGCACGGGCGGCGAGAGTTATCTGGGACGGTGGCCTTAGAGCCCTTGAGTTCGGAGTTGAGTCGTTTCTTGACGATGCCTAAGAGAGAGATTAATTCGGATTGTGGCGAGCTATCGCCGGTTGTGGGCCTTCGAGATACTGAAAGGGTGGGCGATGCGTCTGGGTTGGCTTTACCGCCCGGTATGTCGGTTGTTCATGGTATTCCACGTCTCCATGCTCAGGGTACACTCTGATCCAGCTCATGGTGGATTGGAAAGATTGAGATTGACCTGGATGGAACCTTTGAGAAGGGACCGATGCAGCATCATAGATAGCGAGAGATCGGGTTTTGAGGCCTTAAGACCGTGAGGCTGGCGGTGAAGCATGGCAACACCGTGGAGTGGAGGAAGGCTTGGCATGGGAGGCCCGCGAGAGGACATACGGAGTACACCTATCATGTTTGTTTAAGGGATGAAGGTCTGGCAGGTGAGTGATTTAATAACTAAATGACTAGTTTACATACATGACATAGTACATATTTGCATCGCATGTGGGTGTTGTGATTGAGTGGAATTTCGGGGCCAATTCTTTTAAGAAAGGGAAGGAAATGTAAACCCGAGAAAATTTTGCACTGAAAAGGGTCAAAATGGTAATTTGGTCCAAAAATCCAGAATTTTCTAGGTCTCGGACAATGAAATAAGACTTAGTTGGAATCGTCCCCGAAATCTAGCTACCATGTCGGATTTCGTCAAATTCGAGACAGTTAGGGTGCCGTATTCCGAGGCAATTGAATGAATGAGTACATGACAGGTGGCATGAGGTCCACACCACATGGATGCATGCAAATAGGCTACGTGTCTAAGGAAAGTAGTCTCTTGCATGAGGGGTCATCTGCAATTGGACCTTTGGGTGTCTTGGATAGGCTTTGCATACTTGGGAATTTAGTACTGGGAAGGAATGTAGGTTGGAACAGTGGAAAGGAGGTGTCAAGAGGCTTAGGAGGAACATATAAATAGAGGAAGACTGATCAGGTGGGGAGAAAGAGTAGAGAGGCTCCACCTTCTCTCTAAATTTCCTGGCTTGATCGGTTGACGGTTTCAAGGAGGCAGAGGAAGAGTTGGCCTTCTGTGAGGGCTTCGCATAAAGCGGGTTGGGGAGTTTGACCGCTCAGGTGGGTCTTCTCCTACCTTGGTTCCTTTCTACCACAGGGTTGTGGTGGTTGTGTATGCCCCTGCGAGGGAATGTTTGGTTGTATTTTGTACCATGAGAATTTGCCACATTGAGGTATACATAAACCGGAATTTAGAACCGATTTTTGGGTAGGAAAGAAGTGGAATGGTGTTGAGTCCTTGATGATTGTAGCACCTCATCATTGAAGTGATCTTTGAAGCTTTTAATTTCGATTTGGACCTCGTAGACTAAGTTATAGTCCTTTTCTTTGTTGTCGATGGCTGATCAGATGGTCGAGTTACATGGTCGGGTCCAACTAACCCGGACCTTAAAGATGGATTTTTGGGTCCAGAAATAAAACAGATCTGGAAGTGATCTTCTGATAAGTTGGCCCCATCAATGAACTTGATGTTAGGCTTTTGAATTTCTCAATTCGGACTCTTGTAGACAAAGTTATGGTCTTTTATACAGGCGGTCAAATGGGGTTGTCCAGAGGGGTCGTCAAAGCGTGTCGGCGTTAATTGCGTCCAAGCGATGAGGGGTCGTCCATGAGCGGTGGTGATCGGTGAAGTCGTCCATGAGCGATTAGTGCGTCAAAGAGTGAAATTCGTCAATGAGCGATTAATTAGTCAGAGGATTGTCCAGCGATTAACCGATGAGCGATTAATCGATTGAGCGATGTGAACGTCGAGTGCGTCCGGCGAGCGTTGATCGTCAAACGGTGAAATTAGTCCATGAGCGATTCGATCAAAGCGGTGAAATTGAAGTCGACGAGCGATGGTGGTCAGAGGGTCGTCGAGCGATTGGTCGTCGAAGGGTGCGTCCATGGTGGTGCGTCCAAGCGGTGGGGTGTCGCTGACGATGGTGAATTAACGGTGGTCGTCCGGCGGAACGATGGTCGTCAAGCGGTGAAGTTATTCGATGAGCGTTGTTGTCCAAGAGGAATTAGATCAATGAGCGGTGGTGCGTCCAAGATGGGTCGTCCATGAGCGGTGGTCGTCAAGCGGTGAGGGTCGTCCATGAGCGGTGGTCGTCAAGCGGTGAGGGTCGTCGATGAGCGTGGTCGTCGAGGTTCCGTCCAAGAGCGGTGTTCGTCGAAGTTGGCTACGTGGCGCCGGCGAAGGTGTATCTGCCCGTTTTGTTTCAGTTTGGGTGTTCTGCGGACTTCATGGAAGCCCATTGAGTGGCTTCCAGCAGGACCCTGGGAAGGGCAGTGGGTGTGGAGTAGCCGGAAAATGGCCGTCCGGCCAAGTAAGGTAGGCTGCGGGTGAGACGGTTAGTCATGCATGACCTCCAACGGAAGGTCATAACACCGATCGAACTCCGATTCGGGTGTTCTTTGACTCTATGGAAAGCCCATTGAGTCAAGATTGCAATATGTTCCTGTGGGACATTGGCCAAATCAGAATATTGAGTGCTGGTCAGTTAGAGTGGGTATGGTATGGCTTTAGTTTATAACATGCGGCAGTAATTTGACATGTTGATATGTGTTGTACATGGCTTGAGTTGATAACATGCGGTGTGGAATATGACATGTTGATATATGCTGTATCATTTCAACGAATACTAAATCTTCATCTGGCCCATAGATAATATACATGAATATGTGCATGGGTGATTATGTATACAAGCGCATGATAGCATTTGCATGTGCACAGTATGCCAGCGTGGTGTGTGAGTGCATGTGCGGATGGCCTTGGAGTTACCGTGTCAGGTACACATGGGTCCAGCGTATGCAGTGCAGTTCAGTGGACTCTCGGGTAATGGGACAAAGTCCGAATGAGTCAAAACGGTTTTTTGAAAGCTTAGGGAAATATAAGTGTGTTTGGGCATAGCAAGATGGTCGTCCCCAGAGTGAAAGACCCAAAATTTATTCACGGTTAGACATGATTCCCGGCGATGCAAGTTCGTAAAAATGTTGGAGCATGCGCGTCGGCGGTGAAAACCCGAAAAATCCGTGGCCTGAATACATAAACACCTGCTGATATGACAAAATCAAATGTGCATTGGAGGCCCACCAATAGGTTACAAAGTTTTAAAAGAAAACAAAAAGTTCTTGTTTGGATGAGGTCATTGAGTGGAACAAATGGCGGTTGATGCTTCACATATGGCCTAGGTAGGTGTGAGGGAGTCGGTGAGTGACTCGGGGTATGGGCATGAGGACATTCATACATTGACATTCATGTAGGCATCTTACTTGAATGTGTTTCTAATACAATCATTGCATGTGCGCCCAGGTGGGGAGTAACCCTTGTAGGAGATTGGCCTCTTAGGCTTTGCTTCCATTACAGTCGATAGGACCCACACTTTGGTACACAAGAAGGCGGTGCTCCCCTCGAGGCCGTGAGTAAGAAGGAGGAATTCGGGTTGTGGCCTTGATCGATTATTTTGTAAAATATATTAGAGACAATATAGTTTCATATTTTGGAACAATAAAAGAGAAATTACACTGAACTCTTGTATGAAAAAAAAAAAAAAAAAAAAAAAATGACCCCGAAAATTTGGGGCGTCTGTTAAATCTCAAATGGAGAGGCAGGAAATGGACCAGTCTAGATTAAAAGTGGTTTTAAATCTCAATAGGAAATGACCTATTTCCTTCTCTGATTTGAGATGAAAATCATTTCGTTTCTATTTAGAGACGGAATTTCCGTCCTGATAAAGGCAGATTTCCGTCCCTATTCGAAAACAGGCCAATTAGATCTGTTGTATAAACCAATATGTCTCATTGGAAATTCGAATTTCTATCGCAGAGACGGACTAGTTTTATGTCTCTAATTCTGTCTCAAATCAAAGACAAAAAGAATTTCATCTCAAATCATAGGCGAAATTTCTGTCTTTGATTATACCTCTAGGAAAAAAAAAAGAGCGTCCCTCAAATCAATATAGGTTTTTTTCGTAATATTTGTTTTATTTTAGAAAATATCTTATTTTTCCATCTATCTTTTCCCAGTCCTATAATATCTCGTTCGAAAGCTTGAGAGTGAAATAACGTGTACACCTTCCTCAGCAGATGCTAAAAATGGTTCAAGTTGAGGATCTCTTAAAGTATAAATTCTAAACTTAATGATATTGGAGTAATTTATCAATTAGGCCTTTAAGTTTTAAAAAACAAATCAATAAATTCTTTCTAATTAAAAACTAACTAACTTTATTTTAAATGTATACATTGGTCATTTTATTTCTATTTTCAATTTATTTTGATTTTTTTTTGAAAGAACTAAGTAGAAAATAAATAAGTAAAAAAATAGAAAGATTATATAGAAATAAGTGTATTTTTTAAATAATAATATTAAATTATTATAGTGGCATTAGTCAGAGACTAAATAATTAGTTTTGAAATAGAGAAAATACGCTACAACAAAAGGGTAATTGTTGACATATATCTTGACTTAGTGTATATATCAATTTATCCATTTAAGATGAACAACTTGACATATACAGCTTTTACACGATAATGACATATATAAAAGTTCTTAAATTATTCCATGACTTTTATTATTAAACATTGACAAATAATTTATAATTCAATATATTCATGTGTTGATTAAATTAAATAAAAGTAATGATTACTACAATTTGTTTGATGTGTAAATCTAATTTGCTTACTAAGTTTTATAAATTTAAGTGACTTAAAAAAAATTGACATTATTAATCCTTTTTTATGGTGCTTTTTTCACCAATATAAGCTGGAGCCTCTTGAGGCCGTTGGGCTGGTCTGATGGATCGGATCGTCGGGTAACACACCTTGCACAAAAGGGTCCATCAGAGCGGGGTGTGCCGACCGCCGCTCTTAGATGGATAAGTCGAGTTTCTTCACTTATAAGAAAAAGAATTATTTGTTTTTCTATGATGTAATTGCGTTCCTTCTGAGTATGACGAAACGGGTTGGTATTTATAAAAGAGTAGTGGTTACTTTCCTTGTTAGATGGCGATAAATTATCTTCTAATGAGTGAGGAGTTTCATTTTCCTTATCATGGGCCAGGCTACGAGAGGGATAATGGAGCCATGATGGTGTAAGATCTTTCTTTATAATCCATGGGGTGCGGATCATGGAGGTAGGCGCCTTTCCTTTTACATGAGTTTTTGGACCCACCTACATCCTTTCGATTATCCCCTTGGCTTCAATTGTTGGACCCTAGGCCATCTTGCTCTCTGCGCACGTGTTTGCTCTACGCATCACTTTTAATTATGTTTATCATTATTTCAATTTTTTAATCAAACCCGATTAAACCTTTTCGATCATCTGATAAGAAACAAATAATTTTGATGAACCATTTTAATACCATGCAATGAGAAAAAAGTTTATTAGAAGTTGATTTTATTTATATAAAATTAAAAATAATTGAGTAGGGAATTTATAAAATATTTTATGTCTTAAAATTTTATTTCATTAACATAAATAATAAAAATATTAAAATATTTATACTAATATTACTAATAAAAATAGTTTTTTGAAAGCTTATAAATTGGTTCTAATTTTTATTTTTGTGGAGTTTAAGCAGATAGACTTTAACCCATATGGAGTGGAAATAGTTTGGTCTCTCTAGTTTAACCAAAAGTTAAACGTTTGAGCCTTGGAAATGTAGTTGTGTTATGTGATAGAGTTTTACCGCCCTTGCTGATTAGTGGCAAATGTAGTTAATCTGTGTGTGGTATAAGCTTAAAAGTGTATTTCGTATGTGCCTGGGCCCACCCGAACTTACACGAGGCTTGACAAAAAAAAAAATTAAGAGCAATGGCAACAGAGGCGTGGGAAAGTTCCTAGATTCAAGTCCTAATGGAAACAGTTTACTACATTGTAACTAAAATGTTTAGCTTTAAAAAATTTTTTTTTTAAAAAAGCTTGAAATAAGATGATCAAAATTTAAATTTATAAATTAATATGCACAATATTAGTTGCATTTGGGAATATAGATAATTTCGATATAGACCTCCCATTTTAGCTTGCATTTTAAGTAAATTTAGAAAATGATAGCTGTGAATAGAACGAGCCTATTGGCCCAAGCGGGATAAGTCAAGTGGCCATTAAGGTTGGGGTGGGGTTGTTCCGATTTTCCCCACTTTATTATTACTATTATTATTTGATTACATATAAATAGAAGAGGCTTCATAGCTCTATGCCCCACTTTTGTGTTTTGGAGTAAAAGCTCTCTGATGATGGGAGCTCTTGAGTGATGAAGCAAGGAAGAAAAGAGCTGGTTCACGTCGCCACTTTCATCTAGCTAGAAAAGGGACCTCAAGACTTTCTCATTGGGAGATGACCAAATGGGACCTCGATCTCAAAAGCAAATCTGAAGCACGGCTGGGGTAGAGATAGTAGGGGTGAGAATTCAAGAAAGGTATTTGATAAATCAAATCGGATGACGAAGGATGAGGCTATAGTGCTAAGATTCTAAGCCCCTCATGATTACAATCCTCTATAGAAATTGAAATACTGGATGGGGACGAGTAAAGTCACCAGTCTTACTCAGATGACCATGGAGTGGCGACGGCGGGCGTGTGAGAGGCGGTCTTTGCGTCGAGCTCGTTCGTATTACGGAGATGGAATGGGAAGTTGGAGTTCGATCATTTGTTCGAATGCGGAGGGTGGTGTGTAGGAGTCGAGGAGCGGTGTTCATTGAAATTTGTTTTACCGGCGTCACCGATTTGGAGAGAACACGATAAATTGAACCGGTGGAGGAAGTTCTTTGTCGGCTGTATCATCGTGGCGGATATATGCAAGGGCCGCCCCGTGGTGGATTCAGTTAGGCGTGGCTCGCCAGCGGAGAACCTTATTTCAGGCGTCGGCATCGGCCATTGTCTACGAGGCGGCATCGGCGAGTTCCTCAGCATTGTGGGCGGCGGCTGCGCGGTTACACGCACCGGAAGCTCGGAGTTCAAACCCAAACGGTTTTGGTGCCGCCACCTTCGTCAAAAGCGAAAGCATTTCGAAGCCTCCTTGGAAATCTATCCACCCGGTTATTTCGGTCCGGACATCTCGGGTTTGTAACGGCGCTTCTTCGGGGCCAACAATCCCCACCTCCATCACGCCGATGGGCAAAGCCTCTACGAGCTCAAACAACTCGCCTCCTCCACGGGTCGACCTAGCGAATCGTCGCCATACACGTCCTTGAAGTCCTCTACATTTCGCGTATGGCGGCGGGCCCACTTTGCTTAAACCTTTGGCGAGGAGGAAAAGCAATGTACTTGGCGTTCTTGGTTCAAGATCGATGCGCGATCGACCTGATCATGAAATGCTAAAAAAACCTTCCTTTTCCTCTTCTTCTTGTGACGCCCCAAATCCCGGGGGTTCGTTGACTACCCGTCAACCCGCGGAATACTCGTGAATGTCGGGTGACCTGACATTTTTCACGAAAATCGGGCAGAGTCTCGTTATGCAGGGGGCTCTACCCAGTGGGGAACACGCATGACCTGTCCCAAACGGTCAATACTCATGGTTTACATGATTTAAGCAATGCATAGACCTAAACATACCGATATACATATACCAACTATAGATCAACATATACTAGTTACAAGAGTTTAATATGTTTTTACTCTTATACAATACATACATTAAACTTAAAAAGTTCTAATACATGTATACATCAAAGCCTGACCCGGCTTTCTTCTAATCCTCGGTCTACAGGGCTAGTCGTCCACCTCATACACTCCCACGTATATAAAGTAGTATCCCTCGATAGGGTGAGCTAATAATGTCAATAGTGGAATCGTAAGTGGGCTACTCTCCACACAGTGCGGTCTGATGTTCCAAAATAAATGGCACATTCAAGCGATGCATGATCACTTGAATGTCACCATGATGACTGGATCAGAGTCCTCACCGACTCCATCACACTCGCCTAAGCCTCGTATGAAGAAATTATTATTTTGTTTGTTGTGGACAACTCAGATGTGTATATATCAGTGGCAGCTCAGGCGGTTGATATTTTGGTTTGGACTCCCTCGATAATTAGCATTTTGAAACTGACCCTCAGAACCGTTTCTATAGACTCATCTCATGCACTCATCTATGAGTACAGGGTGTTCCAGTGCATATGGAATGCATGTATGCCAATTCCAATACAGTCTAATTCACAAGTAAATATATAAACATGCATATATTTACAAAACAATCAATTCACACAATCATGTCATGTAAATTCTCATTTCATACATCAAAATTAGCTCACTTGAAATTTAATGATCAAACACGAGCAATTCAACTTGAATCACTCGAATCAGGCATTTTCTACAGTATATTTTAAACATAACTGTTTCGGAATGAGTGAGAGCCGCAGGTTACTATTCAGAAAATCTAATTCATCGGTTCACTTTGTGAACCCGCATTTCCGGCATTTCCGGCCTCATTTCCAATCAATACATGATTTACTTGATTTTTAGCAAACATCAAATTCAGCCGTGGACAGTCACGGATTTACCGAAAATGTCTCAATAATTTCTAATAATTCGGTCCCAAGTTTTGGGACCGATCAAACGGCCATTCAAGGCCTCAAACCAACCAATACATGATTTGTTTCACAATTTTACACAATTAACAACCCAAACAAACTACACAGTGCACCTGCGCTCCACGACTCTGTTTGGGTTCAAAATTTACAACAACGGTTCAGGTGGGACCGATCAAAGCGGCCTCACGGCTCGTTCAACTCAAACGTGCAAAGTACTTAAGCGAAGAATAAAACCCAGAAATGGAAGCCCCTACCTCTCGAATTGTCAAAAACTCACAAATCCGGTGTACGTCGCAGCCTCTCAGCGTAGGAGTTCTCGCTCTTGTCGAGAAGTAGGCGATTCGGATCTTAGGTATTTTTAGAAGTCGGACCTTCTCTACCCAAAAAACTCCATTTCGGTTCTGCATCTACTGGACCCAGTGCGTTTTGCTTTTGAATTTGTGGAGATGAGCTATTCACTATCTTGTCTTTTGTGCCATTTAATCAAACAAAAATGACCATTATGCCCTCGATTTCCAGTTTGACATTCGGCGCACTATCTCGGTCGTCCATTTCATTATTTCTCTACTCATACCATATGGCACATGATTACTTGTTATATGTGATTTTAGTGCCTCCGAATCGTTTCACATTTTGAGCATGAATTTTCAAAACGTGTAAATTGACGTCTCGGGTCGACGGGGCCACACGTGCTAGCGGGATTTCACGAGGCGATTCCAGCGGTTGAAATCCGTTTTGTCATCAGATCTAGAGAATAAATTGAATTTTTAACGAAATTAACAATTTTGTATTGAAATTACGATTTTGCCTTTTCCCGATTGGATTTCGGGTCTTACTTCTCCTTTGGGTATGGTGTTCAAACCTGTTACTCATCACATACATTAAGGTAATTCATCACCTCTTATGTTTTCAGTTCTTCTTTGAATTCTTTTTTCACTACGTCACCTTAATCAATTGGGTGGGTTGTATGGAATTGTGGGTTTGATGCATTTGGATAAATTACTCAATTCTGGAAAAATCAATAATTATTTTGATAGCTTGATTTTGATATAGCAGATGTGGGTGTGGGCAATGGTAAAATATGGTTCATATGTATTTGTGATTTCCAAAACTGAAACATTAAGAGATAAAAATTTTTTTAATATAGCCCAGAAAATTTTACAAAGAATATCAATATAAACACAGGCAAGTATTCTTGATTAATTGTTAATTTTGGGTTGAAGATGATAAAATTAAATTAATTTTATTTTCAGAAATAGTTAAGTTAATATAAAAATACTTGGAATCAATAGAACATTTTGTCATAAGATTATCAAATAAGAATTTAGTGTGGTTTTTTAGCATGTTTGTTGCTCACATTTTGCAAATCAGAAAATTTTAAACTGCTTTTGGAGTCTAACAGTTTATATTTATTCAATGTCATGTGGGTTTTCAAAGAAAAATGGAACAAAACGTTGATGATATCAAGTGTTGGGTATGGTATAGTAGTTGTTTGTATATATATTCTATTGTAGAGAATATGTTATATTATTGCATATCCTTGGTCATTAAATCAAAGCAGATTGGATGGCTGATCCTAATTGTGTTGAAGTCTCTTGGAAAAAAGAAAGATGCAGGTAAACATTCCCATTTTTGTCAAATGACAATCTAAGTTATTTTCTAATATTTGTTTTTATTTTTAGAAAATGTCATATTTGCCTATCATCTTTTGGTTTAATGATATCTATGTATTTTCTACTTTATAAAAAAATGTTTGTAAAAAACATAAAATGAATAGAAAGGAATTAAATGATTTGTTTTTTAAATGAGAAGTCTAAAATGTGACATATCCAGCGAAAAAAACATACAGCGATAACAATGGTGTAAAGGTTAAGAATTTTCTCTAAAATGTATCAAAGGAAAAAAACTCTTTTAAATATACTTAAATAATTATAATTAAGTCCTTTTAGTTTAAATAATGAATTAATTAAACTTTACTTCAAAAATAATAATTAAGTTTTTGTCTAATAATTTGTAATTTAAAATTTGTATCATTTTTTAAAATGTCACATCATATATATATATATATATATACCATATGCCTCTCTATATATATATATGAGTTCAGATAGAAGTGGTGATAGGCTGAAGCCCATGTTGCTGTGACTCAGTGAGTGATAAATGGTGGGGTTGTGTTCCACCCTCTAATGGTGTGTTTTAATAACTGTTTATGGTTCAAAGTAATGTTTTATGTAAATAGCAATAACATACAACATGTTAACAAGTGTTTTCATCTTGGTTTACTATCCTAAAGTATCATATAAAGTGTCAGATTTTGGAGGAACTGCAGGATGGGTATATTGGAAGATGTTCTTGAGGACACTAAGAGTGTAGTTTGATTAGTGATTTATTATGTTCAATATTTGTTTTATTTGACATTAAATAATTACTAATTTGTTATCTGATGTGCTATTGAGTTTTAGTCAATGAAATATGATGTTTTTCAACTTGTTTGTGTGACATCTTGATTTAGTTCAGCAGTTTGAACTTTATGATTATATAGTGGAAGTCTTCTGACAGCCATAAGTTCAATTAGTAATAAAAGCTAAAACTTATTAAAAGAATTAGCTCGGTGTTCTGAGACAAAATGGAGATGGATTTTTCCCTTCTTTGATAAAAACAATTTTGATAACATTTAAAGACTTAATTTTTAATCTGATTGAGATGAAATTTTCGTCTTTGTTGGAGGCGGAATTTTCTTTGATAAGGGCGGTTATTACGTCTGCGTTGAAACGGAATCAAATTGGTTTCTAATTATAAGTAGAGTCGTTTTTTAGGGTTAGAATGAATGAAATCCGTTTCTAATTTGAGATGGAATTTCCGTCTCACGATTTATGCAAACAGTTGAGATGGTCTTTTCATCCTAATTAGAGACGGAATTGAGACAAACACATTAAATACTAACATTTGGTTGAAAATTCAGTCTCTAATTTGATTTTTCCTTCTAATTGTACTCATAAACATTCAAGTGGCTACTATGGTACTGAGCCAGCTGGAGTGATGTTTCCAGCCTTTTCATTGCGACATCTGTGGTGTTTTGATGATTCTTCATATGATCATTTTAACTTGGTGTGTGACAACACGTGTATTCCTCTACAATAATAAATGGTATGTATACCATTGCCTTACCACCATGGTAATATATATTGTGGCATGACGATGTGTTCTCATTGTGTAGTAAGGTGTGTATATATACAGTATGCATGCATGTATGTTGATCATTTGTATATATGTGTACCACAGCAAAAGTGAAGCCAAAATTCAGACCAAATTAATCAAGGCTGACTCCCCAAAGGCACTAATTATCAAGTGAGAGATTATTTAGTGTGTTTCTTATTCCATTAGAGATATGATGTCTGGATTGAGTCTTGATCTGGAATCATTATTATTGTCTTATAGAACCCAAACCAAGCGTGGTGATGCACCGCCTCTCTAAGTGCTAAAGGCGAGTTGAGATCAGGAGTGGAAGAATCAAGTCTTTTTCAATTAAGATGTGTTTTCATTTGATATCCCCTTGCTCTTCATAGAGTCCGTTTGTCCCTTTTGTGATAGATGGTTCTTAGAATGGAGGAGGTGCCCTTTATGCGTTCATGACATGTTATTCCCTTCAATTATTGTTGTCAACATCTTGCATCAAGTGATGGTTGACACCATTAGGGTGGTTATTAACATTATGACTCATGGGTTGTTGTTAATGGCTGAGAAATTGGTAGTACCTTGCCATGACATGGTAGTGGCGGAAAGATTCTGAGCATTGTTCAGCCCGGATAAGGAGTATGTTTGGGCTGTTTGTGGCAGTCTTGGGCCAGTAGTTGGGCCCGCCTGCCTCAGACCCCGAGTCGTAGGGGCTGTTGGCGTGGGTTTAGGCCCAGCCTTATTTTCCCACAATGCCCCCTTTTGGCGGGAGGGCCGTCTTCCTCGATTGGGAAGAAACGTTTGGCCGAAGCCAGTGAGAGACAGTGAATATTAGTATTTATCTTCATTGTGCTGGTGGTTTCATTTTCTTGTATCACGTTTGGCGTGGTCATTTGGAATCCTCTATAGGCTGGAGGTCCTCTATAAAGGTTTCTGAGGGTGGCAGATTCCTTTAAGCCAACTGAGTTATTCTTGGTTTTTCAGCGGGGAGGTGATGTTGTCGAGTCGGACTTTGTGATTGCTATGGAAGGGAGCTGAGAGGATTTGTGTTCAGTATGGACAGGGCGAGGGTTCATAGACGGCGGAGTGGATTGTTTTTGGGAGGATATTCTAGGATTATTATGCCCTCATCGCATTTGTGGGAGGTGGATGGCTGATCTCTGACCAGACACTTGCTTTATAAATCAATGGGGCTCTTTGTGTTCCTTTCCACCTTCAACGTGAATCTTTATGTTCCTTTCCACCTTTAATAGGACCTTAACCATAACTGTCTTGACTTTTTTTTTTTTTGTTTGTAGCCTCTGTATTTGGTGGGATGGATCATGTAATCATAGTATGGTCACTTTATTTATAAGTGTTGTTGTGTAATATAGCGCCTTCTTTGGTTATGTTAAATAGATTCAGCTGCGAAATTTCCACGTTCCTGCACACATTGTTCTCTCATGCTTTAATTCAAAACAGTGACAAAAGCTGATCTGCCATAGCTGAAGGCTGTGGTGACTAATGTCTTTGAAATGGACAGTCTAGAGAAACGTGGTTGTGGCCAGCGAGACATGCATTAAGGTGGCTCAAAGACCCACGGCTTGGCCCCTAATTGTTCCTTTGTGCCTAATAGACAAAGCGTCACGGAGTTCAAATTAGTTGTGGAGGTGATGAGTCGATGGGCGCACCTGCGTCTGCGAGGGCTTTGGAAACGCGCTTAATATATAGGGAGCCATCATTTGATTTCACCCATTTCTGTACTTGTTTCTTCTTGGCTATTTTGTTTCCTTCTTGTTTGAGATTTTCTATGCGTTACTTTTGTGCGACGCTACGTGCTTTTGCGAGACGTTCTTCCAGGCGTTTGTTTAGTTTCCATTTTACAGGTAAACACTATTTCCACTCTGGGTCCATTGATTTTCGATTTTCGGCATGTTCTCGATGATAGGAGAAGGGAGTATCCTAGAGCTGTGGATGAGCGACCTACCCTGAGCTAGTGGTCGCAAATGATTTGCACAGATTTGGTATTATGGCTTGAGCTAATTGTCGTTTCCTTATTTTCTATCTTTACTTGTAGAATGGCGGGGATAAGAAGAATCTTCCACCAGCCGACGGTGCAGCGAGGGGCCTACCAGGGGACCTTCTCAGGCGGTATCATCTCCTCCTTGTCTAATGAGGAGTTTTAAAGATAATGTGAATTTGATGACATTGACATCATCTTTGTCGGATGGCGCATTTGAAATGCATGAGTGAAGGGAGTACAGCGCGGTGTTTTGGCCCAGGGCGTGCGGTAGGACCGGCTTCCCAGTGTCGTCTCTAGTTCGCAGTTCTTGCACTTTACCGGAGCGCCACGCCCTTATTCCTTAGAAACGTCGTACGGATTTTTGACGGAGTCTTTATGTATTAAACCTTCTTTACCAGCTTGATCTTTCATTGGTGGAGGTTTGTTTTTCTTATACCTTGAGGGTAGTGCAAGGGGGCCAGATGTCCATGTCAGCCCAGAGCCCCAGGTTGTAATTCGTTATAGGACTCCCTGATTCACCCAAGAGTGAGGCGAAGGGAGTGATCCTGGTCAGGGGGCCTTGTGATGAGACCCCGGGTTCCCCTGACCTTCCATTTTATGTTAACCATTCGATGTCTTTTCCAAGTGTGTGCAAGTAACGGTGCCTAATGGCTGGCGTATACCCATTTATGCACATGTGTTTCATTAATGTGGGTGGTTTGAGCAGGGAAGAGCTGGAGGGGCAAACTGGTGCATTGGGTGGAAAGAGCTAGTTTTCAAAAATCCGGAGGTTATTGGAGATTTCCGAGCAGGAGTGGCATCACGAAGTCCTTCTTACTGTGAAGAACTTGCATGATTTAAGCCGCCACCCGTCTCCTTACAGTGTCTCAATAATCCCACGCCCTCTACCCTCGAAAGAGAATTGTAAGGTGAGCGCCGTCACTTGTAGACCTTGAGGCTTAATCTCGGGTAGATTCTTCCTCCGGCCGGGGAAATGGAGAGTGAGGGTGCTACAGTTGGGGTGGCAATCAGCACTCAGTCATGACCTTCCTTTGCTAGCGAGGATTCTCGCCACCTTGCCCCCCGACGTCAGGGTGGGTTGAGGGGTAGTTGTTTGGAGCGTCCTCGGCTGCGATAATGGTTCGAATCCACGCCTCCTGCGCATCATTAGAAAGGAAGGGACGTTGAGGCGATAGAAAGTTGCTGGAGGCGGGGGCAAGGATTTCATTCCATTAGGTCCTCAATATCCACGTTCCCTTTGGTATTTGGGAAGAATAAGAGGAAAAGGACGGGATGTTCGGTTTGATTCACAACTTTCTTTAGCGAAAGCGAGAGCGAGATCTTTAGTCTCGGCAAGCCGGTGATGCCCTCCCGGCGAATTGGCCGGGAGGATCGAGCCGGCCCTCGCTCGGATGGGGTTCAAAGTGCAGGAGCCATTGTCATCGGGTTAAGCTTTGGGGCTAAAGGTTTGAATGACCCGTTGGCTTTGGGAAACGTTACCTTGGCGGAGTCTAGAGAGGCTTCCGGATCCTTCGTCGTGAGGTGGTCCATCGGGTGGCCCGGTCGGATAGGGCCGTACTTGGGCGAGGCACGAGGAGACCAGCTGCTTCACGATCGTATGTTCTTGGGTCGTATCTCCCTCCTCGCTACCCAGCTCCCCCCATGGAGGAGGTATCAGTTCCCAAGCCAGAGGATGCTCAGGAAATTATTTATCAGTGGAGGCCCTTCAATCGGGGCGAATCTTCAGTTAACCATTTGTACAATCTGTACTCGATGATGCTACAAATGCTTATGGCTGATGGGTCGGGGCTTGGGCGAAAGTGTGCCATCTCGGAGTCCTGGTACCATTAAAGGAATCTCAAAAATGATTAAAGATGGGATGTAGGTTCGCGATTGCAATTTTGCTCAATCACTTGGGCTAGTAGCTTGGAAGCACTCTATCTCATTCTAGTATTATTATTTCTTAGTTATTGTTATATCGTGTATGTTTCTTCCACGGCGTTAGCGCTATCGGAACATGGCCTTCGTCGAAATTTGGGGACACGGTTGAGGAGGCGGAGAATACGACTCTTGCCCGGTCGACCTTTCGACTAAAGGCTTTGAGTGCTTCCTTAATGGAGGTAGAGTCAAAGTCGAGGCGCTTGGAGTCGGAGGCTAGAGAAGCTGTTGAAAGAGTGGTTCGTGCTGAGGCTAAGAGAGACATCGCTCGTCATGAAGTGGCAATGGCCCGATTGAAGATCGAAGCGGCAAGTAGCGTCCGGGCATAGATGGAATTCGAGTTAGCTCGGGTTCAGCGTGCCTTAGTTGCTTCAAAACGCCCGGCGGAAGGTGGAGTCTAACTTAGATGGGGCTCAGCAGGCTTTGGCTACTTTTGGAGAGGTCTAGCGGAAGGCGGAGGAGGAAGCTAGCCGTTTGACCGATGAGCGAGTTTCCTTACTTGTAGAGCTTAGGGCTAGCAAAGACGAGCTGTATGCTTTCTGGGTAAAGGCCTCTAAAGAGAAGAAGGCTTTGGAGGTGGAGTTTGACGTTGGTTTTGAAGTTATCTTCAATTATGGCTATGGTTGTTGTGCGCTGCTTGGCGTAATATTTGTGGAGTAGGCACAGAGTTCAAAGCGAGGATGTCGGACACGTCAAGTCCATTACCTATAGAGGTTCTTTGGTAATCCTCGATGCCCCTCGGTGATGTTCCTAGTAAAGGCTGTTGTCATTTCTAGGCGGGCATTAGGCTAGGAGGTAGAGCATTCCAGCAACAGCCAGGGGCTAAGGTGGGTGGTAACCACGGTCCCATGTCAGGTGGCCCGGGAGAGGGAGGAGCCCGGTGCATCTGGCGAGAGTTAGAGATTGCATTCTATGCTTGCTTTTCTAGCCTTGCTCCTTTGCCCCCGTTTTGTGTCATGACATTTGATATTGTAGTGTTTCTTAATGAAGCATGTGTTAACACGAGAGCTTTACTAATTCCTCTTTTGAATCGAGTAGTTCATTTTTTCTTAGTCGGGTGGCGCTGATGTGTAGTGAGTAGGGTGTAGTCCAAGTTTGAGCAATCGTTCCCTGGTTCATTGCTTTCTTCACATCAGTTCTGATGTATAAATTAGGGCATCAAAATTAAATTAAGCACAGTAGGACATCAATTTTACTCGAACTTTAGATTAAACAATCGAGATCGACTGTACTAGGTCGGATAGGGCATTAACCTTGAAGCACCATTTGGACTTTAGACTTGGTCAGTTGGGCATCAACTACCTTTGGTAGGATGGGGCATTAACTCTAACGCCATGGGACTTTTAAATTTGGACCCGGATGAGCATCAACCATACTTGGGCGGATAGGGCATTAACAGCTAAAGCGCCAATAGAGACTTTAGACTAGGCGGAGTTGGGCATCAATCATACTAAAGTAGGAATAAAGGCATTAGTTCCATCCCCGAACTTTATACTTGAGCGGCTAGGCATCGACCATGCTAAGTAGGACGGGCGTGCGCCCGTCGAGGATTTATCTTGAGCCAGGTGGAACTATCTACCATATTTGGGCGGACGGGGCATTAACGCCATCGGACTTTATCTTGATAATTTGGGCATCAACCATTCACAGGCGAGACGGGGCATTAGCGACATCCAGACTTATAAATTAGATTTTGCGATGAAGATACAGTTAGAGAATAAATCATCTTTTTATTGATAGTACCTTTTGAGGTGCATAGCATTCCACATTCTAGGTACAGGTGTTCCATCTAGCTTATCTAAAGCATATGATCCAGATTTACCGACTAGTGTTACAATATATGGTCCTTTCCAGTTGGCTTGAAACTTTCCTGCTACTGGATCGACTATGTTTTTGAAGACTTTCCTTAAGACTAGGTCTCCTGGATGGAACACTCGGGGTTTTACGCGTTTATTGTATAGATTTTCGGCTAGCGGTGATAGGATACACTTCTATCCAAATGCGAAATTTCTTTGTTTAGTATGATTCATCCGCCGTGTCTATTTCCTTGATTATTAACTCTGTACTCGACTGTTCGGGCATATCCGTTCGGAGCGTAGGCATATTGATATTTGTAGGGACTATAGTTTCCATCCCATAGGTAAGTACAAGGGAGATATACCGGTTGGTCTGCGAGCTGTCGTTCTGTAAACCCAAAGGACCCCAGGAAGTTCGTCCACCCATTTGCCTTTAGCTGATTCCAATCATTTCTTTAAGGTCATCAACAGGGTTTTGTTGGAAGCCTTTGCTTGGCCGTTGCTTTACGGATACCGGGGGGTGGAGTACAAGTTCTTTATTTTCAATTCTTGGCATAAGTTTCTGTAGACCCGGCTGTTAAATTGGGGCCCATTATCAGGCGCTGCTTGGATTTTACCAACATGTCATCAATGTATACCTCCATGGTTTTACCCAGTAGTGGTTTGAACATTTTGGTCACCAGCCTCGATACGTAGCCCCAGCATTCACTAACCCAAACGGCATTACATTATAGCAGAATAGCCCATGTGGGGTGATAAACGTTGTTTTCTCCGCATCCGACGGGTACATGGGGATCTTGTGGTATCCAGGGGAAAGGCGTCTAGAAGCAGTGACATCCATGCGGTATGCGTCGGTAATCGGTCTATGCGAGGGTGGGGAGGAATTTGTCTTTAGGTCAAGCATCATTAAGGTCGGTATAGTCTACACATACTCTCCACTTACCTCATTTCTTTGGTAACACCACCACATTGGCCCGACCATTCAGGGTTACTTGATTTCTCACGATGAACCACTGCGTCGAATGGTTGCCTCGACTAAATGATGATGGCAATTAAGTGGAAATGCCTACTCTTTGGCCAGTGCAGTAGACGGATGACATTTAGTTTATGGGGCATGCGGTAAGGGCCTTGATCACAGGTCATGTCCTAGTGTGTAGCGCCCGAAAATACCCTAGAATTTTTATAATAAAAATTATTATATATTAAGTTATAATTAGGGCCAACAGGTATTTTCTGAGAATTGTTAGATGAATATTGATTAAATGATTATTGAATCCGGAAATAAACCCAAGTGAAAAAGAGAAAATATGGAAATTGTAAAATGGGGACCTAAGGGTCAATTGAAAATAAGTTTAGATGTCTAAGTGAAATTAGGAGAAATAAAAGGGCATGTGGCATGTAGGAAAGAGGGAGGAAGCTTCCTCCTTTTTAAAGTACGATTAAGGGTGATCCATAAGAAAAGGAAAACAGAGAAAGAGGGAGATATTTTAGGTGAGAAGCTCTCAGTTTCTCTCCTAGATTTCAAACGATCGGACCATAGGTTAGGCGAGCAAGAGGAAAGTCCTTCCTCGTGATAAAATTTGCATGTAGAAACTGGAATGGAATTTAATGACCTCAAGAGTAGGTCTTCCTCCTACTTTGGTTATTTTCTACCACAGGGTTGTGTGGTGGTTATCTTGTAGGGAATGTTTGGTTGTATTTTAAACCATGGGAAGCTGCCACATTGTGGTAGTACGCATTAGCCAGATCTTAGAGCTGATTTTTGGATAAGAAATAAAGGGAATTTGGTAGTGAGTCCTTCTGGTAAATTGTAGCCACATCAATGAAATTGATGTTAGGCTTTTGAATTTCTCAATTCAGATCTCTATAGACCAAGTTATGGTCCTTTGCGAGGTCATGCGACGGAGGTCCAGCCGGACCTCGTGCGGCGAAGGTCGGCCCAGACCTCATCCGACGAGGTCGACGGACCTCATGCAGCGGAGTCGTGACGGACCTCATGGCCGGTCAGCGGGACCTCATGCAGCCGAAGGTCGAGCGGACCTCATCCTAGTAGGGGTTAGCATACCTCATCTGTAGCGTCGGTTCGAGGTCGGATCGTGCAGGTTAGCTACGTATGGCCTCGCTTGGAGGAGCCATGCGACTTGTAGTCCCATTTCAGTTTGGTGTTCTTGGACTCTATGGAAGCCATTGAGTCAAGAATACATTCCTTATCCTGAGGAGGATAGAATGCATGTTGGAGCCGAGGTTCAGGGTTGTGTTTGCGAGGTGGAGTCGGCTCGTCGATCGGTGGTGCGACTCGTATGACCTCGACTTTGGAAGGTCATAACTTCTTCACGTCCAGGCTCAGTTTGGTGTTCTTGGGTATATGGAAAGCCCATTAAGTAAAGAATTCATTCATATGCCTGGGGAGGATTAGAACTATGTCAGACCGGGGTGTCGAATGAGGTGTCGGATAAGTTTACCGGTCGGTCATTTCGATCGATCGGCTCGGCTGGGTGTGACTACGTGATCTCGACTTCGGGAGGTCGCCAACTCCTTCGTCGAACTCTGTTTGGTGTTCTTTAGACTCTATCAAATCCCATTGAGTCAGAATCCATCTACATATAGCCCTATTGAAATTGGAACTCATATTAAACTCAAAAAATCAATCCCTAGCAAAACTACTGAAATGCCTTACCGAATAATATTGTTCTTTAATGGTTTTGGAATAGGAGGTACAACCAAGGGAGGAAAAGCCAAGCGAGATTGAGATTCCAAGGATTGGAATCAAAGTACAAGATTTTGGGTTTGTTCTACCGTCTTATTCCTCGTTTCAAGTTTTGCATGTTTGTTGTTCGTCACGTGGAAATTCGACAAGCTGCGTCTGTGGAGGTCGGCGGACCTCGTACGGTCGTGAGACCTCATGCGACGAGAGGTCAGCAAGCACTCATCGAGCGAGAGATCAACGAGACCTCGTCACATGTGATCGATTCGAGGTCGACTCGTGCAGGTTAACTACTTATAACCTCCGAGCAGGTCCTGCTTCTTCGTCAGAACTCTGTTTTTCGGTGTTCTTGGACTACATGGAAGCCCGTTAATTGAAATACGATAAATATCACCTGAGGAGGATAGAATATGTTAGACCGAGGTGCCAGACCAAGTTTACCGAGGTCAGGTCAGCTCGGTCGGTCGGCTCGGTGGAGTGTGACTAAATGCATGACCTCTTGACCGAAGGTCATAACTTCTTCGTCCGAACTCTGTTTCGGGTGTTCTTGGACTATATGGAAAGCCCATTAAGTAAAGAATTCATTCATATGCCTGAGGAGGATAGAATATGTTGGCGAGGTGTCGGGGCCAGGGTGTTAGGTAGGGTTCTTAGGAGTCGGGTCATTTCGGCCGAGTCGACTCGGTGGGTGTGACTACGTATGACTTCGACCCGGGAGGTCGTAGCTCCTTCGTCAGAACTCTAGTTTCGGTGTTCTTGGACTGTAAATCCGTTGAGTCGAGAATACATCTATATATAACTGTTAAAATTGGAACTCATATTAAACTCGAAGAAATCAATCCTAACAAAAACTTCACTAGTACAGAATAATATTGTTCTTTAATGGTTTTGGAATGAGTGACGAGGAGGAAAAGCGGAATTGAGATTGAGATTCCAAAAGTTGGAATCAAAGTACAAATATTTTTGGGTTTGTTCTCTAAGAGCTCCTATTCCTCGTTTCAAGTTTTTGCATGTTTTATTCTCTGAAGCTCCTATTCCTCGTTCAAGTTTTTTTGCATGTTTGTTCTATATTTCCCTATTCGTTTCAATATTTGAAATGTCTTGATACAGAAAGCATAAGAAAAGCATATTGAATTGTTTTAATGATTTGAAGAAGCAGTTGTAAAATGTTGCATATGAAAATTATGATGTGAAAGTGAACTATTTATACAAATGTACATATTATCTTGTACTTGCTATAAAGTTTGAACGCCCTTAATAGAATGTGCAACCGTTTAGTTCGGTATTAGGATAGATTGGTATACCAATATGGAGTGAATAGCGATGCTGAACTATTGTGATGATGTGTCACTCGGGTCGGTGGCCAATGAGGGCCAGAGTATCGAGTGAGTGTTCACTATTTGATTATTTATAACCGGTCGTGACTCAAACGGGACCGTCTTGTGTTATAAAACCATTTAAATCTGGAGCTATGACCCGGCGGGACAGTGCCGTGAGCTGATATCCTGTATATCGAGACATAGGTTAAATTCGTTAAAGGGCGTAACTGAGATTGATTGGCATCGCGAGATTGAATTTTCAGTATTGAATTGAATTGCAAATTGAGGCTGAATTGATTTGAGCCCAGATTGAATTGCAAATTGAGGCTGAATTTGTGAGGCATAATTGAATTGATTTGAAGTTAAAATATTGAATATGAAAGTATATTTTTGGGATGATCGATGAACCATAAGCGATTGTATATAAAACAAGTATATGTATTGTATTTGCAATGATCATCAGGAATTGAAAGTTTTGGTGTTAAATTACATGATTTGATTTAAGCGAGCGGGAATGAATTTATCGAACCACTAAGCATGAAAATGCTTAGCGTGTGTTCTCAATCTGTAGTCTGCAGTGATAGATAGGTGATCGAGCGGACCGAGATCGAGGGCGTCGAGTCACTAAGAGAAGGAAATCTCGGAGTATGCTCAGTCATGTGCATTCATTCCATGTTTTCTTTTGGATATTGATATTTTGTAAAAACAATTTGAACTCTGAACATCTATTTTTGTAAATCATTTTGAAAATGCTTGAATGCCTTCATTGCAAATGTATTTTAATGTAAATGTTTATGGGCTTGGCAAATTTTGAAATCGCTTCCGCAAAGAAATGATTTTGAGTGATTGAGTGATTTTAGTGGCATCCCGAACTCGGTTCGGATCCTCCAAAATGGGTCGGGTCGGGAAAGGTGTCCTGACTTTATTGGTATCGAGCCTAGGTTTAGAGCGGATTACAAAATGATTTTGAAATTGTTTGTAAATGATTTTGAAATTGTATTTTAACATGTACATTTCATTTGCATATAAAGGATGACATGACTCGAGGCGTGGATGCAGCGGTCTTGTAGGATAAGCATGGACGGGTTTGGCTTCCCTTAGGGTGAGGATGACCCCTAGGGGACTCGTCTGAGAGCGAGTCACATGCTAGTGGAAAGGTGGGCAAGCATCATGCCCCCGCAATGAATGAACGAGAACAGTGGCGGGGAGGTACATGGGTATCCTCAACGGCTAGTTCATGCATTACAAGAGTAGAGACGGCCGGTATGGTGCTCAGCGATCAGCCATTGAGGGAAAATGGCAAGGTGAGCACACGTAGATTTATGGGAAAAGGAAAGAGGATGAGCCTTCTATGGCCAGAAGAATTGGCTCGAAGGCAGAGCGAATGCTTGTGCAAATGAATTGGTTGTAAGAAGTTAGATGGAGCCTCATTACTATAGGATGAGGCTTATGGAGTGGTGTTGGGTTTTAGTGACCAGAACCGCACCATCGAGGAGAGGAATTACATGGGAGTTCTTCTTGGATGAGTTCAAGAAGCACTATGTGAATTCGCATTTATCTTAACAACATGAGGCGAGAGTTTCATAATACGAAGCAAGGCAGGATGAGTGTGGCCAGAATATCAAAGAGAATTCACACGGTTGAGCAAGTGCTCCCGAATACTTGCAGTGAGGAAGAAGGTGTCGTAGGTTTGAAGGCCGGCCTTGACCATGTCGAGCCCATGTCACGACATTTTGCCGTGAGATTTCTCCAAAGAGTGTGACATGTGCATTGAATGTGGAAAGAGTAAAGAGGAAAGAGAAAGATAAAGGCAGGAAAACATCCAGAGTCAGTCCGATTAACAACGACAAAGGAAGAAATTTAGGGACGACTGGGGTTTCGGTCGACTACATTTCGGGCTCTAGGTAGAATACTACTCTACCCCGACACCATCAGTTGCGAGTACACTAGGAGGTCCTTCTAGAGGACGAATTGCTCCCCATTCTCCCCATTGGGAGAAATCATAAGGAGAATGTTGGGGAGACTTACGGGTGCTTGTTTGATTTGTGGATCGAAAGAGCATAAAAGCGAGATTGTTCTAGAGGCTCGTTCATTTGACACCCAATTTGGGGGTACAGCTTTAGTGGTACAAAAGGCAATAAGAGTCTTGCATCACCAGGAGTGTTAGAGACAAGGGACCCTGAAACTTTGGGTAAGAAGCGAGATGGTCGTGCTCAGTAGAGCATATCTCACGATAGAAGCGATGGAAGATCTTAGGCGCTCGGATCTTGATGGCAGAATTAATTTCCCGATCTTTGATGCCCTCTTTGTGCATGGATTGATTAACCAGGTCCAGCCCACTCGTATATTTGCACAGACATACCCAACTTGGGTAAATTCACAGAGTGAAACCGAGTATGACATCTTGGTGACAGACATTTCGACCATAGTGTTATTGTGAACATAGTTTATAGAGATTGTCCCATCCAAAATCACAGTATGAATTGTTAGGAGATTTGATTGAGTTATCATTCGGGAGTTTGATGTGATGGGGATGGGTAGTTGTCCCGACATCAAGCAATAGTCGATTGTAGAGATGAAAGAGTAACCTTAAGAACAGAATGAAGATGGAAGTAAGCTTTCATCGGTGAGAATTAATCTTCTCAGGGTGATATCTGTATCTTCTTTAAAACAGTAGAATTAGGAAAGGATGTGAGACAATTTGGCTTATGTGATTGATACGGTAAAGGCAGGGCTGGTGTATCCGATATCCCTGCGTGCGACTTTAGGACGTGTTTAGAGGTGCCCGAAGTGCCCCACATAGGAAATTGGGTTTGCTATTGACCGTTGTACGAGTACCACAGGCATCCATTACCAAGTCTGAGGAATGGCTCCACCTAGAGCTAAAAGGAATTGAAATTTCAATTGTAAGAACTACTAGAAGGGTTTATTCGACCAAGTGTATCACCATGGGGAGCTCAGGTGCTTTTGTTAAAAGAAGATGGTACACTTCGGCTATGTAGTGATTACAGACAAGCTGAATAGTTAACTTGTTAAAGAATAAGTATCAGTACCCGAAATTGATGATTTGTTTGACCCGGTGAAAGGTCGCGAAATTATCTTTTGAAGATTGACTTGCGATCTAGGTATCATCGATTGAAATTAAAGATCTGCGGAGTATTGCATAAGGCGGCGTTTGGGGTGCGATATGGACATTATGAGTTCCTTAGCAATCGATTTTAAGTTGACAAATGCTCGGCGGCTTTCATGGACCCTAATGAATCGTGTTTTCCGAGCCGTATGTGGATCCAGTTTGTCTTAGTGTTTATAGATGACATTCTTGTGTATTAGTCGGGAGAATCATGGCTTGCACACCTTAGTAGTGTTAGAGACTACGAGGGAAAGAGTAGTTGTATGCGAGCGAGAAAGTGTGAGTTTTGGAAGAATGAAGTGTCCTTTCTTGGCATAGTATTGAAAGAAGGAATCGAGTAGATCCAAATCTGATGGTGTTGAATCGGAAGCCACGAGAAATGTTCTGAAGTGTAGTTTCATGGAGATTTAGCGGGGATACCCTACGAAGATCGTTAAAGGGGTTTTCTATGATGTGGCCTGAGTAATGAGATTGCTCACGAGAAAAATGTAAAGTATGAATGGGTGAAAAATGTCAAAAGAAGTTTTGATAAGTTGAAAGCATTCTTAACCGAGGCTCCGGTTCTTACTCAACCAACTTGCGGTAGAGAATATGTGATTTTTAGTGATGCGTCGCTAAATGGACTTGGATGTGTCCTAATGCGAGAGGGTAAAGTGGTAGCCTATGCTTCAAGACAGTTGAAGCCTCATGAAAAGAACTACCCCACGCACGATTTGGAATTGGCCGCAATTGTATTTGCGCTGAAAATTTGGAGACATTATTTGTATGGAGAGAAGTGTTTCATCTACAGTCATAAGAGTCTTAAGTATTTGCCTCACGGCGAGGCTTAAATTGAGACAACGGAGATGGATGGAGCGATAAAGATTATGATTGCATGATTGATTATCACCGAGAAAGACCAATGTAGTGGTAGCGCTTTGAGTAGAAGAGAAGTGTCTGAGACGCTTTGAGCGTTGAATGCCCATTTGTCATTATATGACGATGAATGC
Source organism: Tetrastigma voinierianum (assembly GCA_016808115.1). Lineage (NCBI taxonomy): Eukaryota > Viridiplantae > Streptophyta > Magnoliopsida > Vitales > Vitaceae > Tetrastigma > Tetrastigma voinierianum. Next base: position 19,022 of record JAEQBH010004008.1, on the reverse strand, counting down.
TATGTAGTGGCAAAGTTGATAAGCTAAATAGAGGTTTTGAATCAAGTGCTAGAGGCACAAAAGAAAGATAGAGAGAAAATTCTTGCCATAATAAATCATGTGGAAATGGTAAAGAGCGCAGGTTCCTTTGTGAGCGAAATTGGAGTTTTGTATTATAAGGATCGGGTTTGTGTGCAGGTGTAATGATTTGAGGGAAATCCGTACTTGAAGAAGCATATAGTGGACCTTTTGCTATCCATCCGAGCCCAGCACAAAGATGTCGAGATTTAGAAAATGTCATTAAATTGGTCGGGAATGAAAAGATGTGTCGAATTTGTAACCAAGTGTTTGGTGTGTCGAAGAGTAAAGCGAGCATCAAGTTCCGGTGGGATTATTGCGACGTCATCGAATCTTAGGGTGGAAATGGGGCCAGAATCACCATGGATTTTGTGGTTGGGTTACCGTGTGAGAGAAGGAAGCATGACTTCACGAGTTTAGATTCGTAGTAGGTAGATTGACCACGTCAGCTCACTTCCTACTAGTGAGCCAGGCTATTCTTGGCTTGACTAAGCGAGTTGTATATCAAGGAAATAGTTCGGTTACATGGGATCTGTATCCATTATTTAAGGCCAGAGATCAGGGTTTACTTCAATTTGGGAAAATTGCAAGAGGCCTTGGGCACTCGGCGAATTTCGGTACAAGCGTTCCACCTGAGACGGATGGAGCGATCTGAGAGAGTGATCCAGTTACGGAGAGATATGTTAAGGAGTTGTGTGATCGACAACGAGGGTAGTTGGGATCGACACATTGCTTTAGTTGAATTTGTATCTGACAAAGTTTCCAATCAAGTATTGGAATGGCGCCTTATGAGGCTTTATATGGGAGAAAATGTAGAACACGTTGTGTTGGACGAATTGATGAAAAGTAATTGGCTGGAAGCTTGATACACAAGAGGCGAAGAAAAAGTGAAAATGATTAGAGAGAGATTGAAGGTGGCCACCGATAGACAGAAATCAAGTGCCGATATGAAAAGAAAATATATTCGATATGAGATCGGCGAAAAAGTGTTTTTGAAAGTATCGCCTTGGAAGAGGGTGATGAGATTTGGGGAAAAGGGCAAGTTGAGCCCTAGATTATGAAGTGATTGAAAAAGTGGGTTCAGTGGCATATAGATTAGCATTACCTCCGGACTTGGAAAAGATCCATAATGTATTTCATGTGTCCATGCTACGGAGTACCGATCGGACTTTCCAGATCACATGTAGTCTCTTCGCAACTGAAATGAGGCCGACGGATTTATGAAGAAGAGCAAGAGATTTGCTCATGGCGAAAGAATTACGTAACAAGAAGATTCCGCGAATAAAGTGTTGTGGAGAAACCACAAGACCGAAGGCTACTCGGGAAAGTGAGGTGAGACGATGCAGCCAAAGATCCGCAAATCGTTTGATACATGTACTCGAGGACGAAATTTTATTGCTGGGAGAGTTGTAACGCCTGTAAATACCCTAGAATTTTTGTATAATAAAAATTATTATATATTCCGTATATTAAATAACTTGGGTATTTTCCTCGAATGTTGTATGAATATTGGGATTAAACATTATCAATCCTAAAATAAACCCAAGTGAAAAGAGAAAATATGGAAATTGTAAAATGGGGACCTAGAATACTGAAAATAAGTTTAGATGTCTAAGTGAAATTAGGAGAAATAAAAGGGCATGTGGCATGTAGGAGATGAGAAGCTTCCTCCTTTTTTAAAGTACGACATGGTGATCCATAAGAAAAGGAAAACAGAGAAAAGAGGAGATGATTTAGAGTGAGAAGCTCTCACTTTCCCCAGATTTCCCAACGACTGATCCACAGGTTTCCACGGGCAAGAGGGAAAGTCCTTCCTCGTGATAAGAGTCGCATGTAGAAACCTAATCAGTGGAGAGTTTCTCACAAATCCCAAGAGGCAGTCTTCTCCTACTGCTATTTTCTACCCGTAAGGGTTGTGTGGTGGTTATCTTGCCTTAGGGAATGTTTGGTTGTATTTAAACAATGGGAAGCCGCCACACTGTAGTACGATTAGCCGGACCTAGAGCTGATTTTGGGTAAGAACAAAGGAAATTGGTGAATGATCCTTTTCCTGTAATTAGCCACAATAAATGAACTTGATGTTAGGCTTTGAATTTCTTTAATTCAAATCTCTCAGACCAAGTTATGGTCCTTACTACATCATCCCGTGGGGGCCAACAAACTCATCCCGTGGAGGCCGTTGCACCTCATGTGTTAGAGGTCACTGCACTCATGCAAGAGAGGTCACACCACGCAGCAGGTCAACAAAACCTCATCCCGTGAGTCGGCCAGGACCATGCAAACAGAGGTCGCAGATCCTTAAGTTTTGCAAGAGAGGTCACAGACCATCCAAAGAGAGGCCGGCCTGTGCCACTGTCTCGTTAACTACGTATAACCTCCAACTCTAAGGTCATTACTTCGGGTCCGACCGTTCTGTGTTCTCGACTCTATGGAAAGCCCATTGAGTCAAGAATACATTCATATTCCTGAGGAGAATATGTCAGACCGAGGTGCCAGACTGAGTTTACCGAGCAGCCAGGTCAGCTCAACTACCACTCGGTCGGGTGTGACTACGTATGACCTCCAACTTCGGAAGGTCATAACTTCTTCGTCCGAACTCTGTTTCGGGTGTTCTTGGACTATATGGAAAGCCCATTAAGTAAAGAATTCATTCATATGCCTGAGGAGGATAGAATATGTCAGACTGGTTATCAGACCGGAGGTAATGAATTTAGCTTACTGAGGTCGTCAAGTCACGCACAAATGCATTGGGTGTGACTACGATGACTTCCAACTCGAGATCATAACTCCTTCGGGTCCGAACCTGTTTGGTGTTTCTTGGACTTCTGGGTGGAACCGATCGAGTCAAGAATACATCTATATATAGCCTGTTAAAACGGAACTCACATTAAACTCTGCAACTCAACTTAACCAAAACTACTAGTACACACGAATAAATATTGTTCTTTAATTATTTTGGAATAGGGGGCTGACGAGGAGAAGTGCTTCAAAATGAGATTGAGATTCCAAGGATTGGAATCAAAGTATAAATATTTGGGTTTGTTCACCTAATTCTATTCCTTTCTCTAAGTTTTTGCATGTTTGTTCTACCGAATTCCTATCTCCTCGCTTTCAAGTTTTTTGCATGTTTGTTCTATATTTCCTATTCTCATTTCAAGTTTGGAAATGCTTATTCTAAATGCAAGAAAAGCATATTGAATTGTTTTAAAATGATTTGGAAGAAACTAGATTGCAAAATGTTTGCATATGAAAATCTGCATGACTATTGAAAGTGAACTATTTATACAAATGTACATATTGTACCGGTACTTCATTATAAAGGATTTGAACGCCCTTAATAGAATGTTAACCGCTTAGTTCGTATTAAGGGATAAATTGGCATACTAATATGGTCAACAGCGCATTTCGCTAACTATTGCATTGACATGCCACCCGATCAGCAGCCCACGAGACCAGACGGTAGGTGTTCACTATTTGGATTATTTATAACCAACAAGAGCTCAACTGACTGCATCAGGTTATAAAACTATTTGATACCGGCTCGCAGCCTGGGCCGGACCGCAACAAGTGACTCCGAGACTCGTATATCAAGACATAGGTTAAATTCGTTAAGGGCATAACTGAATTGATTGGCATAACTGAATTGATTTTCAGAACTGAATTGAATTGCAAAATTGAACTGAATTTGTGAGCATAATTGAATTGATTTGAGATTGCGAAATATTGAATATGAAAGTGTATTTTTGGGATGATCAATGAACCATAACCGATTGTATATAAAACAAGTATATGTATTGTATTTGCATTGATCATCCATAAAGATTTGAAAGTTTTGAATTGTTAAATTGCATGATTGGATTTAAACTCTGGAATCGAGGAATGGATTTAGATAGAACCACTTAAGCATGAAAATGCTTAGTGTATTGTTTACCAAATGCGCAGTACCGAAAGTGATAGATAGTGATCGAAGCGGACCCAAGATCGAGGAGCGCCGAGTCATGAAGAAGGAAATCTCTTTATATGCTCGACATGTGCATTCATTCCATGTTTTCTTTGGATATTGGATATTTTGTAAACAATTTGAACTCAACATCTATTTTTGTAAATCATTTTGAAAAGGCTTGAATGTTTCATTGCAAAATGTATTTTAATGTAAATGCTTATGGGCTTGGCAATTTTGAAAATTGCTCGAAGATATGATTTTTGAGGATTGAAAGTGATTTTAAAGTGGTATCCCGACTTGGTTCGATCCTAAACGGTCGGCCGAAAGGTCCCACACAGGGCCCAGGAAAATACGTCAATATTACCAAGCAAAACCTGCCGCAATTGTTCTTTCTTTCAAACAAAGGAAGCTGACATAGTGTGCTTATCCGCCCCGCCCAGAGCATTAATCAGATCCATAGCCACTGTTCCCTATCCTCCTTCTTCATCTTATAAAGAAACTATGATTGCTATTCTCGGGACTATGACTCGGTGGGCCGATTGTTGAGCTTTCATCTTCTTATGTTCTGCATCGACAACCCATAGCACTGCAAGCTGCTAACCGGTTGCTCAAAGAGGTCAATCTGTCCAGACTGCTAGGTAACCGATCGCTTGATGGCAGGTCGGTGGTACGATCATAGCTGCAACCAGTTCCAATTAACGCGGCATTGTATGGCCCTCAAGTCTTCTACAACTAAGAATAAGACTTGTTGAATAACCGGCCATGCCTTGACGGGGAGAGCAATATCACTCATGGTTACTGGGTGGTCGCTTCATTAAATCGACGTACCTACCAACCTAACTTAGTTCGCCGCAGACTTATCCGCCAGTTACTGTAGCGTTGCAAACAAATCAAGCGCGCTACTAGGGTCAACCAACACCGTACATCAAAATTGTTAATGCACAAAGCAAAACACAAGGCATCGCAGGTGGAGGACGACTCGTGGATCGTTAATGGGAGGAAAGCATGGCGGGTCGCCAACCCATTGTATTGCTCGCTATTATCCAGTACCGATGGTGTTCACCGGCTCGATTGTGGTCGCCAGATAGCAAAGCCTCCGACGCTTGACCGATATCATCAATGGGTCACGCCCAATATGTAATTGACAGTGGCCGAGGCTCCTGACGTGAGCTCCAAATCGCCGGCTATTCTTTCACATGTGAGTGCTTTATGCTAGGCGAAATGACACTAGATATAACTTATGAGGTGGCCACCCGACAGCCTCTCCACTAGAATCCCGCAGTTCAAGATCTCGCAAGGCTTCACCCGTGGTCCCCGTGGCAATCGCACTAGATCGACGCGTTGTTCGGATCCGACTAACGATAAAGGCCATGAAGTCGTGGGTGATCCCGGATGAGGGGGAGGAGTCTTTCATAGGAGATGTTCAGTGGGGTAAACTAAGGAGGTTCCCCTTCTCCGACCGCCCCGAGAGCTCTTTCTTCTCGGGTCCTTAGTCACTCTATGCCTGGATGCCCCTTTTTGGTCGGCTTGCTATTATGGGTGGTAATCATCACCGTCTGGGAGGCTGCCCGGATATTGTCTTCCAGCATAGAGTATATGTTCGCCCGTCTATACAGTTCTTCCATTGTGACAAAGTGTCCAAGATAGCTACTAAAAGAAAGGGTAGTTCGGCCCGAACCTTCTTCTCGAAAGCTCATGACCCCCGCCCATGTCGTATGAATCGATTTGTTGGACAGCCTGTCCAAATCTTCTGGTGAAGTCCCGGATAGACTCATCCTCCTACCTTGAAGAGGCTTGTAGTGAACTCACATTTCCTTTGTCTCACCAACACAAGTATTGGGAAGTAATACGCCCCACAACTTGTTGAACGAAGGATGGATCCTAAGTTTATGGAACCGTGCCGTAAGTGGTCCGCTTTAGGTCAAGGGGGAAAACTTTACACAGAAGACGATCATTTCCCGCATTCAAAATCATCGCTTAGTTGAAGTGCAGCATGTGGTCGTAGGGATCTAAGGAGCCATCATACATGGAAAACGGCGGTATGACGAAGCCTCGAGGAGGCTTATAACTCAAGATGTGCTGTCCTAGTAGGGATGACAGCATGTCCTCAGGTCCCCTGATAGCGATAGGCGTAGGAATATATGGGATTGGTGCAGCTCCAAAGGTGGGATACCCGAACGGAAGTGATGGTGCTGCACCCCCTACCCACGCAGGTATGTTCTAGGGGCGCCCGATCGCCACTTTCTTTTATTGAATTCTTCAGACCGACGAGGCATGCCGCCAGACGTGAATTAGAAACGACGACGGGGGGCCTCTTTCTTCACTTGGCTTTCACATTGTTCTTCGGTGGAGTTAGATCCGCCGGAGCCGCCAAGATAACTCACATCCACCACAGCTGCCGCTACCTTCGTGCCGATAGCTCGCTTTATTTTGTTTAATTAGGTGCCGAGCGGTCGCCTACACGCACGATCTTTTCGCTTTCCAAATGAGCCCGCAGCGTCGCTCGCTGCGATGGTCGCCGACGACCTGCAACTCGACCATCTTTTTGGCCTGTTCCTCTTGCTTTGCCTCCATATCCTAGCGCCAGCGAAGGAATTGGTCTTCCAGGGATTGATTCACTAGATTGCTGGTCATGATGACAAAATCCGACGACCTGGTGGGTTGATTGGGAACTATTAAAGCTTCTGCATGGAGATCACCGAAAGCCGGATGGAAGCCAAGCTCCTCACAAATTGCTTCGATTGGACGTTCCTACGCACTGAGCCAATTGTAGTCTTCTCGAATCTTCCTGAAACATCAACCGTAGGAGGATCAACCGCGCACGTGCTCGCAAACAAACAAGAAAAACGGTAAGTGCTGATGCACCACGCCTTCCGATGCCTAAGTCATATCAAGGAATCTGGAGAGAGAAAGAATCCATCTTTTTCAGTCAAGAATGTCTTACCTTCCTTGGTGTCACTCCCTCTTCCTTACGATGAGGTCCATTGTCCGTTTCATGGAAGTAGATGATTTCCTTCCCAAATGAAGGAAAGGTGACACTTTGTTCGCAAGGTGACTGCTTTCCCTTTAGATAGCCAAATTGCCCGCATCTTCTGCTCCATGATGCGATTGACCGCCATTAGGGTGGTTACGTGTGTGACTCATGGGGGGTTATTTGTTCAAGCTGAGAGAGGTCAATCGATTGCCTTCATAAAGATAGTAGCCGGCCATAAAAGATTGTACCCATGCATTATATTTCCTGCCCGGCTGGGGAAGTATGTTTGGGCCTAACTGGTAACCGTAGACTGGGCCATTATACTATGGGCTTCAGTCATCCGATGGCCTATTGGCAGGAGGGTCTGGGCCAAAGCCCATGGTACCCACATGCTCGAACTTTTAGAAAATATTCAATAGAAAAGGGAAAAAAGGTCATACCACTTTCACCTTTGGTAACTAAGTTCCAATTGACAACCTCCACTTATGTCTGAGATAAAATATTCCATCAGGGGAGGTTCTATCCCTAAAATTCTGTATAAGCGTAAAGATATCAAGTAATGGAATCTATTCGGGATTAACAATAAATACATATTTTAAATTACATAGGAATTTTATACAATATAAAAAAACCATTTGACATTACAATAGAAACACTCACCCTAACATCTTTCTCCTCTAAATGCACATCACCTGTCATCATCTCTGCATGAGGGATCAACATTCTTTGATTTTATATTTGTTATACGTACTTAACCACTGTACGTAATTTCTGTGTTTTAAGAAAGAATAGAGATCAATAAGATTTTGTGCTATATCCTCACAACTAATTCCAGTTGCTACTATGATACCAATTAATCAAATTGGAAAGAAAAAGAAGAAAAGAAGCTGTAAAAATCAAAAAATGTTAATAAGTTGACACACAATTTTCCAACCTTTTTTTGTTGTAGATACTTACCAGCTTTGAATTGCACGAGTGAATGTCTGTATGCATGAATGTATGTGTGTATGCATGTATATATGTATTTATGTGTGTATGTGCATGCATGATAACAACAAAAGTGAAAGCAAAAATATATATTCTAAAAATGAGCTCACAAAGGCACTCAGCCTTATCAACTGCATTTGAGTCTCAGACAAAAAAATTGAAAAAAAGGTCGTACTACTTTCACCCTTTGTAACTGGGTTCCAATTGACAACCTCCGCTCCATAACATTGACAAGATTGAGATAGAATATTCCATTGAAGAGTTCTTATCCTATAAAATGTTGTGTATGTTATGGAAATACAATGTAAGTAGTTTCTGGAATTATTCAGAATAGTTAAATTATTAACCATACTAGTTGGGTTTGGGATTCTCAATATCTTCATCTCTAGTGTTATACGATGACTACTTCAAATATCAAGTATGAAGAAGATTTTATTGTTTAAACATGAAGTTCTTGGAAGAACCCAGAAGAAGTCCTGACTAAGGCAGTTCCACGATGTAGGGATGTGCCAGTCTCGGAGAGTCGAGAATAAGGTCAGAACTGACATGGGACACAAACCAATTTTGGACCCTTGGAGGCCAAGGTACTTGGGGAGTAAGCTACTAATGGGCGTAAGACTCCTCTATCAAGTGAATAAAGATAAGATCAAGAGGATTCGACCATCTGCTATCAAACTAGAGTTAGAACCTAATTGTGGCTTCCAATCTAAAGAGGAAAATTGGTAATTATATTGATTGTTTTTGACTTTTTTGTCGAAAGCTAAATAGCTTTAGCATTCAACTATTTGTTTTTAAAATTTTCACAACTTATTACTCGAAATTTCTAAAAGTTTTGAATTTATAAATTCATTTATTAAAAAACATTATAATTATTTTATATTAAAGTATAAAAATAAAATAATAATAAAAATTTAAAATATAATCGTATGGGAATATCTTACTCGAACCTATCTCAAGCTTCTGAGAAAATAAACCCTAATCCGCCAAAAACCGATTATAGTTAATCAAACTCGTCCATTAAGGACAGGGCAGGAACCCGAAATAAGTCAAATTCTATTGCCATCCTACCACTATCCAATATTAACAAAACAACTTAATACTTAATGCTATTAAGTAATTATTCAACATTAAGCTAAAAAAAGTTATATTCAACATTAAGTAAAAAAAAAACAAATGCCGCCTAAGTCTCCTACTTCCACTGGGATAGTTAAAAGATAAAAGTTCAAGAAAAGGAAGATAATGCATGGAGTCGTATTAGGATAATGATCTAACTTTATTAAAGACTTCCGAGACTAAATTGCAAGGGCTACAAATTAAGGGGATTGAAAGTTGCTTCTCACTGATTTTAGAGCAGGGAACAAGCGAAGTTTGGACGTGTTTAAGAGTGTTGACTACAGATACTAAATTAAGGTATTGCACGTTAAAAGCCTTTCACCTTAGGTGAAAGATAATATGTTTTTAAGATTATTCATCTTATCAATAATGATGTAGTACGATATAAGTATAAGAATAGGAATGAGAGTCATCTCAATTCTACTAGTGATTAGGTTAAAGAAGGGTATAGAGGAGTTTTGTACCACATAAGACTAATTGTAACTATGAATTAGACTATAGAAATTCCTGCACCGGGCATATCTCGCCGGGATGGTGGTAGTTGTCAATCATTATGTTATACTATAAAATTTTAATTTGTTGCATATATCTTATATTTACTCTTATTACACACTTTGTCCCACAGAAGACTTACCACCGCACTAAGGTTCTAACTGGGCTACCAATTCTTTAACATTAGGAAATAAAATAAAGAAACACGCACTTATATTTGTCAATTAGTATCAAAGAGGGTCACTCTAAGTTACTGAGTGAGATCCGTGTTTACTCTAACTATTTGTGTGTGAGCATCAAATGATTCATATATATATGATCTACAAAGCCATCCTCCTCACGGATGGGACGAACTGGTGGCTACTGAAAGCCATACGGCGCACCATAAAACTCAATCATGAGGCTAGCATGGAGATAAGTTTCACGCAGATGGGAAGCCTCAACCTAGACAAATGCCGGGCGGAAAACTATTCTATGTGCCGGCCGAATGGACACTAAGAAGACACTATGTTCACTCAAATGACGCTCTAGAATGAGTCTCACGGTATGCATCCCAACTAATTCAAATGATCTCCACCAATGGCGAGCTGGCGAAGGCAGGAGATCCTTTTGTATCTTTGAATAGAATCAATGCAATTCGAATCGATATCTCGCAAACTAATGTTCAAGAACTTGTAGATGAGTGAGGAGGAGGAGAATATTAGCGACTTCAATGGAAGACTGTGTGACATAGCCAATGAGTCCTATGCGTTTGGGGAAAAGATTCCTAAAGAATGACTAGTTAAAAAGGTCAGATTCTTTACCTGCTGTTCAGCATACAAGGCAATAGCAGAATAAGTAGCTAATGACCTAAAAATATGAGAGTTGGAGGAACCAGATTTCTACATATCTTTGAAATAGAACCGAGGAAGAAGCTGGCGAAAAGGAAGAAACCCGTAAGACTAAGTCTTACATAGGGCTAACCATTAAATAGGTTATGTCCCGAACTACCTAATGATAAAGGTGATGAGTTTCAAAATCAAGTGGCCTTGTTGTCCAAGAATTTCTAATGAAACAAAAGGCTAAATATCAAGCAAAGGTAAATCTTCTTAGACTCAGAATTTGCTTATGGTTCATCCTATGTTTGGTAGGACACAAGAAGAACTTGATGCTCAAACCTAAGGAACAAATCAATCTAGTGCAAAGAATGAGGAGGATATAGTCACAGTCAAGTTGAGTGTGTCAATAAAAAGAAGAACTGGTCCTACTTGGTGGTTACTTGGAGTGATAATGAATCAGAGGAGTGCAAAGAAGATGAGGAACCAATCAATCAACTCATTGCTCTAGTTGCCCTCACCTTAGTTCTAGAATGAGACGATAGGAAGTTCCGGAATGAGTCTTAACTGATGCCCGAACTTCCTTAGTCATTACTCTAGTTTCTTAAGATGTTCCAACTTCCCTTTATGGTGAAGAGGAAAGTGATGAAATCTCGGATAAAGAACTAGCACGGTTCTATACAATGTTGTATGAGAAATTAATTAATGCAAAGAAAGACCAATGAAACCTTTCAAGCTCAAGTCCACTAACTTAGTCAAAGACAAAGGGGCTATATGGAAGTGAGGTGGTCACATTTAGGGAAATCTAATAACAAAGATGGTTCAATCAAAATTGGATCATCTCGGGAAAATAATAAGGATGATGAACTCAGGAACCACCTTCCTAGATCCAGTGTTGGAAATGTCGCGATATATCATCGACATTTCAAGTGTCGGGCCTTCCTGACACGATATTCGCAAACGAAAGTCGAATGAAGGAAAAATCGGAAAATATCGGCCAAAATCACCGATATATCGGTGATATATCGCTTATTTACCAATATATCAACAACAATATCGACAATAAAACAGCGTGTGGAATAAACACGCTTGTCGGTGGGAATTTTTGCATTTTGACCGATATATCGGTCGTTATCTACGATATAAGAATGATGATCCGACGACCGTGAGTTGTCGACACGTGAGTATCGGTGATTTCACGGCTTCTTCAAAATCTCTAATTTGGCTAAATTACAGATATGACGGCCGTAGTTCAATCCGTATGATCTCAACGACCGCATTTCAATCCCCGACGATGGATTTTGGAATATTTGACTTGATCTAACAGCCAAAATTGGATTTCTAACGACTAGATCAAATCTAACGGTCAGATTTGATCCAAAATCAAATCCAACGGCCATAATTCATTTTTAAAGGGTTTTTGATAAATTAAAAAAAAAACCCGGCTAATTTGACTCCAAAAAATCTATAAATAGCCCTAAAATCACTAGTTTTTCATATCAAACTCATTCATTCTCTCTCAAACAATTCTTGATTTATGCAAGTCTTGGAGAATAATATTTTGGTCTATTTTTGGTGTTCAAGTCTTCCGTTCAATACATAATTTAGTAACTTAATGTATAAGTCATGTTAATTATTTTATTTTTATTTTTAAGATTTTATAATTTAGTAATTCATTTAAGTTTTTATATTTAGATTAAGATTGTTTTAAGTTTATATTTAGATTAAGATTATGAATATGATATATTATGTATATTTAGATATTTTAATATAATCTTAGACTTATCATTTATTATTAATATGAAATATAATAAATTATTAATTAATGTAAAAACACATTTTCTTTAACTTATGATAATTAATGTAACTTTATATTTAGATTGAGATTATGAATATGAAATATGAAAATTTGTTCATTAATGTATGAAATATGAACATATATTATATATATTTAGATATTTAATATAACTTTAGACTTAGATTACGATTATGAATATGAACTTTAGACTTAGGTTACGATTATGAATATGAAATATAATAAATTGTTAATTAATGTAAAAATACATTTTTTGAACTTATGATAATTAATGCAACTTTATATTTAGAATGAGATTATGGAATATGAAATATGAAAATTTGTTAGTTAATATATAAATATGAAATATATATTATGTATATTTAGATATTTAATATAACTTTAGACTTAGATTATGATTATGAATATGAAATTATAACAAATCACCAATGTAAAATGCATTTTCTTTAACTTATGATAATTAATGCAACTTTATATTTAGATTGAGATTATGAATATGAAATATGAAAATTTGTTAATCAATGTATGAAATGAACATTTATTATGTATATTTAGATATTTAATATAACTTAGACTTAGATTACGACATGAATTTAAGAAATATAATAAATTGTTAATTAATAAAAATACATTTTTTTAACTTATGATAATTAATGCAACTTATATTAGACAAGATTATGAATATGAATTGATTACAATTATTTAAGTTTATAAGATGGATAGTGGAAGTGGAAGCAATACAGGAGGTCATGATCCTGCTTGGAAATATTGTACACCTATTGAAGAGAACAAAAATGACACAATATGCAATTTTTTTGGTATGGTGATTAAAAGTGGTTGACCATCGGGTTTAAATTCCCCACTTATCACATACGCATCCCTACTCAGTCACAGTTAAGTGTCCTAATGTGCCTCTCGAAGTGCAAAAAGAAATGAGTTAACTTTTGGTTGAAAGGAATAAAGCCAAAGCAAAAAAAGCTGCAAATATTGAAGAAATTCGAGCTGAACTGCAAGGCACAATGGGTGGTAGCCATAGACATCTCTTTGATGATGGTGATGATGAGGGAGGGTGAGAGTCGAGAGAAGGAGGGATGATGTCTACATGTATTCGATCGATATGAACTCGACGAAAGCAAGTCGGCCAACGAGCAACATGTCGTGAAGCTGCCTATTTCAGATGCTGAAATTATTCCTGCCGAGGAACTAATGTCATCAAGCATTATATCATCAGATGGAGTCCACAGTGTCATTTCCACAGGAGTGGCTTCCTCTAGGTGGTCCTTGGGGGATTGTTATCCAAATGGAATGTGCATTTAAAGTAAAATCTGGGGTTGTGGGATTGATTGATTGAGTAACCGACAATCAACTATTTTAAAACAAGAAGGGTGGAATTGATGGTGGATCTTAGGTTTTCGCCACCACCGACTAGGTAATACCCACTTTACTCACAATTCATCTAGAGCTATTGATGAACATTCGACTGATGATATAACATTAAAAAGCTTTATAAGACAAAGAACGATTGAGCGATAACAAACTTTTGTTCGACGATTTGTTTGACTCTTAGTCCGCATTTATGACGCTACCAACGGTACCGAGAGTCTCTCGTTCACACGTTGTCAAGAAGATGCCAAACTAAGGTTTTATAATATTTTTTGCAAGTGTTTAGCATCATGCAATCCCATTGAAGCACAAAAGAGGAATTGAGGGCTATTACCTTGAAAGAGATGAGTTTCCACCGTTAGAATCCTATCATGGAGGTTTAGAACTCCATTAAAACTGAGAGTCGATTCATGATTAATAAACACTAATCAGAATGTGACTTGAGAAATAACACTTCAATTGCAAGTGTCGTGGATATCAAAAACACAAGTAATCCCTGCAAGAACGTTATAGAAACTAAATCAAAGATTACAAGTGGATTAAAACTTTAATCGGCGAAAACTAAGTAATTTCTACTCTATGAACCTCAGCAAAAATGAGAAAACACTCCAACTGCTCAAAACAAAACCCTAACCATCACTTTAATCGCCTCTAAAGTGGCTTAAATACAACTTCATTAGTGATCTCAAGTGGTGGTCGAAAGACGCAGCGAGCCCTGCACCAAGATTGGAATCGCCGTTCGAAGCAGGATCGCAGTTGACACCGTACAAGAAGTGGTACCTACTCAAAAGTGCACCGGGCAGGCGCCCATAGCCTGGGTATCTGCACTATATTTCGTATCTGGCACCATTGCTTTTAACCGTCTCTTCACCGTGAGCACTACCCGGGCCTCTCGAATGGGCCAGACGACAACCGATGATCTACATTTGTTCTTTGGACCCAAATCGCTATGAAAATGTGCACGGGACTTGAAAAACCTGCACACTCATAAAAACGTTAGAAATGGTCAAAGCACCTATTCCACACAAATGAGAGCAAAACATGAGCTGGGGGGATTAAAACCTATATAAATGTTGCAATTTTATGTATCCAACACACCCCCTAACCTACAACTTGCTAGTCCCTAGCAAGATTTGAACTGGTAACGCTTATCGACTATGAGGTTCAACAAAAAAAGGCTTAAGGTGCAAGTTAGTGATTGTAAGTTTCCCACAAGGAAAATTAATTGATAGTGCCATAACCCTACGTAGTATGCAACCATTTGAACTTTAAATGAACATGTCCAAAGTAATGGACAAAATAACAAACTATTACAAAACAGAGATACTCATATAAAGGACCACGGATCTGAAATAAGGCTGTAATGAGATCACCAAACTGAAATGAACTTCATTATAACTGCAAACATTTTACCATAACCAAGAAAACTAACATGCATAGAAATCAAAGAGGAACATCCTACGTAACGAAAATCAAAAGGTCTTTCAAGTTTATAAGGACCATGGCTACACAAATAGGGTTTACGAAACAAAATGGGTAAGCAGACATATTGAGGTCTCTACCAATTGCCAACACCACCCTATTCTAACCCAAAATGCTACTAATCTATCGCCCTCCTCTTCACCAAGAGAATGCATCTTCATCTACACAAATTTCATCCGCCGCTAAACCCTTCCAAACGAGAAGACCATCTACAACAAATGGTTCTCCTCAGAGGGATGCACCTCAAGCCCGAGAGCTCATGATCCGATTGTTTCTGCTTCCTAAGGATGCATTGAACCATCCTTTGATTCTACACTCCATCCTCTTATGGGGATGTACCATCTTAATTTGTTAATGACAATAGTCCACAACAGCCAAAGGATGTTGATCACATTATGGAAGCAAACGCTTTTTTTTTGCTTTTGTCTTGTTTCAGATGGCCCAAATTCTAGGAAGAACTTTTCTACCGTATTCTTATCCCAACAAAATTTTTCACTGTGTTTGAAAATTAGGGTCGTAGAAGGGATGTGCCTGTTTTCGCTTGGGGATCTCAAGTCCTCTATACACCCATATTACCAAGCATAGTCAATTTTTCCAGTAATCATTAATCATACAGAAATCGGATTTCCTTCCTTGCTCGCAACCTTCCTTTCAGCCCAATCATATTATGAATGACCTTGTTCATCAATGCATACTCGTGCTTTAATTTCCCCAGATGAGCTCCTTGCTTAATAAAGCCCCCATGGTACCGGGGAAGTTAAGTACATGGTATTTGCAAACGTATTTCAGCATCAAAACTCTGTTAATAGCCCTGGAGCGGGTAAGGCCTGTCATGTGTGTGGCAGCATATAATCTACCGATCTAGCGATCGAAATGTAATACCACAACCGCTTCCCCAAAATCAGAGTCTACAAATACAGTCTACATCTGATTCTCTCAAGTTGGAGTAGAATTCCCCGACAACGGCCTGCAGTCAGCCTTTTACCTCCTCACCAACAAATTTCAGATTCTGGATCCTAAACCCATTACCGAATAGTAAGAGTAAACAAAACGTTTCAATTCCTCATTCCCGCCCACGTTGGAAACCCCGCCTTTCAACTGACTAGACCCACCTGTCTCACTCGGATTCCGATGATTTAGCAAACATAGCCTTAATTTCTAATCTTCACTCCTCTACTTTCTTCCTCACTCTCTGATCTCGCTTTCTTTCCTTTCTTTTACAACCGCGGCTACTCCATTTCTTCGCTTTTTTGGCACTTGCTCCATAGAAGAGCTAGTAGCCTTTCTCCTTCCTGTTCTTCGATCTTGCCATATATATGGTGATTGTGCCCAAAAGCATTTTAACCCTATTTATTATAGGTTTTGAGTGTTTTTGTGTACTAATCATTCTAATTAACCCGATGGCACATTAAGGTCCCTACGACTCCCATCACGCATTTTGTGGCAATTTTACAGCTTTACGAGCTAATTCAAAAGGAAATTGTTGAGTCGATCCAAGCATGAAGAATTGAACAAACTCAGCATCGAGATAAGAGTAATTAAGAGGAAAGCAAAGAGCGTAAAACATAAGAGCGAAGCACAACAAATTCTTGCCATAACCTCCGCGAATCATCTCCTACTCGCCACTATTCTATCCTCGCTTTCACTGCTTCACATTCCAAAGACTATTCAAGTTAAGCGCTTTTTGGACGTTTTGATCCCTTTGGTTTTCTTTCCAAATATCCTTGGTGGGCTAGCTTTTCATTTTGTTTTTTTTTTTTGTTTGGTAATTTCCCTATACACCGAGCACCATATAAGCCTCCCGGGCCTCGTACAAACTTTGGATCAATCAATTCGGCAATAGAAAACTGTGGCAAGCCTGCAATTTCCTTCTCCCATTTTTCTTTCCTTTTCTCTCCTTATTTCTCACATCAACACTCTCTAAGGATGACAACTCAGAGGATGGTTGTTAGACCCTTCCTCTCGGGGGTTATGAAGGCCACTAGGTACCCTATGTCAAGTTCTACCGTTTCATGTATGCAAGATGGTATTTCATGTTTCTCAAGCCACCTTAGGTTAAAATCCCTAGGGCAACAATCTCACTAACGGTATTTGGCAAGTTTTTGGTTACAAGGATGCTTATCACTGTGATCCACCGTTATCCAGCTTAGTTTTTTCCATTAGTTACTGTGTAGGTAGGTTTGAGATATGTTATCACCGTTAGGGACATTTATGCCCGCTAAATGCTATACCAAGAAGGAAATTTAGGTTGAACAAAGCCAATGACGATCCGTTCGGGAAATGACTATATGTCATCCTCCTAACGCGAGGAAAAGACCTCGGAGGACATGTTAATTGCCTTAAAACCCTAAACCAGTGGCCCGACACTCAAGGGGTTCTATTTTACATTTTTTTCTTATTATTTTTAGTTTTAAATTGTGGAACAACCAACACCCCCGTTTACAAAACCCGAAATCCAAATTGAAATTCACCATTTTCAATCATCGCAAATCATTTGTACAAAGAAACCCATCCCTCGTGTTTGACCCAGAGCCGCTATACTGCTAAAGAACTTCACTACCAAGTAGAGGGATTTAGGATATAATCTTTGTTGATTCTTTGATACACCTACTGTGGTATGACCAAAGGACGCCGCTGTCGATCAACCTGTGTCACCCGCTGATAAAGAGGGGATTTTTCACAACCTGTGAAAATTCGCATTGCAATAGTGCCTTGATTCCTACTATGCACTATTTTGTCTTATATGATTATTATTATTATATATATATATATATATATATATATTAAAAAAATTGAAAAAAAATTTCGCACTTAAGTAAATTTCACGCCAATTTTGTTTCGCCCATAACTTTTCATTCTTAACCCCGCTTTAGGTGTTTTGGCAATGTTTGAAAGCTTAGAGAGTGCATCCAAATATAGCCAGAAAGAACACTTTGAAATTACAGAAGGAGAATTTTCAAATGCTCCAACTGGTCACTTTTTTTCCTCATTTTCTCCTAACTTGTTTATTTGAAGCCCAAACGGAGTGAATAAGGTGTCGATGGAAAGCTTGCAAAGTCTCCTATCCAAAAACGAGCACATATCATCAAGGAGGTAGCACTTCCTTCTCTAACTTTCCAATCCAAGCCCCATTGCAGATGATGACATTTGGTTGGGGGGAGAGTTAGCAAAGGAAGTGGCATGTATTTATGTTTTTGTTATTATTTTGAGCAAGCCCATTTTGTGATGTTCAAAGGGCTTGTCGGTTGTCCTTTTGTGTAGTCATGAGGCCATATGTACCATTTTTTAAAAAATTTAGACCATTTGCACCTAAATGTTTTTATCAGAGTTTTATGTAGTTTGCGCTTGAAAAGTTGGAAACTTTGTCTAATACTGTCTTTGTTAGATTGGTCCCATGCCTAGTTGAGTGAATGATTAGTTGAATTCTTGTTGTATTTAACCTTTTTCTTCCACCTTTAGCTAACCACACACTGTGCACATCAGGTTTCTTCAATAGGCTGAAAAACTGTCTACCTCCTAAACATTGTAAAACTACCTGTTTTGACCACCTGTAATAGGTTAAGGACCCTCATGAATAGAAGGCAAAATGTGTCTTCCAAAAAGAAAATAAAAAGAAAAGGAAAAAGAAAAAGAAGAAAAATTGCAACGCTGTCTTGAAACCCAGCACGGTCCGAGGGGTATCCAGAAAGCCTTGAAAGCCCAAGTGGCTCCCAAGCCAACCGGCTCGGGGGAGCCAAATTCGACTTAGTGCTCAAGCATGGGTGGATAGTGAGCTTAGCAAGTTGTAGGTGCTGGAGTTTCAAATCATTCAGAGTCCGGTGAAACCCAAGAGTTAGTAGCTCAAAGATCCTTGCGACTGGGTGCCTAAGCCTTAATCACAGGAGTCATCAGAGATCCCTGCTACATGGATTCTTGTGAGGTCGATTCTTCGCATTGCACCCCTACAACACAAAAAGAGTT